>JAJSOF020000019.1:94854832-95454832 GCA_025594305.2 Periplaneta americana
CCTCCCCCCTCAATTTATTTCTTTCTGTTGTGTTTCTCTGTGTTTATATGCTGTTTGTGGTCATGATTCTTATTGTCGGTGTTGTTTCAGTTACAAGTATTACATACATATTTTAGCTAAAGCAGTTAGGAAAAGCAATAAGAATATAATGAGGTTGATTTAGAAAGAAAGTAACTAATTTTCATTATAATACATCTTCATTAAAATAAAAGTATACTTACTTATTTAAGTACTTTTTTATGCATTAGAAGTGTGTGTTGTAAACTGTAGCAAGGGACTAGCAAACTGATCAGCTGCCAGGATTGCAGTATTTAAAGAGGCACAAAACGACTGGCATTATTAACATAAAGAAAATTAATTTCATATAACATGAAACGAAACTACATAAATTATTCATCTTACGGGCTTGGAATTTAGTACACTTCCTCTCTTCAGTAGTAACCACATATTGTTATTCATTGTAGAGATGTTATGGTACCATTTATTATTAGGCCTACTTATATTTCAAGACTTCAAATTAAACTCTGTTGTATTTGATTGTTAAAGTATTTCTGAGGACAACCGGATAGGGCAGCTGGCTACGGACTGAAAGGCCCTGGATTCAGTTCCAGATGGTGACAGGATTTTTTGCTTTGTCGAAACTTCCAGAACATTCTCGAGGTCCATTCAGACTCATGTAAAATTAAATACCGGGTCTTTCTCGGACGTAAAGAGCAATTTGAAGAGTGGTCCCGACCACACCAAGTACCTCATTTTTATATCAAAGCATGAGTATTTTATGTCCCCTGTGCTCCTTCGTGACGTAGAAAGTGGGAGGTGGTTTGTTATGCTCTGATGAAGAAAAAATAATAGGTACCTGTAGATGCTACAGCAAAGACAATATTTGTTGCCAGGGACGTTATTTTACAATGCTACAGCCCTGTGTGTATGTTGAAATTGATTAGTGATGTTTTGTAGCGACGTAAATTAAGTGTGATCTTGAATTTTTCTCCTATTCCTAAAATACGGTAATAAATAATGTTTATGAAAACTTAATACATATTTCATAAAATGTAACTATGGCTGAGATAAACAAATGAAAACATGTCGGTAAGTAAAATGGACTATTTTTGTCTTTTTGGTTAGTATTTTTCATTTATGATGATATCAGTCATCATCAGATAATTTTCATTTTGCATCATTAAAGTGATCTTATTATCTCTATTTAGGCATATTTAGTGACATGTAATGATATGTAGCATGTGTTACTTTAAATTAGTTGGTTCCTTGCATATGAACATTTCTTTTTTTACCCTATTTAACTGTTTTTTACATTCTTAGCTTAAAGTCACATTACTGTTGATGAAATTCCGTAATTGCTTCTTAAAACAACAAAAGCAACCAATAGTATTCATAAAATGCTTATACTGTCCATCCGAGTGGTTATGTTGCAGAATCACTGAAATAGTGGAAATCACGTGACAGGTAGACTACTTAGGTCTACTTTCAATTATTTGAAACAGTTGTGTAATACTAGGGCATTCAGTAAGTAATGGCAACAATCGAAAGGTTAATAAAGCCATCTAGTAGAAAGGAAGTACTATCATGTGGTCTAGCTAGTAATTGTAAATCAGTGCTCCTAGCAGTAAGGAAATCAGTGCTCCTAGCAGTAAGGAGGAGCAATTGTTGTATAAATGTGAAATATTAAAAGTACTGATAAGTCTTTAAGTAACTATATTTTGTGAATACAGGGACTGTTTCTGCTTTGTATTAAGTAATACCTGCCCTAAAAATGTTCAGTAGGTATGAGCAAAGATGCTTCATAAAATACAAGTTGCAAGAGGAAAGAAAATGCAACTTGGTGCTTTAAGGTATTGAAAGAAACTAATGGGAGAGCCTACCACAATGAACTATTACAAGATGAGTGGAAGTGAGGCATTCACTTTCAATCAAGAGCTGACAACCAAAGAGTTTTACATCAATCATTGAGAGAGATATCCAGAAATTATGCTGCAGATGAAGTCAGCCATCTTCCAACGCATTGTTTAAAAAACATATCTGAAGTATGTAATGCCAAAAGTAACCTAAATAAATAATTGATTAAATGGCGATCTTACTCGTGTTAATTGTGTAAGCATGTGCGGCTTACAGCTGTTTCGGTGTTTCTTCGCACCATCCTCAGAGCCTATTTATCGTGAAATAGTAACTATGTTGTCATTACTTTTCGAATGCTCTGGTATTATGTAGACGTCCAATTTCGAACAGCAAATGTTTTCAGAAAATAGCTAAGACTGAACAGCCACAAGCCTTTACAGAGGAGCTATTAGAAATGAATGGGTGAAACGAGAAGCAACATAACCATTCAGATGGACAGTAGTACCGTATAGTAACAGTAGTTCCTCCTAGCGGTACATGTTTATTGATTTATCTTATCTTTTAGTTAATCTGTAATATTTATTTCGGATATTGCATAATTTTTTCACCAATTTAAGGCCATAAAACTAAGATTTCTTCCTATTTCTTTATTACAATACTGTATGTCAGAATTTTAATCAGGGGCGTATACTGGTTAAAGAGTTTGGGCTACTTCTGACCCTATTATTACACAAAATATATCTAACAATTACTTTAATTTTAATTACTATGGTAAAACTAATAATACAAAATTATTACATTATGTTATATTATAAACTTTTTCTTTTGTAATTTCCTTGGGCTACCGCTGGTAGCCCCGGTAGCCCGCAAAATACGCCCCTGATTTTAATATATGTGCTGTATGGTAACGATTTTGGACTGTCCTTTAAGTGAGTGGTTGAAGAGCATACAACTTTCTATTTCATTTATTTTTTAAGTAAAATTAAGGTACTTATTTTTAATTCAAATTATGGTATCAGTTCCAGTACTTATATTTTAAGTCAAAAAGATACCTACTTATTTACTGATATTCATTATTGCAAAGACACAAAATCAGTATATTTCCATTAAATGTTACTGTTACAAAGAAGTGTTTTATAAATTCACAATACTCTGTAATAATACGTAACCATTGCTCCTAATGTATGGATAAAATGTGTTGACACAGTATGTGTATGGTATATCTAATAAAAACATAAAATCTGTTTCTCACATTGTCCAATTCAAAAACTATTATATCGTTTTGATTGTTGAATATAATATATAATACATTTCACACGAATATATGTACAATCACAAGGAAAACACTGAATTTAAGTACGTTTAAATGTTCAGTAAAAAGGATAGTAAGATTGTCTATCAAATACAGTAAAATGTTGTTGTCTGTAGTTGTGATTTGTGTTGAAAAGTTTCGACATAATAAAAGAAAATACAAATGACACGTCTTGTCATGTTAGCCCTAAACATGAATTTACTGAAGTAACTTAGTTTAAGTCATAAATTTTCTATCTATGCTTATGTTCAGCTTAGAATCCCTTGCTTTCGTGAGAAGAAACTTAGACCATATTTATGGGTTTGTGGTCTGCAACCTATTCTACATTGTGAATATGGTTTCTGTAATACTATAATATCACAGTCTACTATATACAGTCACAAAGCTTGAGTTTTGAGGGTGCTAGAAACAATAGACTGTGACGGTACTATTTTACATTGCCTGTAATGAGGCGATATTAGCGATCCTAGTGGTGAGCAACTATCTAATGTTTGCATATTTACTACGTATAGAGCTTCGCGACTGTATATACTAGACTAGACTGTGATAATATGTTGAATCCAACTCTATTGTAAAACTATAAATTATATTCACATTATCCTTTAAAAATCATCATTTTTCTGGTATTTCAGGTTCTTCCCCAGCATAAAGAGCATCACAGAACTATCGCAGTCATCAAACATGAGGTTCATGCAATTTCGAGCCCACGACAAATACGCCCTCCATCTCTCCAAAATGGAAAAGGTACTGGGCATTTCCTCCCAGCTCCTCAGTGCAGATGAAGGTGCTGAAAGGGTGCTTGCGCTGGTAACCCTCTTGATTTCAATTTCCTTATAACATTCATACTTTTCTGCATTCTATAAGCATTTATTGCCTTCCTTTATGTTAAGCATGATAAGTACTTATTTCGGCGACAATGAAAAAGCATTGGTACTGTAGTTCTCCCCTCATGTTGGGTCATTTCAGCAGGAAAATTGCGTTTGTTACAATGAGCATAATATATATAGGATACTCTGAAAATCGTGGACTTTACTGACCTATTTTTTTTAACTTTCGAAGCGCATTATATGCCTATAAAATGTAATTGATTTCATAAACTTGAATACGAGTTTATTACCAGTAAGTGATGATACTAATGATAAGAGTTTATTTTGTTTGGGCTTCGAACAGTGATTTTGATAAAAAAGATTGTCAAATGTAAAGGTTAGTTACAGTGTATAAAAAAATACATCACTATAATTATTTAATATGTATTAGTCTATTCTTTCAACTTTATATTTATATACATGATATAATTTTATGATTTGTATATTATAGAAGTCGTAATAAAAGCAGTACCTATATTTTTAAATACTCCAAATGTAAAATATAAGACTTTGTTTTTAAAAATCTCTTATTTAATCAAACTATCGTCTAGGATTTTGTAATACGTCGTACCATGAATATGTAAATCATGTAAACGAATCTCTTACACATTGTGAGAACTGAAATTTTACAGTTTTTGGTTATGCACAGAAACAGGAGTGGACTAAGTAACTGCAAATGATATATGCATACAGATTTACCTATACATTTTTTTATATTTTCTTCACGCTTCATATGTATATTGCAAAATGTCTTGTTTACAAAACTTTGCACCTCTTCTGAATTTTTATCAGTTTTAAGCAAAAAAATCGTACCATAATTATAGAGAGCATAACAAATTATGACAAGTGTCAGAATACTTCAAGGAAGATTAAATTATAAATGACCCAATTTGAAAGTGTGTTAAAGTATTTGAAATCTTTAAAAATCGCTTTACTTTTATATAGGATATTGAGTTGTTTTATGATAAATGTATTAGTATAATACAAAAAAATATGCTCTTACGCCTATCACAAATCAGAAAAACTACGTATAACTCCCATCACTTATGATACAATTGTACACAAGCACTGAAATCAGCAGTAATTATATTAGCTAATTACTTACAATGCTTAAACAGTTCATTACCATAACATATTTTTTAAATATTTTAATTTTGTACCTACTATAACAATGCCCACTTTCTATCTATTGAACAATGAAATTTATAGTAAAATTTAGTTTATCAAACGATAACTATAATAAAAATTAATAATCCATGTTGAATCTTTCGTACATTACTTTTAACACTTGAATATAAATAATTGATTAAATGGCGATCTTACTCGTTAATTGTGTAAGCATGTGCGGCTTACAGCTGTTTCAGTGCTGCTTCGGTGCTTCTTCGGTGCCTAGGCTCTGAGGATGGTGTGAAGAAGCACCGAAACAGCTGTAAGCCGCACATGCTTACACAATTAACACGAGTAAGATCGCCATTTAATCAATTATTTAAAAATTAATAATACCGGTAATAATAATAATAATAATAATAATAATAATAATAATAATAATAATAATAATAATAATAATAAATGATTATTTAATTTCATATCATGGTATACACAAGAATTTATATTTATATTTTATATACTGGTGTCTTTTCTATTTAAATTTGTCATATTGTTATAAACACTTTAAATTTTTCGTTACCAGTTCGTAAAAATTCTTTACTCCATTATTTACTAGAAAACCTATTTTTTGTTCGTATATTGGCATGGCTTGGGCAAAAATATTGAAAATCATAAAATGTTAAGCTAGTGCTGTGTGTTATGGTAGTTCTAATAGAATGTTACAGAGACTGTATATGAAAAGGCTATAACTTCATTTTCTACTTTTTGTAACAGGAGAATAGAGGAGATTTCTACAATGCCAATGCTTTAATGAATTTCTCTTTTATTAATAATGAGAGTAATGAATTTAATTCAGAATATTGTTCAATTTGTACGCATTGAGACAACAATTTGGCAGTTTTTCTAATATTTATTTAATTATTTTGCATTGTTGGATATTTAGCTTTCCAACATTTGAACTTTCCTTTTAAATTCCTTTAGGAATCAAGAACATTTATTTTTTTTATAGTTTGCAATTTTAAAATTGCTCCTGTAAGTGCTTATTAGTTGCTTTGGCTTCCGGCTATTTCTTTGCCTTTGCATACTGAAAAGATTTTAAAAACCCATTACACACCTCATACTTGCTGAGGAATTGTGTGGAACTAACACAAATATGGCATTATGTTGTAAAAACCCAAACAGCATGATGATTTTTAACATATGCATTTTACGTTGCAGGCAGTGCACAAAATGAAATGAAATTGGTATGCTGAACATGTTCTGTAATAACAAAAATAACTTTTCTTGCTTGAAGGTTGCCTGTTACACAACACAGTTATAAGCTGTGTTAACTAACATAACTAACATAACACTTCGAAAATTAGATCTTGTCTCCCTCCCAATCCTGTCTTCTGTGTTATACATAATAAGCAAGAGATAACAGCTAGGTTAACCATATTACTGACCACTTAAAAAAATGTTACTTTAAAGTGAAAATTTACAGTGAAACCTTAATTCAGTTTATTACATAAATGTTAGTGAATAAATCTACTACCGGTATACATTTTAGGAACATTTCAGCACAAGTTTAAAACAACTCCATGATTGTGTAAATTAGAAGTCCAGCAATTAATCCAACCAAAATCACATTTCTATATAGGTACTCAATTTTAACTTCCTGGAAGTAATGCAGACATATCTTCATTTTAAAATATTTCTTGTAACATAAAGCATTTAACAAACATTTGTTTTATTAGCACGTTTACACTTCTTCTTCTTCTTCTTCTTCTTTTTCTTCTTCTTCTTCTTACCTCATATTCTTACAACATATTAAAGTTTGTAATATACAGGACATCGGTAGGCCTACTCACTAAAAGTGGGTAACTATAGATTTAACGCAATATAAATGTAAGGAATACCCTTTCTCTTTAACTATTTAAAAAGTGAACATATTCCCAACCAGTTCGATAACCAATAGGTTATCATTTATCTATCTTGTATGTGAAGTACAGATAATACATAGACCCTCGATTTAACGGACTAATAGGGGCTAAGAAGTGCCCATTAAATCAGAAAGTCCGTTAAATCGCGGATTTTTAAAGGGTAATATTTTATAATACAACACTGAAATTTTAGCACTACAGTACTGTGTATTACTATTTTAATATGAAACACTATACAGTGTTAGGGTCCTATTATATAAATACAGTACGGTAACAAAAAAACACTTTACAGACCGTTTTTGTAACAAAAAAAATCCCTTTCTGTTAGTCACTGATGGTTCAAAAGAATATGCAAGCACTTATTTACTGGTACCAGTAAAAGATTGCTGTGAACTAGTAGGCTGAATGAAGAAAGCATCAATCTTCAGTTGCTTTCCAATTGCATGATGTTTCTTTATTACTAAAGATCGGAACTGCGTAAAATAGTCTATAAAAAAAGATTTTAAAATATGTCCGTTAAATCCGAAGTCCATTAAATCGAGGGTCTACTGTATGATAAAATAAATATGAACTTTTCATCATCTTATGCTAAAACTTAATAGACCTATGACTTAAGCTTTGTCAAGCTTTGGTTAAACAGCTCATTAATAGGGTTAATAATTGATTATTGTTTTTGTAAAACTCTGTAAGTTCATCTATTTTTTAAAAAATTGCGTTGTGTTGCAATGGCATCCCAATCTCAGCTATGTGATACAAAAAAAAAACTACGATTTATAGTCAAAAGATGTCCACTTACCTAATAACGAAGAAGTTCATTCTGATATTATGTCTGTCTATTTACGTTTCTGTTCATATACAATATCCACGAGTCAATTTTCTGAGAAGTAAGCTTAGACCTATGCACATTAAGTATATTCATTATTATTGTTATTATTAAGTTATGTGAGGTTATTTAAAAAAAAAACGAAAGAAAAGTTGATTTACTCGAACTGGCCCAAATATTTCTTCAGTTTTTCTCATAGAACCAAATTGAATAGCATATGTCAGTATGTCTCCAAAAATTCCTGGATCAGGTTAGCTTATAAATATTGTATGTTGCCGAATAATTCTCTATAAGTATTGTTATCCAGTAACACTATTCTTCGTGAAAAAAGTTATTTATCTGTGTATCACCTACAGTAGTTGTTATACAGAGTGATTCTTGACTAACATGTTTAACTTGCATAGATGACCACTGATCAATCAGGGTACTGTAGAAAGAATAGTTGCTATATACACTGGCCTTGTATTCAATGGTTACAGAGCACTGGTATACCTATAGAAACAGAGTTTAAATCTTTTGAATTCATCAAAATGAAAATATAGTGTACCAAAATGGTACAAAACGAAAATTATAACATAGTTAAGAGTAAAACATTATAATCTTTGACTATGTTATGGAAGTAAATATTTCTCTAACTTATTTATTTATATCCACTTCGACGTCTAGGTCATATTGCGACTGGTTAACATGACATTACATTTATCGTTTACATTTTTACAGTAGTGAAATCAAATTGAAGTCTGTGACCGGTATATTTTCGGACGGACATGGAGATTGTTGAATGTAGTTGATGTATCGTTCGAAATTCCATATTTTTATCTTTTATTCTTGTATTTGCTGGATTCGTTGAGAGATGGTGGATGATGAGTGCTGTGTAACACGTGCTGCATGTTGGCTGTAGTTGTTTAGGAAGGTAAATATGGACACGCCGCAACTTTAATTACATATTTATTACTTAATTGTATACTGCGGACAGACAAATGGTCAGTGTTATTGAGGGTTTCGGTTTGTTGCGAGCTATAGCTGATGTAAATTTATCGCTTAAGACAGCTGTACATTAAAACCTGTGAGATACCTGTTGTTATTACATGCTAACTCAGTTATTCGAGTTACAAAAGAGTTAGTCAAGAGTGATTCATTACGGTAATTCAGATGCTTTTACATGCATTATGTGTAGGCCTATTAATAAGGTTACAATTAACAAGCTAGTGACTGTAGAGTAGGTCTTTACAGAAATGAAAGGTTATTGAAGTATACGGTACTGTGTTAATGAATCAGTATTTGAGTACCTGTACATTGTCTACAATGCAAGCATTAAATATCAGATTATGCAAACTCATATTATATTTAATGGTATTCATTAGCTTATGACTTTACAAAAAGAAAGAGAGAGAGAAAGAAAGGAAGAAAAAGAAAGAAAGAAGAGAAAGAAACAAAGAAGATAAAGAGAGGAAGAAAGGAGAGAAAGAAAGAAGGAGAGATAGAGAGAAAGAGAAATAAAGAAGGGAAAAGAGAAAGAAAGAAAGAATGAGGGAAAGAGAGAAAGGAAGAAAGAATGAGGGAAAGAGAGAAAGAAACAAAGAATGAGGGAAAGAGAAATAAAGAAAGAAAGAAAGTGAGAGAGAAAAAAGAAAGAAAGAAACAAACAAACAAACAAACAGAAAGAGAGAACCAGAGAAAGAAGGGAAGACACTGATGGGTGTGGGCACAATAAAAATTGTGTTTTGTTGAAACTACATTGGAAGATAGGCCTACAGCACATTTTCAAGGATTCCTATGTCTTTGGCTTTAGAAAATTGTAAGGCATTTGAATGGATATTTTCACAAATTCATAAGACACTATTGTGCGTGGCCTAAACTTAAACAGAACTAGTCGAGATTGGGCTGTTGCTTGTTTATAACTCGAGATGGAGATGTGGTACAGGTAATCTTAAATAAAAACGTCGCTAACTTTACAACCGTTGAAAATCAGACTCTCCTGTATATGGGAGCTATTCTTCGAGCCTGAGTGATCACTTTATCAAGTCACGAGATGCTATTTGAAATTTTCTGGACTTATTCTATAAAACCTCATTGTTAGCCGAACACAGTGATTTTTTTAATTCAAATATTTTAGGTAAGTTAATTTTTATAACACATTAAAGCTTGAAGAAACTTTAGAATGATTTTGTTACATAAAAATTTACATTTATTATTGCATTTTGTATTTTATTCTTTAATTACATATTCACATTGCTGTTTGGGCATATGCAACATACATGGTACGAAATTCATTGTAATGATAGTTTATAATATGTCTTTGGTAGAGAAATTGTAGAGAGGAGAAAAAATGTTTAAAACTCACACAAAATTAATTCGAAAAGAATCATTTTGTGTGCAATATACATTAAATATCACATCCCTTTATTTTACCTGATATATTTTCCCACCTGTGAAAGATAGAACAAAATTGTGCATTTAGAGTCAAATACTTCACAAATAATCATACCTATAGGATAGGTCCTATATAGATTCAATAAGTTAGTGTCAGTAACTATCTTCATTTGTTTCTAACTTCTTCCTTCATAGCAGGATCTATTAGAGTAGCCTTAGTAATAGCTTTAATGTGTATCTGTAGTATTTGTTTCAGTGGATGCTTTTATTTTATTTTTTCAAAAGGGATATACAAAGTGAACCGTAAGTAATGTCATTAATTTCATATGGTTATTCTTTCAGATTTTTCAAACAAAAAAGTTTGACACAATTTTGCTCGTTTTTGCTTCCTTTTCGAGATAAAAATTGTTTTGTATTAAACATTTCATAGTGTGTTTTGGGAAAGCCATTGATTTAATTTCCAATATGCTCAGTCAATTTAAGAGAGTAGTGTATTATGATAACAAATGATTGAAAGAATTTTAGTTTTGTCTTTTAAATATGCAGAAATTTGATCCGAACAAATGTAACATTTGAATAATTTCAAGGAAAAATTGTTCCAGGGCCGGGTATCGATCCTGAACCCTTCGTTTAGCGCACAAATGCTCTACCGACTGAGCTACCCCAGGAACTATACACAACACCGTCACAATTTTTCCTTTGTATCCACACAATTCAAATGAGCTGACAAGACGCCAGAACTCAACTATGAGTGCACACAAATACTGTGTAACTTAAATTGTGGCTTTCTGTTAACGTACCTCCAGTAATGAATGTATTATGCAAATCTGGCTTTCAGGTAACCAGCCCCGGAACAACTTTTCCTTGAAATTATAAAAACCTGCTTTACAGGAAGCTACTACCTGAAAGCCAGATTTGCATAAATGTAACATTGTCAAATTCCTATGCAGAAAGAAAAGTTACATTTGTTCAGATCAAATTTCTCTACATTTGAAGGACAAAAACTAAAATTCTCTCAATCATTTATCATAATACACTGCTCTCTTATACAGACTGAGCATATTGAGAATTCAATCAATGGCTTTCCCGTTGAAAACACACTATGAAATGCTTCATATAAAATAATTTCTATGTAGAAAAGGAACAAAAACAAGCAAAATTATACCTGTATTTTTTTTTATTTGAAATATCTCAAAGAGTAACTGTTTGAAATTAATGGCATTACTTGCGGTTCAGCTTTATATTGAAGTTACTCATGAAAATGCAGATACCATTCGCAAAACTTCATCGCAGTAATTTTAGCAATGAAATGTATTTATTACGTAAGTGCTTCACATTTCAACGTTATTTCCTGTTTACAATAAACATTACTTGTACGATATGTTGCCACTGTTTTATCAATAGACATTTTCTTTTCTCAGTTAACTTACTATACTTGAAAGGAACAAAACGGTAAGCTATACTGAAGTAAAGTAGGCTTACTGTGTTTTTATATATAGGTTATATATTGTGAATTTATTTCAACTCAACAATAGGATTTTATTCTTCCAACAATAATTCCTTTCTACAATTCACTTTAAACGCTCTCGTCAACAATAGGTTTTTCACTCAACACAGGATTCGTTATAGCACTCCACTGACGGCAATGACAATTTACTTGGACTATTACGAACAACAATGAACTGTTAATCTTAACTAATATTTACAAAGCACTATTTACAAATCAGAACTATCAGTTCTCAGTTCACAGTTCTTCTATCTCAGTCACTCGAGTTCACAGTATCTCGAACCACAGACCTTCAGAGACAGTTCACTGTACTCGAACTCAGGTCCCTCCAACTGCGGTCCACTGCACTCGAACTCAGGTCCCTCCAACTGCGGCCCACTGCACTCGAACTCAGGCCTTCGGCTGCTGACACAGTTGCGGACGCACACTAAAATTCTCAATCATAAGTCGAACTCCGGTACACAAGACTGGCTTGCTCTGTTCGCTGGCTTACTGACTGAACTAATCATGAATGACACACACTCCTTCGCGTCCGTAATTTATAACCGCAGCAACGTAACCGAGAGACTTCGAATTCACGATTTTCCACTTCGACGGGCTTCTGGAAGAGTCGGGAAGGTCCATTCCCCTTCACTTTAGTAATGCATGTATGCGCGTAAGCGATCTTCCTCGCCGTTAGGCCCTTTCCTCTCTCCAACGCGCCGTCCATCAGTGCTCCGTGAAGCCCGCGCGATTTGCTCTCTCGCGGGACGCTGGTCGTGAGTTCGAATCTCACGTCGCTGTCACAATATTATATATATTTATTCCGTCTCTCTTCATTTAGCATTCATATTAATTTACAACTTTGTTATTTTAATCCTCTAAATGTTTTACTTTTGCAAAGACGATTTTGAAGAAGTTTTAAAGACAAAGTAAATTTTAAAAAGGTTTATGGGCTTATCGGCTCAATGACGGACGTGGACTTATATACACCATTGGTCTAGTGACATATTATCATCATGTTAAGTTTAATTACAGTACTGGTATCAACTGGTGGAATTTCCTATAAACTTCCTTAAGTGGGATGTAATTGAAACTGACTTTTCAACTTTTATGGTAGGCTTACTTGTTATTCAGTTTACAAATTCTAAGCAAGTTACAGCGTTTATCTAATGATAGAGTTCTAAATGAAAAAAAAACTACTGGAACGAAACCAGTAAATTGAAAAACGTAAGGTAAATAATATTAAAACAGTTGCTTGAATAATTTGCAATTCGGTTATAAAATATCAGACAAGACAGTAAACATTACAAATTTCATAGGCAGTTCATAAAACATAGGTACTGGTACCTTAAAGTCATAAGTAGTACCAACTAGCTAGATAAAATGAAAATGATTGCTTCCGCTTGATTTTATAATTTGTACCTAATTCCTCATGTCAAATCAAGAAGTTCTGAACAAATTTTGTCCCGAAAAATGCGCCATCAGCTGAAGTAAATAATTACCATATTTTTTTACCAAATTCCAGAAAACTAGAAAAAAAAAATAAAAAATTTTGTGTGAAATATGCTCATAATGTCAAAATATGCACATATATGCACGAACAACCCCATGTCAATCATCTTAATTAAACATGAAACATGTAATTACTAAGTTTCATTAAGATATGCAGCTCTGATACAAATAGATATTTGCGTAACATATTTCTCATCATTACTCATTATCAATTATAAAAATTAATTCCATTAATATGACTTCCTATATTACATTTATTTTGTTTAATAATTGCTCTCTCTCTCTCTTAAATATCTAAATAAATTAAATATACCGTAATTTAAAATAATTTAACTTTTCTAAAAATCATAAAGGAATTACTTATGACGATATTAATAAATCATTGCACATCGATATGTGTTTCATAGCATATAAGAATATGTCACTCTTCCCGATAAAAGGTACCATAAGAATTGACTTGAGCGTGTTTCTGCTTTTACTCTTTCATTTCAATGAATTATCTATTTTTAACAAAAAAGAATAAAAAGTTGCTGGATAATGACTACCTCCAAATATAATACCATAGACTTCCTTATGCTTGACAGACGTCAGGAGATATGGATTCGTATTTTGAAGTAGTTGTATTAGTTCTGTTACTACGAAAGATTTGTACCGGATGTCGTCTTTTTCGAAACACAAACATACTTACCTACTATCTTTTCGTTAGTGCATACAAGAACATCTAACACACACTAACTGATAAATACCAGATTCATGATCCCAACTCATGAAATATTAATTTAAATGTTTGTAGGCCTACTATCTGAGGGCTTTAGAAAATAACTAATATTAATGATAATACATTTAAGAGAATAAGTTTGGATGAGTTATGCAACAAGTCTGCAGAATTATGTTTGATGCATAAGAGTGTACGGTAATATTATTATTAAATCTTGAGTGCAACTTTAACAAAGTCTATTGCTTACTTCAGTTATTTTTTGCTATATATAATGCCTGAATTTTCATGATATGGCTTTATATCTTAATTCACTACTTTTTAACTTAATTAGGATACTATCTATTAATTATATATTTTATTTCGTATTGTGCATTCTATAATAACTTTCTTAACATAAGGACAATGGAAAGATTGTCAAATTTCTTTTTGCACATTACATAACAGATGAGTGACCCATCTTGATTTATTTCATAAATAGTTTCCTACTAATATTAATGGTGATAGTTTTAATCGTACGAAGGAAAGAATACCGAATCTTTGCTGATTTTGAAATCCAAATATGAACCATTATACTGTAATGAACAAAAATATAAAAATATACGTAGACTTGTGGGCTACAGTAGTAACACCAGTACAAAATTGTACATTATTAAATTCCATACCTAATATGTTGTGCTGATAAGTTATTTCTTTTTCCTGTGTTTATAATAGAGTCTAATTAGCAAATTGTAACTTAAGAATTTTGACAATTTTTCCATCGGTGAGATTGTGGGTTACTAAGTACAATGTATGAATATTCTTTTTTTTCTTTATTTCTTTCTTTGTCAGAAATTTCATATTAAATTTGATCTACAGTGGACATCATGTAATCAGCATATAGCTGGACACACGTATTAAGAAGTAAGTTCTTTATCAGAAATGACTAAGGACATACCGGTATGAATGATTAATATGAGAATGTTATGGGTTTTAAGGAAGTATCTTTTGAGTAGACCTGCCAGTACGGTACTATTTATTTTATTATAGATTTAATGGAACCAGTGTAATTTTATTTATAAGTGTAATCGATCACTTTGTATGTAATTTTATACCATTTTAATAATCTTAGTAATAAATTCATTATATTAGCACTAGATTATGCGATTAAAAATATCAGAATATTTTATATTTCATAGACAGTCTTTTATAGTTAGTATAATTTATTTTCCATAGACAGTTTTTATAGCCAGTACAATGCAGTGGAGCTTTCTGGCCTGGTTGCAGATTTGCACAACTACCACTTTTATTACATTCTTTTAATTGAACCGAGAATGAATTTTTATTTCTCCCTATAATATTTTAACTGATACTTCCTCAGCAGAAATTTTTTAATAGCGAGGTGTTGCAGTTGTTCTGCCACCCAACTGACCATCAGTATTCTCACTCATTTCTCGTGCACAGGCATCTAGCAATAGCAGTTTTACAAATGGAGCCTTTAGACTGTGTATTGGAAATGGTGGTGGCATTCAGTGTGCATCCTAATACTAGCTGGTCTTGTAGTTATGTTTTGTTTGCAATTTCATTGTAAAAAGGAACCCCCTTCCTCATATTTTGTTACTTAGTTCTTTCTGTTGGGGTTAATTCTAACGTTTCATGGTTTGAAGATCATTTTCAGAATCTAACATTTATAGATATGTTAACTGCAACCATCTATAAATTATACTACAAACAGCACAGGTACAATGTAGTGTTAATAGAGGTAATCAGTCATGGTGAGAAAACTTACAAATGTTATTATATTATAGGTAAACAAAGAGTATAATAGTAAGTTGGTATACTACATTGTCAGTTGATTTCTTTTGATCATTGTCTTATGTAGATGTCATTACTTCACTTATGAAATAGCTGAAGAATATGCAAGACATCCTGGTTTAAAAAACGATAATCCCTAAATTTCAGAATTGATATCAGTGTGTTCCTAAAGAAATAAATATAACCTGTTAACGTTTTGTGTAAATAGGATGTTCGTGACTATTTAATGGACTATATTTATTTTTGATATGAATTTTATTATTATTATTATTATTATTATTATTATTATTATTATTATTATTATTATTATTATTATTATTATTATTATTATTATTATAAGGGTATTTTTCCATTGTATCTACTTAACTTTTATATGTTGTTACTCATATAAAATGTGTAGTCTATACCTACCACCTATTTTCTTTCCTGAATTTCTATTGAAAATACTAAGTCTTTATTTTCAATCTTCTATTTACCAAATACTAATATGAATATTGGTACATCAAACTTTCATTAGTTATAAGTGTTAAGATAAAAGAGCATTCAGTGGAATAAATCCATAAAGATACAGATGGATCAATAACAGAATTTGTTGATATAGTCCGACCATCGGATCTGTGCCCCAGTAAGATATCAGAACTGAACCTTAATTCCTTTTCAGCCTCGGCAATTCATTTCTCTCCTGTATCCCTATTTCTCTCTTTTCTATCCCAACAAAAATTTTTTCTCTTTCTCTCCCCACACTCACAATTTTGAGCCTTCTTGCGGGACAGTTAATTTGCACTTGCAGTTCAGTGTTGCAACATGAATACTGTAGCATGGAGTGGTGAAAGAAATATTATTAAGCAAGTAATAGCATTTTGCATAAGTCAAGTCAGTTAAATTATGAATAAGTAATAATTAACCTTCATTATTATAAGCAATATTCAAGAGACATGGCACTGTTTGACGGAAATTTGGCAACATCCCTATACGGCAAGTTTCGTGGCCTGCTGTTTGACGTAGTGGGAGAGAAACGGGTGGAATGGGGTGAGTAGAGGCGTTAACTTTTCCAAGAACGACGACAGCGCTGAAGGAGCATAGATCCGATGGTCCGACAATACTCAATACTATTGCCTGTTTGAGCTTCAGTACTCGATTCTACAACTTTAAACGAAAATGTAGGGAGTGGGGGAACAACACAACAAAAAGTTTAAATATTTCTAAGCGTAAGAAGCAGTCAGGAATTCCTAGGTTTAAATAAATTACTGTATTTTTCTGAAGAAAGCCGAACATTTCCAATTTTAGTCAGACATTTGGAGTTCAAGCACACGTCTTATAGATCCCTGAACCATTATGGGCAGATAGTGTCAATCCTGAACTTTTGCAGTAAATTTCCTTAGGAAATCCTCTTACGCAATGTTTGAATGAAATGGGAAGAAAGAAAAGTAAACCCTAATAAATAAAAAGTTCCCAAAAAGTATCGACCACTCTTGTTACTCCTCGGTATCGAGGGTATTGGGGTCAAATTGAAAATATTAGAATTTTTCGTTTCATTATTGTTATTTGTATTTTACTTATGTTTTTCCTCCATATTACTTTTTCATATCATATTAAAAACTTCTTAAATGTGTCTTAATCTATAAAATAAAATAAATGCAATACTGGTATTACTTTCCATTCTCAACCCGAATCATGCAAGTGAAGTGGGTGGGCATTGATACACACTTTCCATTCTCAGATGAACCTGAACATATATCATCAGCTACACTAAGTGTTTTATTACTGTAGCTTTAACTATGAGAAAATACCTTATCGTACCTTACCTTGCATTTGTTTTTAAAAAAATCTGGATAAATGCACTTATAGAATCTTCTGTGGACCATCTCCTCTATATTTAAACACTATACAAACTACAGTCCTTTTAATGATCCTATATAAAAGGTATACTTAACTGGTGCTGAAGGAACCATAGATGTTATGGTGGTAAATGTAAAAAAACGAAAAAAAAAAAGTGAACATTTTAGACAACCTAGTATGTCCTTCATAGACTGAAATAATTTCAATCTAGTAAATTCTAATTCCCAAGAGAATATCTATATGTTTTTTCGATATGTGCCTTAGTGGATGATTTTATTTAATTTATGGCACATTCATGAACAACTGCAATAACATAACACCCAATTCACATTCATTGATTACAACATTGATACCATTAACGTGACAGTGAAACCCTGAATGTATAGTACCATTTTTACAAAATTTAGTTAACAATTTAGCAACAAGAAGATTCCAGAATGTCACTTGTTGCATATTGGTATGATTTGATTTAAAATTTCCTTGTAACTATTAGAATTTTATTTTAAGTGCTTTCAACATAGTATTATTTTAGTACAAATTATAATAAAAAAAGTATGATACCAGTAAGCATAGTGTTAAATATCTGAATTTTTATAAAAGTTATTTTCTTTATTCTTACTTAATATTGAACAATTTTAAAAGCTGTAGTATAGCTTTATTTCATACACTGGGTACTTTTAATAATTCCATAACAAAAGATTAATTTTGTTAACTGCCTGATTAAAAGACCGAATTATATTTCGTTAAAGTTCGTAATTGATGTCAACATTTAACCCCTTACTGCATTCTGGAACAGATATGGTACATACCGGTTTTATATTCATATACTTTATAATATAAGCATATAATATTTCAAACTGCATACTTGGACAGATATGGCACACTGTCAAGAATTGGATTTGACCATATGTGACATCAGTTGAGAAAGAAAGAACTACTTAAGTTATTTGAATATTAAACCGGTGTGTGCAAGACTGTCCCATGCAGTAAGGGGTTAAAATAACATTTCTGAATAAATATATTAATCAACTCTCATATATTTGCCGAAAGAATACATTTCCAAAGAAAATAAATACAGTGGATATAAAAATACAGTAGAAAACAATGTGAGTTTAATTTACTATTGTATTTATGACAATTATTATTCTGCCCAAAATGTTTACTATTCTTCAGTGTAACGTAAAATTTCTTATAAAAACCTGAAACAAATGTTATGAATTATAGAGGTAGACATAATCAGTATTTCTTCAACAAAGAATAGTTTTGATTGATACTGAGCATAATAATTTTCGATGGTTGAACATATCAGGATTATGAAAGATTAATCAGATATAGGTACGTTCTCTAGATTCTGAATGAAAATTATTATGTGTAGGCCTATAGTCTATATTTTTCAAGATCATGTCTTACAAGATAGATTGTGCGCTTCTAAGTCTGGGTCAGAAAATTATCTAAACAGAAACATATAATTTAATAAATTTGCCAGTATCATGATTTTAATTCACAAACAGGTCACATCCTACAAAGTATGGTATGTGAACCATCATATCCTGGGCTTTTTTTAACCTCTTTTCTTTATCAATCATTGCTATCTGTATCTGATTGGGAATTAATAAGGAAGTTGTCGAATTAGAAAGAAAAAATGAAGGTAAACAAACTATAACACTGAAAGTGTGTGGTATATAGATTAATTGTTTTAATATTTACGGTATGTACTCGTACTGTGCAGAAATTCCCATAGATAAGGACAATTGGCTTAAGTAACATGAGTACCTAAGTGTTTCAATAATTGGTTATAGCAGATGAACCTATGGAAATAACCGAAACAATTTCCATTCTTTTGGTGAATTAGTTTTTGATTATAATCTCTCTTCATAATGGGTTAATTGCTATAGTGAAAGAAATATGGTGTCAAGGTGTTAAAATTACAGCCGTTCATTTTTTTAATCTGCTAGATGAAGAAAAATTTTCCTGGAATTTAGCAACAGTATGTTATATATATTTGATATTTGAAATGTTACAGCGTGAGAAAGAACGAGGTTCGCACATCTCGTACATGTTCCGATTACCATTTGCTGCTGGCAGCGTTTTCAGTGCAAGTATGCTGGATACGTTGCTATATCAGGCATTTGTGAAGGATTATGTCATCACATTTGTGCGTCTTCTACTTGGTATTGATCAGGCTCCAGGATCTGGTTTCCTCACATCGGTAAGTATGCTATCAGTGCACAATACCTACTGTACAGTCTTAGAAACAATTGATGGCGGACAAACATTTTATAAGTCCCAGAAAGGAGGCACTGCGCAGGATCAGAAAACAAGCGAACCACTAGTTGAGCTAATAACATTCATTCTGTTTCATTGTATGTCATCCCTAAGTAGCTAGAACAAATGCCAGGGAAAAGAATTTAGCGTGAATAAAGAATGTAAGTTAAACAAAACAAAAGAAAGAAGAAAAGAAAGATAGAAAAACAAGATGGAAAAACAAGATGGTTTATTCCCATAACTAATGCAAAACGAGACTCGTTAATTTAAACTAAATCAAGTTAATGTCCAATTTCATGATTTAAGTAAGTTCTGGAATATTGCATCGCTTTATACAGAACATTGCTATTACGTCTAGTGAAGAGAGTGATTGCTTTCCATGCAGTTGGTCAACTCTATACCCTGAATATGCCATACAGTAATAAATGCTGGTAGCATGTGGACGAAGGTATTACGCCCACATGTCTTGTTTATATTGTTGTAATAATGTGTTTATGTGTTTTCGTTTTATTTCGGGAAGAAAATTATGTATGTATGTCCCATATATATATATATATATATATATATATATATATATATATGTTAGTGTCGTGCAATGTTCTAACATGAGAGAGGCAACCAAAACATCAGAAACTTCGTCTCATTTCCTATGAAAAACTAATCACTAGATCTGTGCTAAAATTCTTAAGCAGTTAAAACGTTAAAATGTGCAGTGCTTTATTTCTGACAGTACAAAACAGTATGCAGTGCCAGCAGCTTTCTTTCAATTTTTTAAAATTAACATTTGTCGTGGAATGGCAAAATGAATTGTACAATTGGCAGTGGATATAAAGGCAAGCTATGTTTTCATGAAGGAGAAAGTGCTACTAACAATATGTTCTGAACTCTGGTGCTGTTTTAAATTTGTATAACTTGTAACTTTTGATGAGTGTTGGTAGTTTTTTCCATAGAAACAAACACTGGAAAGTGTTCAGCATTAAAAAATACCAACTGATATTGCAGTTGTGTACAGATGGCTGTTGATAAAATTCATCATCATCATCATCATCATCATCATCATCATCATCATCATCATCATCATCATCATCATCATCAGCCATATGGGTTATAGTCCCAGAAGAACTGTTACAGTCCACAAAAGTTTTCAGCCCATCTCTTCATTGGATGTCCAGATGATCTTCTACTTCTGGGTTGGTAATGCAGGATTGCACGAGGGATTCTAGTCCTAGACATACGCCTCACATGCAGACGCCAGTTATCTTGATTGTGACATATGTCTGCTAGTATAGAGTTCATTTCAAGTTCCTTCAAGATGTCTTCATTTATTTTATGGTCCCACTTAGTACAGCCAGCTGTCCCCTGAAGCCCGCGCGATCTGCTTCGGCGCTTGAATCTCATTTCACGTGCAATAATTCTGCTTGCGTCACATTTCCTTAGAGTCCATGCGTCACTTCCATAGCGCAAGATTGGTCGTGCTAAGGTTTTATACAGATAAATGCGAGTACGTTGCTGGATTAGAGATGGTTTCATGATTCTATTTATGATACCTGTTGGTTTATTATACTGTAAAATTTTGTCATGAATGTCTAAAACTACCGGTACTAAGAAAGATAATTTGTAGCCAAGATATTTAAATTTTTAACTCTTTCCAAAATACTTCCATTAATATAAATCTTGTTTTTAGGAATGGGCTTTTGCCAAAAAAGCCTTAATTTTAGTTTTGTCGGTAGAAATTTTCATATAGTATTTCGATCCTGGCCGAGGTCAATGGCATTTAAGTGTGTTTAAATGCGACAGGCTCATGTCAGTAGATTTACTGGCATGTTCCTGCGGGACAACAATTCCGACACACCGGCGACGCTGATATAATGTCTGCAGTTACGAGTGTCGTTAAATAAACCATAATTTAACCTTTACTGCATTCTGGGACAGATATGGCACATACCGGTTTTATATTCATATAATTTATAATATAAGCATATAATATTTCAAACTGACTACTGGGACAGATATGGCACACTGTCAAGAATTGGATTTGACCATACGTGACATCAGTTGAGGAAGAAAGAACTACTGAAGTTATTTGAATATTAAACCTGTGTGTGCAAGACTGTCCCATGCAGTAAGGGGTTAAATTTAAATATTTATCTGATCTGAGTTTCAAATTGTATACGGACCTTTGTAAATCGTCCTCTGAACAGGCTAGCAAACCTAAATCATCTGCAAATTAAATCATATGCCATTAACATAGTTATTTAGAACAGGGCCATTGCTTGAATATCAAAATGAAGGATCTCACTAGTTCTGAAGATGACTGACACGAAGTTGAAACCAGTCAACTAAGATAATTCACCACTTTGTTTTCATTTTAACACTAGAAAGTTGTTGTTATGTGTTATAGCTAAATTCTTAAGTGGAACATTCATAACTCATGAAGCACGGTTACAACAGGTTCATTGCTTGGATATCAAAATGATCATTAGTAGAGCGTAAAGCACAATCATAACAGGCTTGAATATAAAAATAAGCACTCCTAACTCGAACAGCACAGAATGTCATTTTGGTGCATTCTGACAGGAAAAAATAAAGCTCTGCAAGAGGATTCCTCCCTAAATTGACTACCGAATAATAAAAAATTAGATAAAAATAATAATTTCCGGGAAACCTGCATTATGTCCAATGAAGTAGTTAATCAAAAGAAATTTATCCTGATTATGGTTATTGAGGTTTTCTTCGAGACATTGTGCATTGATAACGACAATGTGTAATGATTAATATTATCATTGTCATAGATAACTTGATTTATAATTATTTTTAAGATAGCGGCACATCAGAAATTACTTGATAATATGCGAAGCTTTGTTTTAAATACTTCGACCTATTTCTGCATAAATAAATCTTCCTACCCAGATTCATTCTCCAGTAAATAATTACTATATTTAAAGTAGAAAAAAATGGTATTTCATGAGGATAAATGCTTATCAAATCTTCCTTCTTCTACAGATGAAGATTACAAAAGACGATATGTGGATAAGGACTTATGGACGGCTTTATCAAAAGCTCTGTTCTACAACATGTGAAATTCCAATTGGAATTTACAGGACACAAGATACTTCTCTAGCTGATTCATCACACGTGAGTTATATTTAGTTTTTTTATTTGATAAGATGTATGCATGTGATAACAAAGGAGAGGGTTTAAGGACATCCAAAATAACTTCAAAATGTAGTATATGTTCTGTATGTTTATATATTTTTTTAATAAGTTGGTCATAAAAGTCCAAACTCAGAAAAGAATAATATGACTGTTGAGTGAGAGACTATTGCATTGAAAGAAGGATATTTTCTACTTAAATAAGGCATACAATTATTGACTGGTGAAACTTTAATCTTACACCACTTTCATCCAATGTACAGTATGTATCTTCAATGTAGATGATAAATAGGTACAGAGCGCTCTAAAGCTAAAAAACACAATTTTACTGAAAGATGTCAGGCTACCACAAATAATAGTAATGGTGGTGGTGGTGGTGGTGGCTTTGGCGGTGGCAGTGGCGTGGTGGTGGCGGCTGTGAAAAATGTTAACTATTTAAAATGTTATCCTAAATGAACTTAATTTTTCTCCCCTATTACTCTCAGCTTTTTGCAAGAATGAGAGACTCACCATACTTCATAAAACAATAATTATACTTCTCAAGTTAGCTTATAATCGTCTGAGAAGGGATAATGAATGCCAAAAATTGTTGAGACATAGTAGTGGCAAGTATGTATGTATGTATCCATTTTCTAAATTGCATTTTTTTTATTCTGCAACAGTAAATAATGTTACCGGTACTCAAAATTTTCTCAAACTTCTTTTTATAATAGTTATAATCTATTATATCCCTCTATCTTGAGATAACACAAAGTTAATTGAGACTTAATTATCTTACTAATATATGATTTCAATCAAACAGAACAAAAATAGTTTTGAAACTCTGTACCTTAGTATTATCGCCGCGATCTCATGGTTAACATTCGGCAGGTCTTTGAGCGGCCTCGTGCATAACATTTTGGCAGGTCTTTGAAATTTAATTGTATTATTGTTTTCAATTTCTTATGTAGCCGCTCCAAACACTCGCCTCAATTTCAATATTGCAACCAATAAGCTGCTTCCATTATTAAATGACACCTACTTGTCCAATCCATGTGGACTAAAACTGAGGTTGCAGTGTCTTGTGCTGAGGTTGAACATTAAGGTATGTGATTAAAAATTATTATTAAAGAGTTATTATTAAGAGTTAACAATGTCAAGGTATATGAAATAATAATAATAATAATAATAATAATAATAATAATAATAATAATAATAATAATAATAATAATAATAATAATAATAATAATAATAATAGCCATTTAACAATATAACAAATTAGTGCTTATTCTTATCGAGGAAGTAGACGTGACAACGTGAAGCTTAGAGTGAAACCTACAGAGAAACAATCGGTTGGAAAAATTATGTTTTAAAAGCACACCACACGTTATTGTATGATGCCGACATGTTAAGCATGAGGCGCGGCGATAATACAATTATTTTAGTAATCTCCTACGCTGTTTTTTTTTTTTTTTTTTTTGAGAGAATCTACATATATGGAAAATATCCTTCTTTCTGTTAACTGAAATAGGTACTTATGTTTATGTAGTGTGAGTAAACATTGTTCAGCATGCTTGAGTACATGAAATAGCAATATAGGTAGTAATAAAGTGCAATATATACTAGAATATATGAGCAATATTAAATCTGATGTTTGTTAGTTAGACTGGCAACAGTAGTGTAATCCAACCAGAAATATTGTTAGTAAGGTGAAGTAGTGGAAAATATAGGCTATTGTTTGTAGTAATAGCTAGGGCTTGAGTTGCAGTGTTAATGTAAATACTTGTGTACTAACTAGCATGCAACTAGTAGAATTTAGGAACTATAGAATTAATATACAGTACAGTTCCAACATTGTAGTAATAGCACCATAAACATTTAGGTCCCTAATACATTACATTTCCTTTTCTTTTTATATTACTAATGTTGAGAAAATGTAAGAAATAAAAATTGCTGTAAAATTTGCATAACTGTAACTCACATGTTCTGTATTTTATTAACATAGCAATGAAGTTTTCATTATCACATCGCTTACATTAAAGTTCTAGCCAAGTTATTCTGCGAAATTTAAATTTCGTATAAACATTTAAAATACTGTTAAAATGTGTGATGATACAGTTAAATTCATAACATTTATTTTTTTAATAAACAGTAAACTAGTCAAGAAGAACAAGTAATCTTTCAGAATAATTAGAAAAAAGAAAATAGATATTCTTAGTACGAAACCTAGCATATAAAAAAATGAAAAAGACACCGAGTAAACATAAACATCCACACTCGACAATAAGACAGTCAATATGTACATTTCATTAAACAAATCAGAGTTAGGCTGGCGTTCTTTCGCTGTGTTTAATTCCCTCCCTTCAGCACTTTTGCACAATATTATTTCTAACATCAACTAGAATTAAATTACGCTTTTTACAAAGCCAAAACTATCTTCGTGACAGTTGTGTCCAACGCCTCCATACACAGACTTTCGAAAACTGATTTTTAAAATCAGTGTTAAAGATTTGCTTTATTAGATTTAAACTTTCGATGAGTATGTTTATGAAACACAAAATACTGGTAATTCGAAAATGTACCAGTACCTTTCTTCAATTAATTGGTATTTACTGATAATATGTCCATATCCATATTAATTATTGTTTAAAGTGAACCAGTTCTCACAATGTAAGTTATATTTGTTATAACATTTCTTTATAAAATTATAACTTAGTGTATATTATAATTCTCGGTTCAGTAAAGTAGATTATTATTGGCGGTTTAATTTTAAAGTTTACATATATATTTTGGTATTATGTAGAAAGTGTTTTCTAACTAAAAATAAATTGTACCGGTATAACACTTCTCATTGGTTATTTCATAACTCTTTTCATTTCATATAGGTCTACTATTTTAATTTCAAGGCTATGCTATATGAGAATTTAGATATATTTCGACTCTAATTTCTATATTTATATTAATTCATAGCTTTTTGCTTCGTAAAGTAATATTTTGAAAGCTTTGGATGACATTTTACAATCAAAATTTAGATACCGATACTGTACCGTAATTGTAATTTTATTTCCTATATCCAAACAAATTTGTTCGTATTAAAATTTAAATACGCGCAGAAACAGTACTGGTAATTGTTTTACGTACTTCAAGACTTCACGAAAAGTTTAGAAAAATTAAAGGTTCGTTGGACACTACTGCTCTTATATAATTGACATGTTGCTTGCAAGAAACCACTGACATTTATGCATGGAAATTTTGAAATCATGATATAGCATGATTCGCCTATCTTTCGATATATTATCAATAATTAATTGGAGTAGGGAATGAAAAATGGAGCTTTAACATAGACACATTGCATGAGAAATGTTTCAATGCAGTAGGCCTAATATAACAACCTTGATTTGTGAATATTTTCTGAGTTGCTGCTACTAGATACCGAAAAAAAGTATAACTTTCATTATTAATGTTAGTACTGGTAGATATTTCATAGCAAAGAATTAATTGACGAATATGTAGGTACCAGTAGCTATGTAACATAGCAGTAATAGTATCTAACATCTTTGAGTATAGCTAGACCTAATGTATTTATCTATAGCTAGACTACACTTTCTTGTGTGTTTACATAATAGTAGTTCGGTACCTATCACAATAGCTGATAATTTAAAGCATGGTGCTCTCAATTGGCATCAAGATAATAGTGAGCGCATTTTAAAAAGTGTATTCGATATTTATTTTTTAAAGTTGATCAAATTTAAGTATATGCAAGCAGTATGTATGAAGCTAATATATACAATTGAACACAATCTCTTTGTTGAAAAGCACTTTCTTATGAGAGGAACAAATCAAATCTTTAACAGTGCAAGTATACAAGCAAGTTCTTTAGCTAAAAATTAATCTTCAACCAGTGCAAGAATTTTATCCATGTTGTAATTTAGTAAGTAGGCCTACAATATATAATAAAATAGTACAAAGTTATAATAATTACGGCAGTAGTGTTTAAGAATAAAATTGTTTAGACAGGACATATATAAGTCAAGGTCTCTTCAATTAGTACATTATGTTCCTTCAATGGTCTAATGATTACTGTACATAGATAAGCTTATAAGCTTATCTCTTGACTCAAGTTAGGTGAATTTAGTCTTAGCTAGGAATGATGAATTTTAGGCATAAAAGAGAACGAAGCAAAGTCATCGATTACAATTGACTGAAAATCGATGTTTCGTATATATACTTATAAGGTAGAGTTGAAATTTATCAGTTTTCAAAAATCTTACAGGATGTCCTTTCATGCACTCCTGACATTCTTAGGGCTTTCTTTTGTAAAACAAAAATATGTTTACCTTTAACTTAGATGAATTACCCTAGAATATTATATTTACCGGTAATTATATTATATTTATATTCAATTTTTAATGTAATATGTATTATATATAGGTAATCCATATTTCATTATACAACTTAATCGAAGTACCGTAAGCTTATGTAATGTACCGGTATGCTGTTTTAAGGCTGTTTAGGCCTATATCAGCAATATAAAATAAGAATCTTAATGTATAATAGGCAGAGCTCACTTTAGGAGTAATATAGGCCTATTATTTATGTGTTTTCCAGTTCAAGATATCTACCAATTTCAAACCAAGAAACTTTGTGTTTATAGATTCTTTGAGGTCAGTTGCATTTAATCTAGATGAAACTGAAAACAGTAATGTTTTATTTGATTAAAGTTTGTATATAAATATTGGAATTACACATTTCATGTCTGATGTAATAAACACTTTCAATTTTTAATACCGGTGCCTATGTCAGTATAATACAATACTGACTTATTGTTTCCACAGCATTAAAAACATTCTCTGCATGCCAGTAAAAATTAATAATTTATGAAATATCAGTACCGGTAATAAAATTATCATTTCGTTTATTGTTAATATTTCTAGAACAAGGCACAGTATGTCTGGAGTTACACTTTCACTTTCGCTTTACAGTTCTCAACTACAAATACAGTAGGCCTACCGGTATATTCAAAGTATGTAATTACTAGTAGAAGTCTTGAATTATAGGACTAACTCACATATTTACTTCTTTTTAGATGCTTATACCGAATACCGTACCATATTAAGAGAGAGGATAGTACCACAAAGCCACATAATATGGATTTCTTATATATTTGTGTACAGTAATTACTGTAGGCTTATAAAGTAACATTTAACTCAAAAACAAACTTTCAAATACTGTGTAAATTTACCATTTATGAACTTTTAAAATTTTATTATGTTAAAAATGGTACCTAATTACTTCATGATTGTAATAGGTTTTAATAATATTTTAAAATAAATATTTATTTAAAATAGTAATAAATTACCTTCTGTATACATAATAACGTAAGAAAACACATACAGTTACCAGTAATAAATAAATTATTTACCAATAATAACTAACACTTTCTTAGCAATCAATTACCGTTTGATCGCTTTTTAAACATTACAGAATTACTAGAAATAATTAAATATCGTGGCTCAAAGTAAACATGACGAAATCTTCAAATGTAATTGTTTTATTCTTTCGTGGACTTTCTACGACCCAATTATATTTCATTATTTAACATGTTGTCTGTGTGTTTTATTGTCATTATTATACTGTACCTAAACATATAAATGTTTTTGTGAGGAGTTTGGGGCAAGAACTAAGACGTTTCGCTTTCCTGTCATATTTTATGTGTACCAGTAACTTACTGCTTACATTACTTGCTTGCTTGTTTCTTCTTCATGAATAGATATCAATGTCTGTACTGATACCAAACCTGCTTATGTTAACTTAACTTGCCCATAATTGTGATATTGGGCTTATTGCTAGGTTTAACATAACTTCTTCAGCAATGAGAATTCTTTCATACAGTCCTACATACCGGTATTCAAGTGTCTTGTTATAATACTGCATTAGAACAAATAATTTAAATAACTTAAGTGAGTCCCTGTTTACGTTAAAAATAAAACTCAACATATGAAGCATATTATTTGCATATCTTTAATTACTTCTGGTACAGTACCAAGTTTCTTAACATATTAATATAATATAAAAGAAGAAACTAATTTTTGCCTCTTAATATAATCGTAAGGTTTTATGGGTATTACGAAAAATAATTCTACTGTTTAATACATTTTAATAATGAATACTTCAGTTTCACCAGCTGCCATCCAGATGTGTATCAATAGTGCATGCCTTACATAGTTTCTCTATCGGTCATGTTCCTGTTTCTTCAAGCTTGACGAGGACAATGACTCTGATGGAGTTGGGGTCACTTACAGACCCAAATCACAAATCTCACAATGTCTGGGTTGCGTTCAAAATCAGACCTCTACGGTGAGTAAGCTGTCATTGTGTGCCAGCAGACAAAATGTCTTGCTTGGTCTGTTTTTTTCTTGATAAAAGTGCAGAATTTATATTAAACACATTGAGCAATGCCTCTTTTTTAAACAATACATTACTTTATATTAGTTTTGAGAGGTACTGCATGTTTTTAATATAAAAACGTACATTTTTTTACAGACTTAACCTAATAATATAAATAATTGTTACAAAATTATTTAATACATAAGTTAAAGTATTTAAAAACTGTTAATTATCTGATCAAGATTTTGCATGTAAATTTACTCTTTCTATCAGTTTATTTATATTTTCGGTGTTAATAATATACCTACATAAAATAAAATAATAAAGGAATTACAGTTCACGAACAAACAACTTGAAATTATGATTTTTGATACAATCTTAAAGGAACTCTAAACATACAAATTTGTTGACCAGAATAGGAAAACAAATGAATTTAGCATTCATAGGCTGTAGGACTATGAGATGTTACATGTTTCAAGTAAAATTGAGTCACATTTTGTTCACTACAGTTTATTTTACTGGTATTTTAAATACCGGTACATGAAGCCAAATATATGCATTAATATATTTATATTAGTAATATTTTGTACTTTTCGTGTAAACTTTATTATGGAAAAGTAAATTGTGCTCTTCTCCCACCAGAAGTACGCGATTTCTGTTACCGATATTAGATACCTATTTTATTTACAACCTACATGACAATTAGTGATTAACTCACTATACCAATTTCATTTAATTTCCTTTTACTATAACATGAAATGTCATCAAGCTAAGAGCTTCATGGATATATAGAAAGTTGTGTTCAAGATATAGTAATTTTTGTATACCGTATTGTAATGTGATTCAGTTACATCCATTATTTAGCAGAAAGTACCGTTTTAACCATTTTTATATTATAGCGGTTATATCACCTACACGCAACCACCCAAACTGTTTGGCACACCTGCTGTTCGTTAGGGACGACTGTCGGACAACTCTACCGACCATATCCCTTCTTCACCACTTAGGGGACGCTTATGCATGCCACAGTAGGTCAGCATGCTGAAATTGCATTTCCTTCATTTTTGATGGAACAGTTACACAGCTGTGACTCTGTCCCTAGAGCCTCGTTTGTTAAAAACAGATTGCACCAAAGGAAGGTGAGGATGGGATTTGAGTAGGAGAGGTTATGGAATGCATTTCATTACTCTTAACAGTCATCTTAAGTGATGTCCAATCTTTTCCTCTATATCCACTATGTGTGTGAAATATTGAAGAGCAAGAGAGTTAATGGCTTTATTGCCAAAAACTCAGCATTAGTTACCGTAACAACATCTATTATTTTGTAGGAACATTTTTTGTAAAAATTATAATAATAAATCTAACACTTTCATTCTAAAAATTATTCCTTTACAGTAGTTGAGTAATCGAAATAGTTTATTCCTCATTTCCAATCACTTTTTAAAATGTTACCAAGATATTCAATCTTACTTTTAAATTATGAAAAAATTTTGCAGTAGGTCATTATGTAAATGCACTATAATCTCCCATTACCAGGAAAATTTTTCATAGCTATTACTTCTATTTAGATGTTCCTATCAGCCTTCTTCGCACACATATAAACACAATAATAGCGTATCAGTGTCTCTATAAGCTGCCTAGTTATCTGTCACTGTTTTCCGATATGTGCTTCATTACTAACTGTTCTCTTATCATACGGTTGTGGGTAACTAACATGAATAGTTGTAAGAAATTTTATTTAGTTAACACATTCAGTACCAGTAACTAGAAAGGATGGATTAAGTACGAATTTTGAAATTGTGTATTGTACTTTCTCTAATATGATTTGCTATTTAGGTTTAAAAAAAAAAAAAAAAAAAAAAACTTTTTCTATAAAAGTTCTCCGTCACAAGTTATAAAAGTGTCAGATATGCAATTTACAGTGATGTCCAATATCTACTATCACAGCAGCAACAACTGCCATCAAGTAACTACCACCACCACTACCATTACCACTATTCTCCCGCTCTTCTTTTATCTTTCTTTCTTTCTTTCTTTCTTTCTTTCTTTCTTTCTTTCTTTCTTTCTTTCTTTCTTTCTTTCTTTCTTTCTTTCTTTCTTTCTTTCTTTCTTTCTTTCTTATATAAAGTCTGTAATCAAAAATGAAAGTGAAATACCCACTTTCTACAATAAACCAAGGAAAAAAATCAGAAATCTTTCAAAATACTATCTTGCACCTGATAACAGATATGTTAAAACCACCTACTACACAACAACAAATAGTCCGATAGCAGAAAAATATAATCTCCAATCCAAGCAACTAGGTACAAGAGAAATTGACAGTAGAGAAAACAAAATTCAAATGGTTCCCCACTCAGAAGCATAAAAGTAGGCCTAAATAAAATCTTAGCAGTACTTCAAGACTAAGACGGAGAAAGTAGGTCTACTGATGAACTAGTAGGCCTACCCTCTGGAAACAAAATTACTTTCAATCCTACAATTATATTCAACTCATTCTACATCTACCTCACTAACAGAAACAGTTCCCAAATTCACATATCCAACAGATAAATTGCCACGCTTAAAATATTACTAGAAGCAATAAATATCAGGTACCGGTACCTCACAATGAGTAGGCCTATATAATTATAGATGGCTCCTTGGCAGACCACAACATTTGAGGCTGGAGCAGACATTTATTGTGAGGAATTTTCACACTACCTTGCTCTAGGCTCTGGTGTTACTAACTATGAAGTTGAATTACTAGCAAGAGCCACTGCATTGAAAGAAATCATCCTAAGGCTCAAAATAACAAAGAAAATAGTTCTATTAATAGTTTCCAAAGTAGCTATTGAAGCCACAAACAACTATCCGTATAGCATAAACATAGAAACCTTTCAAGATATTAGACACGTGTAAAAATTGATAGTAAACCAAGGAAAAATAGATATATTGCAATGATTCCTCGCATATAGGAATAAAGGGCAATGATCACGATGATGTACTGACAAAATTATCCAAAAATCTAAACGTAACATAACAACAAAAAACAGGGTTAAATGAGATAAAAAAAAACTCAAACCAATCGCTAAGAATTCATAAAACGATCTCTACAAGGAAAGTAGTAAGTTACCTACCAAAATATTGAAGTATTTACAAAAATTATTAAACTTCCTAGAAAAACAGCCATAGCACTAGGCCTGTTGTCCCTGAATAGGGCATGATTGCCTCAACAAACGCCTGTATAGAAAAGAAGTTTCACCATCTAATCTGTGCACCATCTGTGAAGACAGTGCCATCATGAATACTGGGAGACAAGAAGGAAAATGGCATAGACTAATCTTTGGCCATTGGAAACATCATTAACAAGAACAAACTCATGGTTAAATGACTAGTACGCTGAAGAATGCAGAACAAATGCAAGATCAAATAAATGCAATTAAAAATAAAGAAGTCAAGTAATTTTCACACTACAGTGTTACGCTCAGAGTGTAGTATATCATCAGTTTATCATATACTGTACATATACGAGTAATTGTAGTAAAATTATATTTTCTTTCTGCAGCCATATTCTGGTATGAATGTGTTAACATTGCTTTAGTGTCATATAATGTCTATTGTGATTTTATATGTAATAAATGTGACTTTGGTGGGAGAATAGCTTTGGTTTACTATTACTGAGTTCTACAGAAAGCTTCTTTTCCTTACTCTAAAAACCAGTCAAAATGATGCACGTAATTTTTTTAATATGCACCTATTCTTTATTGTTATTCTCAGGACATCTAATCAGAGGCATGTTGAGAAGTCTATGCATGTATGAAATCTAAAACACTTCATTTCGAACAAAAGTACTGGACATTAATTGATTCTAGTTCATGTTAACACTTTGTTTAAAAACTTAAAATTGTTTAGTCGACACGTTAAAAAGTGTTAAAATTTATTGAAAAAGGTCCTTGGACAGAACTGAGTAGTGGGACACTGATGAAGACGGAACATCACGTCGAAACGGGCCATCTGTCCAAGGTGTATAACCTTTTTCAATAAATTTTAACACTTTTTAACGTGTCGTCTAAACAATTTTAAAGGTACTAGACTCCAAGTCCTGCAACAATGAAGAAATCTGGAATATGAATTGATTATAAAATACATTCTGCAACGTGTGTGCTACATACAATCCTCATTCTTCCATATCTATGCTTAAAGCGGCATTGCTGTTATTAGAACATAATTGTTTAGAATCCCTTTAAGAGTGAAACTTACATTAAAGTCTGAGATCCACATTCCTGCTCTGTAATGTATGTTTCCTGCGACATGTTTGTGTTGAGTATGTTGCACTGCATGTATATGTGATGTAATGGAGAACACATACATGTTGTAGTTGTAAAATACTGCATGCAAGATTGGCATATATAGTTAAATAACTTCAACCAGTGGCAGCAGAATATTTCATACATAAATGAAGTTCAGCATATTTGATGGTTACGATAAAAATTCAATGTTTGTTATTATGTTTACTTTGGCAATTCGGATTTTACTGCATTGCAGAGCTTCTGATTAAACACCTTAATGGTATATATCGACGTATCTTAAAACAGTGGGCAATTGACTCTGATTAGAGCAGTCGCTTGTTTCATCAACAACAATGGCCGCAAAAGGTGCTTCTTCTATTTCAGATTTTATGTTCTTTATCATAACCCCACTTATAGCAAATATTAAGTCATGAATTGCGGGAGAAGTACCACGAAATACTGTTGAACTCTCAAGATGATTGGCCAGTAAATGGTCAAATTCACTTAAGGAACTTAAATATTCAATATAATTTCCTCTATTGTCTGATTCCACACTCTCATTATGATCCCGAAAAGCCAATTCTTGTTTTCCTAGAAAGCAGACTGCGTTAATAAGACGCAGTAAAATCTCCGATTTTTTTCCACAGGAGCATTGTGTTAGTTGATATGTAGAGCTTTTTGCTTATCTAGCTGTAAATCAATTCTTGTCTTCCCAAAGTTTGCAAAGCTCATGCTACTACAAATATGAGCTTTTGATTTGTCGTGTTTTAGGACTGCCGTTCGAAGGAGCTGATATTAGAAAACACTCTTTTGACCACACATTAGTTTCGCGGCTAAATAACAAACATGGCCAGCAAAATAGTTTAGACAGTTTAGAACTACCACACAACCAATTCCACTTACAATATGATGTTGAAGTGAAATGGCGTGTGTACTCACGCTGTTTTTCTTTTACGTCCATGGACAAATTTAACTCAGGAGTTGGTCTTTCCATTTTCACAATTTCAACTTCCTCGTTGTATGTACGACGGTTAAAAGGCGCTTTTAATAAACCTTCTATTACACAGTCATTTTCAACACAAACCTCTCCAGAAACTTGTTCTGCCATATTTTTCACAATATCACTTAATTGGGAAATTAAAAACTTAATAATTCACAATTAATATAACTCTTAGACACTCGAACAAATAACAAATTTAAAATACTGCACTGCAAGAACACAATCACATTCATGAGCTAGCGTGCTAAGCGTATTGTTGCTTCACGCCTGCGAAGAAACCGATCACCAGAGCGGCAACTCACCCGGCCTACACTGCACGATGGAAACAGAAGAGAGCGGGGGATGGGCAGTTGTGCGACAGGACAGCATGCGCCGTACGGTCACAGGCCACCTCACGTAGCAAGCGGTTTCTCCAGCAATGCCGCCTTGACAACTTGTTTCTTTTTGAGAGCAGAGAGCGCATATAAATCTAACAATTACTTTAATTTTAATTACTGTGGTAAAACTAATAATACAAAATTATTACATTATGTTATATTATAAACTTTTTCTTTTGTAATTTCCTTGGGCTACCGCCGGCAGCCCCGGTAGTCCGCAAAATACGCCCCTGGAATCCAATCGAGAATCTTTAGGAAATGATGGAAAAGGAAATGCCTAAATAGGTTATTATTACGACGAAAATGATTGAGAGTATACCACGCAGAATTGAGGATGTTATTAAAGCAAAAGGAGGACCCATAATATTTAAGAACTTCACTGGATTAATCTTGCTCAGGATAGGGACCAATGGCGGGCTTATGTGAGGGCGGCAATGAACCTCCAGGTTCCTTAAAAGCCAGTAAGTAAGTACATGGATTTAAATAAACAGTATTCTGTCATTTTGTAATATGAAATACAGCGAAACCTGTTCAAGACGGAAGTGACATGGTCCTAATTTTTTTTCCGTTGTGGACAGGTTTCCGTATTATTCAGGTGTGACATTAAAATGGAATATTTTGTCATTCATTTACATGAAAAACAAAATGGCATGCCGCAAACTGCAAGAAGTACAAAATATTCCATTTAACACTCATCACATTAAATCAGCTTTCTGTCGCTCATTACGTTGGTGAATCATCTTGATTAAAATCTCATTTTCTGTATAAATATTATCATAACTCACTCATTAGTCATTAAACATTACTAAAGTTTACTAATCTCATTCTATTGAATATCTAACACTATATTCTAATACTGTACTGCATATCACTGCACATTATTAATTAATTGGACTAGGAGCCATCTATAAGAAGCCTTGAATTCTGGTTTATTTCATTTCTTTCCCAGTTCAACAGCTTGCTTTGCAGAATAGATCCCAGAAATTGGCTTGTTCTTTGAAAGGTCATGAAGAACCCACTCCCACAACAGTTCATTTATTTCCACATAAACAGTTGCTTTCTGATTCCTTTTGTGTCATCAATATTGGCCGCATGCCACTCACTCATTATGATCTTTATTTTTTAAAGTGTCACACCTGAGTTTTCCACAACTGTACTCCAATATTATTTCACATAAACTTTGTTTCTAATTTTCCTTTATCTCGATAACTTTTACTTCATCACTTAATGTTAATGCCACATTTTATGCAATTTTTTTTTTACCAGGAAATCACTACACTTGTGCTCTTTTTAGCTACGACAGTATACGGGTGTGAAGCATCGAAAATCTTTGAAGGGACTCGTCTGCCTAGTCAACAGGGTCATAAAATTTATGACCGACAGGCCAACACATCCTCGTACCCTCTAGAATTTTGCAAAGAAAACTTGTTTTAGTGACCTACATATTTCGTATATTCCTTGAAATTACACGCTGTTTCAAAATATAGCTACAAAAATAGTGTGTCCAAAATATTATTTCCGTTTTGAACAGTAGCAGACAGTTTCCGTTTCCGCGTTGGACAGTTTCCGTTTTATTCAGGAAAAATTACACATAATACATACAAATTTCGCCGGGACCAATAAATTGTTCCGAAATAGACAGGATTCCGGATTATTCAGGTTCCGATTTGAACAGGTTTCACTGTATAAACATTGTTGAAAATGTGTTCTGAAAATGTACTGAAGATAATATAGTTGTATTTTCAAATATAAAATTACAGTAAATGTAGAATTACAATAACGTATTTGAAAAGTTGTAGGTTATTCTGTTAATGTGGCCAGTTACTGTAAATAAAAAGGATCAGATTTAATTTAGTTTTGAATTTTTTTTCATTCACTCCCTCTTTATTTTACTCATGATTCAGGACTGGCAATTTTAGCAATGTGGCAACATGGGCTGGTTGCATTTCCACTGCGGACTTCTGTGTCATACTGTTTTATAATGGATACTCTTCTCAGAGTTGGTGTGGATGGTGGTGATATTTCTTACTTATTGGTGGTCTTCGGTCACAGAGATGTTCTGACTGAGAACTTGAAAAAACTAAAACTCCAGAAAATATCACTAACTTATATGCCACCCAATGGCACCATTATATTATACTGTGCCAAAATAAATATCGTAGTTTAGAATAGTTATCCTGACCAGCCTCATGGGCTAGTGTTCAGAGCTTCTGACTACAGTTCATGAGTTCTGGGTTCGATTGCTGGTTATAACACAGGAATTTTTCCTTAAAGTAGAATGTTCCCGTGTTCGTCCATGGTCTGGAAATTAGGTTAGGCTTAGTTTTAAGACTTCTCCTGGCATTCATAATCATCCTATCATAATATCATCCTCATCGAGGCAGCATAACTCTGCCTTCCAGGCACTCTAACCTCAGAAGTGGGTTACAAATAAGCCATTTCCAGGAGAGGCCAGAAATGTCAAATGACAATCTGGTGGCATTGGATAAAAAAAAGAATAGTTATCCTAGTATGTAAACCTTCTGGTAGACTGCGCAGTTGAACAGTGGGAGTATTTCAACAAAATATTTGAAGCAGAGGTGCGGAAAGAAATTCCTTAGTTGTCAGTCCAGTCCTGGTCGTAAATATTTACCGCCAATTTAAAAAGTGGTGGTCATTGCATGTTTCCTTAGCCATTTTCTTTATAAGTGAAGTCGAGTCCTATTATTAAGTGACAAAGTGATATTAGTTTCATTAACAACAACAACAACAACAACATCATCATCATCATCAATAACATTCCACGTTTGAGACCTAGTGGTCTGTTACGGTCTCTATCCATCGTTTCTTAGGTCTTCGTAAGTTTCTTGCTAACTCTTGGAACGTATAATAAGATTCGTTTTGGCAAGCAAATATGGGGCATTCTGGCAAAATGTTCTTTCCAGTTCAGTCAATATTGATTTTTGTGTTGAATAATTGAGTCTATTTTTAAACCTTTAAGTATGTCTTCATTCCTTCTGTGGTCAAGTAGGAAATAACCAGCAGTTCTTCTCAGGAACATTATTTCCGCTGCTGTAGTCGTCCTTCATCTGCCCTCCTGATACTCCACGCTTTGCTGCCATATGTAAGGACTGGTCGAGCAAGAGTTGATGTATAGGTATCCTAAGTCTGATGTGTCTTTGCATTTGAGAAGATTTGAAAATTGATTTTTACACACTAAGATCTTAATGAATTTAGAAATTTTAGACATTTTAAGCTTCTTTAATTAACATGAATTATTAAATCATGCTGGTATCAATCGAGTGACTAACAATGATTATTCTCGGAATATAAAGTTTATATATGCAGGAAACGCAATCAGAAGGCACGAAGATCACCCAGTTCTGAGGATAGCTCACAGGCTGAAACTAGTCAACAAGGTAACTTAGATAATTAATTAAATGAAAGCATATAAACTTTATATTTCGAGTGATATAGTGTTAAAAGTTATGTAATCAAGATGTATAATGATTGTTCATGAGACAATTTCTTCTCACTTGAAGATTTGAACCAGCTCTCATTCCACAACTAGCGTTATTCCACACAGTTAGGGCACGGGACATAAAATAAATTAAACACCAAAATTACCTTGAGAAATCAATGACCCAACAAGACTCTCTATACCTGTATCTTAAGTCCATGTGAGTCATTATAAACAAAAACGTCAATCTGAAGAACTTTTATAACTCCTCAGCAATGGCCAACATGCTTATTCCAGCTCTTGAAGATGACTTCTTTAGAGCAGTTAAGAAATCAAAAATAAATGTTTCTCAATACAGTAAAATCCAGGTAATGTACTCTAAACCTATAACATTATCTTTAACTTTATCTACTAAGTATTGTGGGTATGTGCTACTAAATGTGAAAGCAATTAGCTGTGTGCTGCATTAAATTGACAAAGCTTGCATTATGCATTTGAAAACTCGTAACGATTATGCCAAATATATCTAATGGTAGGATATCAATTCTTAGTCGATAAAGTTAAATTGCTGTTGTTTTTTATATGCCATGCATCAGTAATTCCTGCCACTGGTTAAAATGATTAATGTTATTGATTATCAGTGGTATACAAACTAAGCAACTTGATTTTTATATCCTACAGTACTCTATCAACATGGGTGACGAAGCTCGAGACAATCATACGCAGATGATTGAGAGAGCAGAAATTGCAAACCTGGTTCGTTCTCGTATGGAGAGCCTTAATCTGCCTAGTATAGATTATGATGATGTTAGTGAGAAGAGGAGTAACTTGTCTTATGTGATCATCAACCCAAGTTGTGACCTCAAACTGGAAGAGGGTGACATAATGTAAGTATCACTTTTATGTATTATTTCTGAAATGGCAGGTCTATAGTTAAATTTATATACTATAATTGCATAGTAGACATAAGACAAATTGTATTATATAATTATTAATTTCAATTAAGGAATCCGCCCCTGAGCACGAGTTCTACTCTTTCAGGGGCGAGCTAAAGTTTTTCTGTATATTATATTTTATGTTACAATTATTAGCAAAATAATAAATAAATAAATAAATATAGTAGAAGATTAAATCAATGAATACTATAGCAATGTATTTCCTCACAAAATAATGAAAGAAGAAAGGAAACCACAAAGAATCAATGTAGAGATACCGTATTATAGTCCAGTGTCTATACCTCGAGTGTTACACAAAGTTTATAATCCCCTTTTCAAACTTGGACTTCTCCAGTCCACAGCTTATCTCTCCCAGAATGGTTATATTTATGTAGGTGGCCATGCTTTAATAATAATAGTAATAAATAATAATAATAATAATAATAATAATAATAATAATAATAATAATAATAATAATAATAATATTCATTAGATGTCAATAGACTTGTATACAAGTTTCTGACATTGTCAAAATTAAATTTATAAGCACTCGAAGAAGTCCTCTAACTGTCCAGTATCCTGAAAGATTATGACACTTGATTTTTTTATTTTAGTAGGTTATTTTACGATGCTTTATCAACATCTTGGGTTATTTAGCGTCTGAATGAGATGAAGATGATAATGCTGGTGAAATGAGTCCGGGGTCCAGCACCGAAAGTTACCTAGCATTTGCTCATATTGGGTTGAGGGAAAACCCCGGAAAAAACCTCAACCAGGTAACTTGCCCCGATCGGGAATCGAACCCAGGCCACCTGGTTTCACGGCTAGACACGCTAACCGTTACTCCACAGGTGTGGACTTATGACACTTGACATTTTTTAGTTTAAGACTGGTTAAAATTCGTATTTTCGAAACCTACCAAAGCAAAGTTTCACTTAATTATCTTTTGTAGTATTAAAAAAAAAAAAAGTTTAAAATATTTTCTAAGTTACAAGCACTCGAAGCAGTCCTCTAACTACCCAACTACCCAGTGTCCTTAAGAGGAAGACTACGAGAAAATGAAATTGACTGCTTTTTTTTTTAATAGAGCTTTCATTTTTGGTACAATATAAATCTTAGTAACCTAATAAATCCAGCAAAACTTGATCTTCATCATACACTTATTTTTTTCAGTTATTCAATTTTTTTTTAAAGAAGAGGACAAATTTTCAAAATTCTACTTCTCATATAAATTTTGTTGAATCAGTCTGAATATTTTTATTCAGCACCACTGCTGTGTTTGGAAGAGAACTATAGTATGCATTCGTTTTATTAAGTAATGCCAGATTACGGAGAAAAAAATTATTTATGTAATAAATACAAATTTTTTTTTATTATTTTGTTTATGCCACATAAATATTTTTTTCTTTTGAAAGTTCGAGATTTAGAAAAAATCTATGCACAAAATTGTTAAGCATATACAGAAATAAATTCAGCTTCTTAGCTGCAAAATTGTAGAAGCCTTTGTGATTTGAATGAAGAGAAATACACAGAATATTATAACTGAGAAAATTGAGACACTTCAAGAGCGTGAACTTTTGATTATGACGTCATTAGGAGGATTTCCAATCGTCTCACGCCCTTGAAACTTTCCAAACTTACACAGTATGATATTAGTTACATACTTACATATTACTTGTAGCTTTTAAGGAACCCGGAGGTTCATTGCCGCCCTCACATAAGCCTAGGGTGACCAGAGTCCTCCTTTGTCCGGACGTGTCCTCCTTTTTAGGCCTTTGTCTGGGGTCTGGGCGGATTTTTAAAAAATCAAGAAATGTCCTCCTTTTCGTAACATGTATTCCTGATATTTTGAAATTATCTGATTTGACGCCTTTTCAAGTAATTTGCCTGTAAGTGGCAGCAGCATCGATGGAATATACCGTACTCTTTGCCAACGATCATAACTCCCTTTGCTCCTCCTTGTTATGAGCATTGCTTAGAGGTAGCTTGTAAATTGAGGTGCGAATGTAAATCTAAATAGATATTTTCTGTTATCTTTAATAATTTTATTATAGTTCCCTTGACTTTCATATGTAGCTAACTGTAAAATCATTATTATTATTATTATTATTATTATTATTATTATTATTATTATTATTATTTATTTAAGTTTTTTCATAATTATTTTGTAATAAAATAGATTTTAACAAACTTTTAAGTAAACGATATAATTGCCTAAATCTGTACTATAAATATTTTTAATAAAATAGATATTGATGTACCGAGTAATTTCGATACTTGCGGTTTTAAAGTACAAATATAGGCCTAAGCCTAAATCTAAGTACATATTTTCTGTCCTCTTTTCAGAACAATGTCCTCCTTTTAAGCTTTGTGCCCTCTTTTTTTTATCGATGTGAATCTGGTCACCCTACATAAGCCCACTATTGGTCCTTGTCCTGAGCGAGATTAATCCAGTCCCTACCATCATAGTATAGTAGTAGTAGTATAGTATTTATTAGCTGTCGTTATAGCAAAAGCTAATGACATTGTCAAATTACACGTGTGAAATTATCGTGCTAAAATGAAAAATATTCTATTACACCACTAAAAATAAAACAAAATGATCACAAATACTGCCTTAGACTGAGTAGGCTCTGAGGATTATGAAGAAGCACCGAAAACAGCTGTAAGCACTACAAGAAAGAACACACATGCTTACACAATTAACACGAGTGCTTCAATGAGGGTTGTACAATGTACAGTTGGCATTAATCATGCACCCAGCGAGGAGATCGTGCAACAAGTTCCAGGTCGAATGGGCACTGGAGTTCCTATGCGAGGAAGAGAAAGGAGATATACAGTGCTTAATATATGGTAAACATACGATTAGTAAAAAAGCAGGACATTATTCAACATACCATGAACAAATATACAGAGATATCGAGGAGGAAGAACTATTACAATTATTAGATAGGGTACATTACAGAATACCGCAAGTACAAATATCTAGATTATTTATGTATTAATTAATTTATTATTTCTTTATTGAAGGTCCTTACAGAATGAGTTATCCCCATTTATGTGTTAATTAATTTATTATTTCTTTCTTGATTACAGGAGGACACCAAAAGAAAAAATACAAACAACAGATTAAAAACAAAAGATACATAAACATGTGCTGTAAACACAAACTTTACAAAAGTTCAGTGTATATACTAATGTGATAAACATTTAAGTTCCAAACACGTAAATTGCTAACACTGGTTTTATGAATACGAAAAACGCTGATCATCCACCAGAACCAGGTGGCCTGGTTCATTCGGGTTTGGGGCAAGTTACCTGGTTGAGCTAGTGACAGCTGGCGGAAGTGTAAAATGTTCCGAATACGGCCTTAGGTTCCAAATCGTAAATTGAATTACAGAGAAATAAAGTACAGATATAAAAGAGTTATTAAATTGAAGACAGTCCCTATAATAATATCCCACCTCCCTCAATGTATTAGGGAATAAGACCCTATTTTTTGTCCAGATATGTAATATTTTCTCTATAGACCTCCCTTAAAGGAAGAAGGGTTACTAAGTGTACAGCAGTAAATGTAATTAAATTATGCAACTTGACTCCACAGCTACCTGGTCCGGCCCAGTCCATTCTCAGCTCAAAAGACATTTGAACGCCACAACAGTCGTCGCAAGTCCAACATCAGTTTCTGCTCGCAGCAACTGGTGCAGCAGATGGCTGCCAGCTCCCAGGCAGGCAGCCGCCGGGGGTCAGGCCTTGGTCTGTCCGGTTACACAGCTCCTAGGCCTCCTCCTCTTGTTACAACCAAAGCCAACTCTCTATCACTTCCAGACAGCCCGACCGTTGTAGGTGGCGGACCAGGATACAGGGGGCGTTCTAACTCTCTGCGTGTTGTGGACGACATTCTCTTACGTCGTTCCAACTCGCTGAGACAAGGACTTACCTCAGTCGGCAGTGGAAGAAGAAAAAGTAGCTTAGAAGACCTGGGTATATCGTTTGGAGGCGTCTCCCATCCATCTAATCACAGCAATCCCATCAAGATTGCTCTGAACGGTAGCATTGGACTGGAAGTGACACCTCCAGACGAAGGCAGTTCGCCTAGCGAGACTAGCAGCAGTGGCTTGTTGAACAGTGGACCACCAACCCTCAGAGTAGGGATTGGCGTTGACTCGAGTGCGAGTGGTGGTGCCTCGGGAGGTGGTCTCAGTAGCACGGGGATCAGTCAGGGACTTGGGATCTCGGGAGGTGCCGGCGCTTGTGGGGGAGGGTTGGATGTGTCCGGGTTGGGGAGCTGTAACGGAGAGAATTGCCTGAGTGCAGGACAAGTGTCGACCATAGCGCAAGGCACGGTGACGGACCCGCAGCATCTTCAGGGTACTCTTGTATGATATCACCTCATGTGGGGGAGGAGACTTAGTAGCGTGGTTCGCAACAAGTGGCTGTGAACCAAGCTCCTCACTTCCACATCACTTTTGTTTCAGTGCACCAACAGCTGCACCAAATTGCACATTGGCCTTATTGACTCTTCGAAGATCATCAGTACTTTATTTGATTACGGTATCTCTTTGGAATCACATTTCAGATTGCAACTTGGCAGGGAAATACACGTTTCTAGAACCGGAAAAAGAAATGTTTACGAGAATTTGAGCTGGAAATAGTTATTAAAAATATTTTAACCTGTGGGAACAATTCTTCATAATGATGTAGGAGATAGATGATCATATTTATGAATTTACTGATTGATAACCCTTTTATTAGATGAATAATCAAAACTGTGCAAATGTTCTATGTGAGAATGACGTGGAAAGATTGAAACTATTCATAAATACATAGAAGAAGAAATATATAGATTATTATATACATAGATATTGTACATTGGATTGTAATATATTGTATTGTATATTGATAAAGTTTTATTTTAACCACCATATATGTCTTGCTTACCTTCCACTGTAAAGTTACCATATTGTGACTGTGATCTGAGGAAGATATAATCTTTCTTTATGGAATGATTTTCAGTCCAGATTGACAAGAATTTAGTATATATGCTACTGTGTTGAATGAATGACAAATAACACACGTTTTGTTCACAGATCCCTCAGATTGTGCCATTTAAAAATTATTAGCCTTAATTGGTGTGATATGCTCCTTATCAGTGAGTTTATTAAAGATAAAAGTGACATTAAAAGAAGTATGCAACTAAGTCAGAGGAAATTTCTCATAACCACCATATTTTGCATAAACTGTTAAGAACCAGAAACTTTTCTAATGCATATTAATGGTTTTATCTAGCTCCTCGTCATGTGTAGCAAGTGCTATCAAGTTTTAAAGGATGTATTTGATAACATGTTAATAATTTTGCTTTTTGTTCTATTTATTACATAAAAATACATTTACAAATATTTACTTCAGAGTGATATTTTCCCACATTGATTGTCACCAAGAGTTACTCCGAAATTTTGCTTATTAGTATGAGCAATATGCAGTAAATGTTTAGAGGTTACAGATTATTTTTCAGATATCAACAGACATTTATATATACTAACTAAGCATTTTATATGATTACCGACATTTAAATGAGAAAGAATAATTTTTTCTTTAACGTCAAAATGAAATATATTTACCTAACATTATTACTTTTATTATTGATATGAACCAGCCTCCATAAAATACTAATTTAATGACAAATAAATTATAAATAACTTGATTTGACATTGCATAGTATACTAGAGATAATAACATATATTAAGCAGTGATTAATATTGCATTAGGGATGGCAAACTATAGTTCCGGTATATTTTATGTGCATTTCTAACGGAACGTCTTTTATTGAACAATTTAAAAGTAAATTATATTAATTTTATCAATAAACAGTTCACAAAAAGAAATCATTCGTGGTTTGTTGAGGAAGGTTTTGGAAACTTATTTCCAATAGTGTAAAGTGATGAACATCTACAAAAATAATGGAAGTTGTTATCTGCATAAATAAATTCCTTAATCTTGTATGCAAAACAAAACATTGTGAAAATATAATATTAGGCCTTGTTAAAGAATTTTGACTGTCTTCTTTGTTTAAATCATTTTTATATTTTCGCACTTGAAGAAGTCAAGATCCATAAGCAATCATAGGATGATTCTTTTTATTAATATCTTGGAATAAAAATTTAGATTTGAGGTTGTTTAAAGCTCACACAAAAATAAAATATTCATCCACTTAAAATAGCTTAAAGTTTATTATTTCTCCCTTTCCTTTTCGATATTACGAGCTGATATGATTTTACATTACATAACAACTAGAATACCTATCTATTAAATCATGGCATGTTACAGTACTTACTTCAAAGTTAACTTCAATATAATTTTTAAACCCAGTTTTTTGTGGAGAGAGGAGGAACTTAGTGTCTTCTGATTATTGTTGCTTTGTCAATAGTATAGATTAATGTTAGGATTTTTATTTTACAATACTGGTATCTTATTTTTAATGTTGCATAACAAGGTAAAAGTGACATAATCGCGATTGTATTACCTTGAACATTGCCATCTAGAGTACTATATAAAGTACATTTTTTATACACAGAAAAACAACAGAATCCTACATCACCAATATTTATATTTAGGTACGTATAAATATTTTGACGAAATTAATAATTTATGGTCTGAGATATTGTCAGAGAGTGAAAAATTAAAAAACTTCATATCGATTGGCATAACAAAAAATCTCAAAATGAAAGACTGAAAGGGACTTGATAAAAGGGGCCTAAAATTTCCACCATTTCTTAATTTAATATTAGTTTTCGATTTCTTATTCTTTCTTATATTATAAAACTCATCCCTTTATTATAAAACCTATTTGTTCTGATACATGTAATAATTATTATGTCCAAAATAATTTCTCTTATAAAGATCACAAATCCTGTATTAAGTGAAAGCTACTTCTCTTAAGTTGGAATAAGCTGGGGAAAGTTTGCCATCCCTATCTCGTAATTTTTTGTTTTGTTTTCTGACTCTCAAACAATGAATAGTAGTCATCCACCCACTCAAACCAATTTGCCTCCAGATGACATGCATGTATGCTGAGTGAGTTTCTTGCAGACACTATGGATTGAATTTGGAATGTTTAGTTGTGTTTTTCTTACATTTAATTATTCCACTGAACTAATTTGACCACATTTAATTGGGTCATTTAAACTGCTGGTACATTGCCAACACGAGTTGGATGAGGGAACAAATGATACTCTAGACATAGAGGAAATATAATGTAATGTTATATGGAAAATACTGTACACTCTCTCCCTAAACATAATTGCCTTTTATACTGTGACTAGTTGTCACTGAACCGTGTTTGGAAATGAGCAATTAGCATAGGCATTGCTTAGACAGCATACAGTTACCTGCATGATAAGCAGAAATATTCAAGCAAAGAATAAAATAACTGAAATTAGAAATTCAATGAGATGGAGATGAGATATTTCATTCTTCTATGCTTGTCAGTTTTTCCCCATTGTGGTACGAAAGTCGCAGAAACCAGCACTGTAAATAATATAAATGACATACAAGGCCTTCTTTCTAATCTGTTTATTAATATTCTAAAATATAAGAAGTATTGACTGTACATGTGTATAACATACTTGATTGTGATACTGTCATGATTAGGAACTAGTGAAATTCAACAGAAATTTCTCTTTTATGGGACTCTTCTTTCTTGTAAGTAAGAAAAATATATTTTATGCAAAACATGAGTTAATTTCTTTACTTCTGAAGAAACCGAAAAGACATTGGAACTGGCCTTAATGGCCTGAACCTTGAGACGGTTGGTGGCAATGATGATGATGATGCTAGACCAAGTATTACATTAAGATTTTTATAGTATCTGCACAATAATTCATAAAAGAAAATATAGACTGAGCAGGATATATCTTTTTGAAATCAAATCATAAATACAGTGAGCCCCAGCAGGTTTCCCAGTCTTCTATAATTACTTAACTCTCCTCACAGTAGCTGCTGGAAGTTTTACCCATCTCGTGTGATACGTAATTCATCACATCATTCACAAAAGTTGTTTCATTAAATTTAATACTGGTACTGTTTTTCTACACAAAAATGGGCGGCACTTTCCCTTCTTTTGCCAAACAATTTCTTTCTCCAGATATACATTTTCAAAATTAATATTATTCACGCACTGAATATGTAGCCATTGCAAAACACAACGTAATAAATTGCACTTATTTTTAACTGAGACATTGTGTGCATTTACTGCTGGCTGTCAAGAACAGACTACAGACTAGTACAGATAATTTTTGGAGACGAGGATTCTCCAGTCATGTACAAAAAGAGCTGATGCTTGCAGAATAGCTTAAACACCAGTCGGGAGTGATGAAATAAGCTAAGCTTTAGGAGATTCGCTAGCCATGCAGATAACTAAAGACAAACTCTTGAGAATAGTCGAATAGGCATCTTTGTTAGTCATAAAACGGGGATGTTCAATTTTGAAAACGTACATACTGAAAAAGAAATTGTGTGGTAGAACAGGGGAAAACTAGACTAAATTTCTTGGCCACCCAGTTTCGTGTGAAAAACAATATTAGACTTAGTGAATAAGTTTAATGAAACAGGTTCTGTGAATAATACAATGTGAATTATGTATCACACAAGGTAGACAACACTTCCAGCAGCTACTGTGAGGAGAGTGAGTACTGAATGTTATTAAATAAAATACTACGTAAATTTCAATCTGGTGAAGTGCTGTGCATTGGCGGATACAAGCATTGGCAGTAGTGATGGAGACCCGATATTGGTTGGCCAACAGAAATGCCAGGAAACGTTGCTAGGACTCACTGTATTTAAAAATGCTACATTAAAATTTAAATTCAGACTCAAAGTTATGAAGACTGAGCAGGAGTGCATTTTAAGACTGAGGTATTGATTACAGATATTAAAGTTGTACCTTAGAAAGTAAGACCAGGACTTAAATCATTTAGGCCTTCACAGAATGCGGAAATACGGAAAGTATAATTATGATACTGTATATTATTTTGTTCAATCAAGCTTGATTTACATTTGATTGTAAAAATACTAATGGTTTAATTAAAAAGTCGAAATAAGATATTAAATCTACTCTTGTAATTAAGAAATACTTAAAAGTAACACACTGTTTTCAAAGGTTTGAATAAACATTGCCAATTTTCTGATTTCAAGTCTTGATAAAGAAAATGGGACAAAAAGGAATAAACACATAGGCTGCCTTATGCAAAATAGAGACAACTATAAAATCTGTTGCACTATATGACATTGCGTTTCAAAATAAACTGCATATTTACACTTTGAGTCCAATTTATTATGGAGCTTATTAAAACTGTTACCGTATGTGAATAATATAAACATAAAAGAATTTTTAGGCCTCTTTAAAAAAATCTTAAACCTTTTGTGGACGTTAGATTGTTGTGTTCAAAGTTAGCAGTCTGAAAAAGACTTTTTTAAAAGAAAAGTGGCCAAAGTGATTTCAATTTACACAACAGTCAAAATTCCAAAGGATCTTTACCAAAGGAGTAGGTACCGTATATCAAAAGCTTCTATGGAAAATTGCAAATATCTCGGCAATTTTTGAACGTGGTATATTTAACAGAACATTACAAGGCTTAAAAATAAGGACACACTGTCTGTACCGTAATTAAACCAAAATGTAATTTTTCAGAAATTTTACAAAATAAATCCTCCTTTGTTTTTACCATATTATTAGTACCGGTACTGTATTGATATATTATCAGTGCTTTTCTTCTGGAGAAAAAGATAGCAGAATTCTGTATAGAATATATTATAGCGTACAGGGAGATGATTACTGTCCATTGCACAGGAAATTTGTCGCTTTTGACCTTATTTTCCTCCAACTTTAAGATTTTCACCGACTAAGTGGAGTTCAATGAAGATGTTAAAAACGTAATTATTAACACATTTCTCGATTCTGTGATGAAAAATAAAACAAAAAGGTGGCATTTCTGAAACAAAAAGGTGCTGTTCCGGCATGTTCTGCCAGAAGGAAAGCACTGTATATTACACTACTACTGGCCATAAGATATTTATTTAACCTTCTGAATAATATAAATGCATTTTTTAAGCATTGCTAGTGCTCTCTCCTTTTTTTGGTTCCTTATTCACAATCACATGTATTAAATCGTAACTGAAGTAATATTACATACAGATGTCTATAATTCTTAATCGAAAAACATTTCTCGAAAGTAGGTACAGTACTGTATTGTATTTTGTATTAATTTTTATTAGCAACAAACTAATGCACAATGCAATATTGTAGCATATTAATACCACATATTTATTTACAGGCCTACATTCCGTATGTAACAGGATACAGGAACATAATTTGCTTTTGAGATAAGCATTAATTATTTACAGAAATAAAATAACATTTTGTTGCTAAATTAAATACAATTTTGTGACAAAAAGCTCAAAAAGAGGATAGATATAATTTTGTTCATAACTTAGGTATTATCTTAAAAGTTAAAAATTTTAGTTTAAATATGTTAATTTTAACTTTGTAAGCATCTACATCATAAATAGAGAAGCTTCTCTTATTGTTAATAAATAACTTGATTTTTTCTTTCAAATATATTTCAAATCAATTGACATTAATAATGAAACAACAAAACAAACGCAAGGATTTGGGAAAAATGAAACACACGTAGGCCTATAATAACAAAACCTTAGTCGGAACAGAAAATACTTTAATTTATTTCACAGCATATCGTGATTCCGCAGTCAATAAATGACATCAAAGTTAGAAACCTTAAAATTTTTATTATTTTGACAAGTTCTGAAGAGGTCTTATCATTGTAATTGATACACATTTGTGAGCAGAATTATGGGTGATAACTTAGGGTGCTATGCATAGACATTTCGCTAACCCATGCTACGAGCGTGCTAAACTAGCCCCGGCTATCGACTGATTACTTGTACAGGATTCATATAATATCATATCGCTAACACTGGTTTATGAATACGAAAAACGTTAGTTCGCTGATCACCCACCGGAAGCCCGCGCTAAGAATGTCTGTGAATATGGCTCTTAATGTCTAATTTAAGAACAGCATAATATTAAGTGTTGAACTTAAATTAATAAAACCTGTATTTTTAATCATATTTATTTCTTCTTATTCTTCTTCTTCTTCGATTTCGGTCCAAACTTTCTTACTCTGTCCTCCTTAGAGAGGAAAATTTCCCCACCAAGTTTCTGAACTGTTAGGTCTCCTTCATCCTATAGGCTACAATATAATAATAAGGAAAACATATGAAGTATCGTATCACAAGTGGAGAATGGTTTAAAAATAAAATATTGATAGATATTTAAAAAAATAATTAAAACTTAAAGTTAAGTGATATCCAATATAGTTACTTCTGAACCATCTTCAGTCATGTACAGTAGCTATAATCATCTCCATCACAAACATTGCTATCACAGTTGCTGTTTAGTGGTATGATAAATCAATCTGAGATGACTCTTAAATTACGGTACTACATACGTATTTAACAAAATAATCTGCCCTCAATGAGGGTGACCATAAAGATCCAGAATAATCTATATTAATTTCTGCATGTGATTAATTCTTTTCAAAATTAGATACCAACACTGGTACAAAACACGTACATTCGAGATATTCTGGTCTTTGAATCGAGTTTGTAGTAAAATATTGAAACAAATTTGTTAAATTTGAATTTCATATTTATTATTATAATTTTAGTATAAAACGTTTGTTAGATTTTTTCCTGTAGAGATGAAAATGACAACTCATCGAATCATTATATAAATTTGGCACATCTTGTAATTAACATTTCATATTAAGTATGAATACCGGTATTCCGTATAATTGATCTTAAAAATAATATACCATAGACTGATTGACAAAGGAAAATTGACATTCTTGCATTATTACTATCTCCTTGATACATAAAATAATTCATGAAACAACTTTATTTTCCGTTTTATCATCTATATTAGAGAATGCAGAAAACATACCTACGTAACATTTTTTTTTTCCAAAAAATAAAATAAAAGCTACATTGCTACAAAATTTTTGCATGTATCACTTACTGAAGTAAAAATAATAAAAATTGAAATTACACTTAAGATTTTGGTACTACATAAAGAGAATAAAAGGTATTTTAGTTTTACTGTGGACCTATTTAATTTTTTAATTTACAATTTGCTCTCTTCATCCTAGTTACTTTTACAAGCCTGTTAATACATTCCGGAACATTTATATGGGAGTCTAACTAATGCCACTTTTAATTTCTGCTAATTACTTTTTCCCGCAATTTAAAGAATATAATATATTTGTTTCAAATTTATTTTTTCGTTTATTAGTAGGCTATATGCTCTTTGATATTTCATTAAATGAATCTAATGAAAACAGTTGTTTCATACAGTCTTTGGGAACTGTAACTCAAACTTGAAGCTTAGAAATGAAATCAATACACACCGAAAGACTTGCCTCATAACCAAAGAAATGGTACTGGTAACTCTATTACAAACGGTACTCTTCAGAGTTTGTAAATTTATTACGTATAGGTACTTATTCATTCTCTTTACAGTTCTTTATGAGAGGGACGAAAGTTGGAATATAATTTTTAATATTAAAAATTCAGCAAGACAATAAAATAAAATCCCATGCTTGTAAAACATCAGGGGTAGATGTAACTTATTCCACTTTCATCTTTTCTAATATTTACAGTAACGTCCCTTTCTGCTACAATGATATGAATCGATCTCAGTGGCAGAAATGTTAATGTGGTGTCTGCAGTGGAAAGTGCAATTTTTCCTTCCCAAATAGGAAGTATTATTGGTTAATTTCCTCTTGATGGTAACATTTGAAAGCTATTAAATATTACCATATTACACATAATTTTTAGTATGCATTGTAATATAAATTAACATCATAATAAAAAACTTCATTGCAGAAAAAATTTGTAAAATGTAAGTAAAGTACGGCACTTTTTCCTGTACTTCAATAAACCAGTACTTTGCTTATTGGTGAACTTTGTACCTGTTAGAATCTGTATATAGCTTAACATTTGTTACATCTGTAGAAAAGCTCTTTTGTGATATAGAATATCTATGTTTCTGTTGTGTGATATATATTTCTACAATTAAAAGACAGTAATATGAAACATTTATACACTTCTCAGAAATTAACGGAACTGAAATATCTTTCTTTAGGTGCAACAGAAGTCATAAGAATTAATACTGTATAAAAAATTAGAGAAAAACAGCTTGTGAGAATACATGTCATCTTACTCCTACTAATAACATCAATAGAAGAGATATTAAAATGACTGGAATATACAAATAAAGACGGACGTGGTTATGTTAATGTAATAAAATATTGCTTACAGAACATTATCCTGAAGTTTCACGTATATATACAATCTTAGTTGGTTCTTGCTCCCACATCAAAGACATTATTTTACTAATGACATGGAAGTATTTACTAGAGCGAGAAATGACGGTATGAAATGTGACACATTGCCATAGTTTCTTTTGTTTCAAAACTCTTTTTTGTTGTAATCACAATTGAAATTATAAAAAAATCTCAAGAAACAGTACCACGAATTATAAATAATACTAGAGTATTCACTGAATCATTTCTTTCTAAATGACGATAGAAGTGAAGACTATTAGCTGAGAACAAGCAAAATCGTAAGAGTCTGACCATGGAATTAAATGACCTACCGGTATTCCTTACTTAGATGGCACATAAGTTTAAGTCATACAGTTCTGACTAAATTCAGTGCTATCAGATCAAACAGTATACATAATTATTAACTATACACACAATTATGAAGTGTAATCCAGTTGTTTTTCTTTCATATACTTCACAAAACCCTTGTTTTAATTTATTTCCTCTTCAGCGCCATTCAACTTCCTACTACACTGACATTATGTTAGCATAATACACCTACCGGTAGTCATAACTTTTCTGGTAATATTTCTAAGTCCTCATATTCAGCAGCAACTTTGCTTAACTCAAAACTAGCTCTCTACAGAGAGACTATTTTCATTTGAAACTATAACTGTCTGGTCATCTGCGAAAAGAAGAATATGTAATTAATTGCATATGATTCATTATAAAACTTTGTGTTAAATTGTTTCCACATTCTTATGTCATTTTCAATAATGTAGATTAAAAAGAGCTGATGAGAAAAGAAACCCTTGTACTACTTCTTGGTTCATCTCTATATTATCTTTCGACTGACTATGGGTAATTTTAATTTCCTGCATAAAAGTTTTTCATAGCTCTTATGCGACATTTCTATCTTAATATTACATAAAATTATGCTATTTTATGCAGATTCTAAACTTATACAGCTATAAACACTGCAATTACGGTTTTTATAGATAATATTACTAATATTAAATTTCATGCCTAAGCAGAATTTGCTAATAATTCATACACAACCATCACCTTTGTTGCATTAGTGAAAATGAAGCATACAGAATGTGTAAAGTGCAACATTTTATTGGTGTGCTTAAATACCTTATTAGGAATTCCTGTCATATACCATAATTAATTTCAGAAAAGAATTTTTCACTAACGTGCTAAGTTAATTAATGTGAAGTAAAATTCTCTATATAAAATTTCCTGTAGTATCGGTATTTTAAAATATGTTTCATAACTACACACCTTCATTTTTGTGTATAATTAAACTTTTAGTACATTTTCTCCTACAGTCGATTCTGAAACAAAATGATACCGGTATAATAGAAAGCCACGTAAATTCAGTTTATTTAATTATTATGGTTTACTTGGTATGTACCAGTATGTTCTCTTTCAGTTATTCCTTTTTTAGAGGTATGTATACATTACCAAGAGTCATCTTTAAAAGATGTTACATCTAAAATAAAGGAATGCTTCTCAAACCTCTCACATTTTGCCACTTACTAACTCTACCAATATCTTTGAAAACTTAGAAAACTATATACTAACTATAATAGTGACGTCCATTTTGTTGCACAATTAGTCCGTTATCTTCTGCAGTATTATAAAGAATACGATAATGATTTTCTCTTACCAAGATTAAATGAGTAAACTATATTATATCTCTATAATTTTTAGTTATAAAATTGAAAGTACCGGTAACTTCTTTAAAGGGTATAATGTATCTATTCAAGAAGTACTGATGGCAATGTATCATAATCTTTGTAAGAACAAAATGCTCACATATGCCAATAAACAACCTCTTTCTAAGGTCCTACATGTAACTGTATGATTACTCGTCCCATATTCAAGAGATTACCGCAGAAAAGAAAGAATGTTATTTAATTTTTCTTTCGAAAATTTTATGTAAATTATATTAAACATACGATGATTGTGTATTTGTGTGATTAAACATGTTTGTTATGTACCTAATGTACATTCGCTGTTAGCAATGAAGCCATTAGTGTCCTTAAATTGAAGTAAATAGATATCGGTATGTAAAAATTGGTTGATCTGTAGTGTTGAATGTGAAATTCACTTAAAATTTAATATTTCTCGGCAAATAAATTTTTAAGTTATTTCACTTCATGACGTTTCACATTTAATTGCATAAATTAAACAATTTTTATCACTTCTTTTCTAACATTAAATAATATTATTAAAATGAGATTTAATTTTTTTTTTTTTTTTTTTTTTTTTTTTTTTTAAAGAAAACATTCTAAGATGATGTATCTTCAAGAAAAGTTTTAAAAATGATTTTGTAGCATTGTTGTTCTGAATTGCCTTTCCTTTTTCATTTGATAAATTTCTGGTGAAAAATTTACTTTCATAAACTAAATTAAGGTAAATTTTTAGAAAAATATTAAAATCAATTAAAGTCATTAAAATATATGTCTATAAATATAAAATCTTTATGTTTAAAATTAAAATATCTCTAGTTTATAATAATGAATGGAACAATGTAAGTAAACTTGTCCAATAAAAAGTTACATATACCGTCCATGATATTTTGCGCTCCCTTCCTTCTGTTGTAGGCTACAAGTTGACGTTTGAGAGAATGATATCTCAATATAAGCTATAGTAATTTGTGTGCAGAAATATATATATTTAAAAAAAAATAATTCATTTTTGATGTGGGAGCAAGTATTTTAAAACAGTAGGCCTACCAGGTATTTGGTCATAAATGTGACAACACCTATCCATATGTTGTGCCCTGAAGTGCAGAAATATCATAACCAATATACCAACATTTATAGTAATGACGAATGACTATCAAGAATACTGTTAAATACTTTGTGTTTGCTTTATTTGGCTTGTGGACTTAGTTAAGTAGCTAATGGAGTTAAATAACACTAGTATACAGTGAAATATGTATGTACATTCTGTATATATAGTTAATTTTTCTTAATGGGCAGGACATTCATTGCAGTTACTATCAGTAGATAGATCTAGCCATTGGTATGTCTTACCTTGTCATGACTGAATAAGCTCTATATTTTTATAACTTATTTCTTTATTAACAAATATATTTACTCAAGTATGCAGTACTGATGTTTTGGTGTGGGGACTTACAATTGTGTTAGATAGAGGAACATCACAAATAAGCATTTTATGATAGTGATTGCAAATTATTACATGATTTTATGGAGTGTTTTTATTCTCATGTATTACCGTAAGTAAGAGGTAAGAAAACTTATCTTGGAGGGTTCAATAACCATGACCAGACGGATGTCAAAATTTCAGACCAAACCTTACTGTTCATCAACGTTAAATTGAAGTTTGTTTGATTTATATAAATTACTTATAAAAATAATTCATATTTCAGCTCACAGTGGTTCCTGCTTTAATGTGACTTCTTAAAAATTAATTAGATGCTTAAGAAATTACGGTACATCATTTGACCAGAAATTTATCTGTAAGCTTCGTTTATTAAAAATCATTAATTCATTATTATTAATGAAATTTAGTTCCATCATGCTTGATCGGGGAAGAATAGAATATCATAAAAATGAAAGAGATAAACAGTCTTGTAAAATACATAGCACTTGGAGAGGCAATTCTGAATTAATATTTTAGTATTCTGTGTCACATCTACAATTAAAAGGCGCATAAAATCATGAACTCTAAATCAAATATCAGTGTTATGGGTGTCTTCTTAACACTTCCGTAAACTGGGGTTACTTTGAACATTTTTTCAGAAAATCATATTTAGGTTTCTAGATGCTACACTTGATAGATGGAAGTTAATATGGTATGAGAATGATTTTTATGATAATTTACCTCCATCTATAACAAGTGCAGCACATGGAAACCTAAATATGATTTTCTGAAAAAATGTTCAAAGTTTCCTCTTGTTCAAAGTAACCCCAGTTTACGGTTACTACTGTACTGTCTGAGCGCCAGCTCTGAAACTGCGCCGAATGAGGAAGTGGGAAGCGGAGAGACGTGATTCAACAAGTATAGTACCGGGTTCCATGCTGCATTCCTGCAACGGTTTCAGAGTTTGCAGTCGGACAGTAATTATTAATGAATCATTCAGTCATTATTTTGTTATGTTTTTTGTTTATGTGTTATATAATTATTAATGTGGAACGTTTAAGTGGGTACTTATTCGAGAAAATTGTCCGTTACTTTTCTGTAGCACTCTATGCAAATCTTGCTCCTTAGCAACCCGCAACATGTTATTATTAGTGGTATTATTGTTGTTATTATTATTATTATTATTATTATTATTATTATTATTATTATTATTATTATTATTATTAATTTTGTATCAACAAAAGCCGCCCTAAATAAGGGTTCGAAGATTGGCCTACTAATCAATTCACAATGATTAAAAACAATGAATGTGACAATTTGAAAGAAAAAAAAACATTAAGATAAATGATAATAAAACTTATTATTATTATTATTATTATTATTATTATTATTATTATTATCATTATTACTATTAATTTTGTATCAACAAAAGCCGCCCTAGATAAGGGTTCGATAGATCGGCCTACTAATCAATTCATAATGATCAATGATTAAAAACAATGAATGTGACAAATTTGAAAGAAAGAAAACATTAAGATAAATGATAAGAAAACATATTATTATTATTATTCCTTATTATTATTATTATTATTATTATTATTATTATTATTATTATTATTATCAATATTATTATTATTAATAATATCTATTATTATTATTATTATTATTATTATTATTATTATTATTATTATCATATTATTATTATTATTATTATTATTATTATTATTATTATTATTATCAACATCAATATCATTATTATTATCATCATCATCAATATCATTATTATTATTATCATCAATATCATTATTATTATTATTATTATTATTATTATTATTATTATTATTATTATTATTACGTACATTGAAGATATTCAAGATATTACTAATCCCCATTCAGCTCAAGAAAAGAAATTTACATAAACAATGTAGTACCATAGTATGACATGACTCTGCACTTCAATCAGTGTTGTTGGTACATGATGTCTCTCTCTATCTGTAGCGACTTTCTCTTAGCACATATTCTTTGTCAGTACTTATCACAAAATGCTACAGAAATGCTGTCTTTTTATTTCAAATATATTGCAGTGAAACCCTGTTTATTAGAACCAAAGGGGCATTTTCTGATAACAAGTTTTACCCCCACCCCAGATAATCCATATTTTTGGTAGTGCAGTAACCAGTGCTGTAATTGGGCTAGAACACAGTTCTAGTAAAAATAATATTAGGGTACCATAGTTCCAGTATAAATAATAGTAGGCCTACAGCAAACGACTGATGAATCATAATTTAGGGACTTCTGAAATAGTCGAGTTTCAGTAAACATTTTTTTTCAACTACAACACTAACCATGTAACCATGACAGAAGTGAATACACGAATAAATAGTTGTTACTTTCATTCAGCCGTAACTGGTTCCACAAGTCTTGAGGTACAGAGTAGATGGTACAAAAGGATTAAAAAAAAAAAAAATTTCACTCTACAGGACCAACTTACACCTACTACCTGCTTATTTTATATCAAATACACCAGTCACTTCCGGCTTCAACAAAGTATTATCTTTTACTGCCATAATAGGATCTCGTTTGATGATAGTGTTAAAAACATTAAAGACAACTGTTTTCTCTACACTCTTTAATGCTTTACCACTTTTATCTTTGATTACAATACTTTGACCTACTTTCAATAGTAGCTTCAGCAGCAATTGCTGCATTTTTCTTGCATTGTTGTGATACTCGTTAAAAGTTCAAGTTTTTTTTTATGATTATGCTAAGATGATTCTCATCAAGCGGTGACCTATTATTTGAAACCACATAACCACCAACCACTTAAACGTTCCCGCAATTGTAGGAATTTTACGAATTCTCTACATCTTTTTGTTAAATATTTTATTTAAAGACATACAATATTAATTCTGTTGATTTCATGTCACTTAAAATTACCATATATATGCGAATATTGCGTGCCACTGAATAATCCACGCACTCTAATTTTAGGAGAGAAAGTAAAAGAAAATTAAAAAAAAATAAAATTGGCTGTAATTTGTGTTTTATTTACAAGAAATTAATCCTACATAATGATTAGGGATCCAGTGTTTAAGGCGAAGTGGTACGAACCTTATTTCAAATAATGTACACACCCCAGTTTTTCTTTGCTAAATTAAAAAATATATGTGTGGAGTATTCGCGTATATACGGTATTTTATAAGAAATGTCACATTGTTAATGGCGAAATGCTTTTAGTGTAAATATATGCAGTTTTCGCATCTTCTCATCCTGACAAAAAAAAATGTTTTGTATACCATTTAATTGAAACATTTCACATTACAGAAGGAGAAAGTACTTTCCATAACAGATTTAGTACCGTGTTATTTTCTGTTAGAAATCATCCCTAGGCAAAAAATTTTCGAAATCACTGTTATCCATCTCTCTCTGTCACAAATGTTATTTATATGACAAATAATTTTGTGCTAATGTAATAATTAGTGAATTAGTTACAGTACTCTAATTCAATAACAGAATCGTTTAAAATGGACATTAAATCCAAATGTTTAGTGATTATAATAGTGTTCTTAAATTTTATTCTGTTGTATTTAATTAGATTTTACTATCGAAATAACCATACATAGGTTCACAAAAATTGCCTTCATTAATCAGTTACAGTAACTTTTGACAATAGAGCATGTGTCAGCCTAGATGACATCTTTTGAAAGAAAAAGTAACACTGAGGGTAAAATGTCATTAACTTCACTATTATAAACAGCATAGGCCTAAATAGTTATCTTGGCAAGTATTGTATCACATCTGATTTATTTCTGCATTTATTTCTTCTCCAAAATTCGAAAAATTTAGATTTACTGATACATTTCAGGTGAAGGAAGGCTGAAATTTTTTCTTCATATACAGGTAGTTTGCTGACTGTTGTTCGTAATTTTTTTACCTTCTTTAGGAAACATAGTGGCTGATAAATATTCTTACTTCTAAATTTTGAGTGTTAATATATAATTTACATGTGAATAAGGCAGATTTCTGAAATATCTTTCATTGTACAAGTGCACATTATGGCAGGATCCCTATTTATCACACAAGCATAAATTTAATTTAATGAGTAGTTAGTAAATAAAATTATATTAAACTTTTATTTTTAGTATTTCGGAATTAAATATTTGCAAAAGTGGTGATAAAGGTAATATGACTGATACTAAATAGAGAAATGTTTTAACAAAAGCTTTGATATTAACATAAGAAATCTTTATGAACAAAATGGAAAAGAAACATTGTGTAATGAAATCAATTACTTCAATTAAAATGCCTCTTATCTTAAATATAATATTGTTATTCGAATATCAGGCGTACTGTAGCATCACGGTTAAAACATGATGCCACAAAGCTGGAAGATTCCAGGTTATAAATTATCGATAGGGTCATGGATCTTATCCATTAATATAATCTTTCCGACCGCACTATGACCCTGGGGTTTACTCAACCTTTAACAGAAATGAGTACAAGAGTATTTCCTTGTGGATAAAAGCAGCAGACATGCAGGATTAATATCCCTACTGCCATTAATGCCAATTGTCTGTAAAGGTGGGAGCCTTAACTTCTTGCTATCCTCTGGATAAATATGGCCTGTAATGGGATTGACTTTACCTTTTATCCGAACATCAGGTGTGCTTGAAGCCATCAACTTGAGACATCATAAATTGTTGTAATGGTGATTAAAATGTGGCCTTCCACATAATGATGCGTCATCTCAAATTATTTTATCTATAAGCTTTATAGTAATTAATGTAAATATCAATCTTACATTGTTAATAACACCAAATGAAGATTATCTTGAATAAGAAGCAAGGCTTGTTGTTTGATACAGATAGGTTGCACAGGGTTCAATTTAAATTTACGTATATAGATGAGAATACAGTTTTAAACACTATGCTGACTGTACATAATAAATTTTAGAAAAAAAAAAAAAAAAAAGAATAAATGTGAGAGAACATGTAAGTATAAATTTAACTCTTAATTTTTCACTAACTATCTTAGTAAGTGAGTTCTTGGATTATGTAGTTAATTAATGCTGTAATTAAATATAAATCTGCTTTCTTACACACTTTTAAATTGCTATCGCTATAACAATGCCTAAAATAACTGTCGTCCTCCTAGCCCTTGGACCTGAGTTTGCAGGTTCAAATCTAGCATGGATTTTGAAGAGCGACAAAACTCTTGGCATAGCTTCCTTCGGAAGAGCATGTAGAAGAACTTTGTTCCTGTTAGCTTTATACAAAATTTTTCGCTCATTTGTCGCCTTTATTAAATTTTGACACTGAATAATCTTCTCTATAACTGAAAGCATTCGCAGAATAACCTCTGCAATTGAGAACAGTGTTAAATTAAATATTACTGCTGAAATAATTAAATGAATTCAGATTTTCATATTTCTAAAATTATATATTGCTAAAGTAAAATTTCTTAATATTATAATGTTTATTACGGGTATTATAAAATGATTACTGGAACCATTACGATTTTTCTAAAATAATTATTAGGCATGTAAACTAGTGAACACTACTAATCCAGAATTCGAATTTGAAATTGGACCACAAGAATGTATTTCTTCAGAAAATGAAGAAATTAAATTAATATAGTTCTTTGTTTGAAATATACATTCACAGAATTAAAAAAATAATAATGTTTTTATGACTTTATGATATACAAAATTGTTATACTTTTGCAAATAACATGTTTTTTTTCTTACCACATTAATATTCTTTTATCACTCAGTACTAGTCGCTCTGATTACATGATCAACAATTTTTATATATCATATAAAGTTTAAATTCAAAATGCTTTGTATCACTATATTGTTAATACAGGCTAAAGAAGTCATATCACAGGAATATACAGAATTGTCATTTGAAGATATAAGTGCATAAGTATTTCAGAGTAAGGTAGTAGCATATATATTTGGTGGATGTATATTTAAAATAAAAAAAGAGGCCGAGGAGATGATGGAGGAGGAAGAGAAGGAGTATGGTGATGATGATAATAATTATTATTTTGTGTAAAAATGGCAATTATATTTTAGTCTTTAATGAATCCTCACATTTAAGACTGTTTAAAAGTTGTACGCAAAAGATGGAAAGATATTTTGTAATTAAAAAAATAACTTTACGAAGTTTGATTTATTGGTGTTTCATGAAACTGCGATCCTGGTGCGAGTTTCTTGTGGCAGCATTATAAACTGATTTGTTGTAAATGTATTATGAGTTTTGAATTACCGGTACTTCAGTCTGTGTTTTTTCTTAAAAGATAACTTGGTTAACTGGTCCTCCAAAATATAATTTTTCTCTCCTCTCATTGAAACAAATAAAATTGCTAGAAGTTTAAAACAAAACATGTAGTTTTAAGGTAAGGTACGGTAATCTAATTTTTATGGAAACCAGTACATTTTTAAAGGAAGGGTTTTTCAGTATTAATAACATAGAGTAGATTGATTTTTCATCCTTTTAATATTCAATAAATCTAGTTAACAAGAGGTATAATAAAAAACATAGGGCCCATAATACATAGCATATCTTTTACAAACACTAAGGATATCTAGCAAATGGTAACTACAACCATATTACATATTAAAACATTCTTATTCTAAATTAACAATTTTATATATTGTAACTTGGCAAGTGCCAAAACATCAGTCTTTGTAATATACAGATTTTGTTACCATATGAGCAAGCACATTTCATTAGCTGCAGATGTTTATTTCGTAATTTAGCAGATTTAAAAACAAGGTAAAGGTAATATAACTTGGCCTACGATATTTAGAAAGTACTCTTTTTAACAGTTCTGTCTGCTTTGCTATGCTTTGGAAATTCATTTGTTGCCTCTTGACTGATTATATAATTAATCTAGACATGAATTGTTTAGTGCATCTTTAAAAACGATTAACTTCAGTGGACATCTGTGTGCACTGACATATAGATACTTGAGAAGGAAATATTCAACTGATTACGCTTAAATATTTCATGTACTGTACTCAAGAGCACATTATATTTATTGTATTTTGACATGACTTTATTCTTCAATATTACCAGCATTCCCTCCTACTACATCATTTCTAATCATGTTTATATTTAGGAATACTGATCAGGTACACCTATATCGGAACAGAAACAGATTCCTATCTCAATTCCTGTCATATACTCCTCTTAATTCCTTATTTATTTATTTTTTTACAATACTATCATTATCAAATATATGGTTTCAAGGATAAATACATTTATTACTTAGAAACAACATTTTATTGAGTGAAATCTGAATCTAAAGAACTCTCTTGATTTCTGGTTAATAAGGAAGTAGATTAGTGACATAGCATAATTACTGATTGTAGTATGTAGATCACGAAACATAATTAAAGAACTTGAAGTAGAGAGATAAAAAGTACAGGTTTAAACTGGAGATTTCTTCTTTACTATTTTAAAAACTATTCTCTCTACGCATAGCATCACATTAATCCAATTACAGCACATAAATAAATGACAAGACAAAAAAAAAACTGACATAATTAAGTGAATATACAGTAGCTTAAGGGGCTTATAGCAGTAAAATTTTTGGAAATATTCAACATTTTTTCCTTCATTACTGTATCTTGTACAATAATGAAAATTGGTATGTGTAAAACACTGTCCTTCTGCTATATGAAAAAAATATTTTTATGATATAAAAATTATTTATATATTTTTTTCAAAATTCAAAATGGTGGCAGTCCACTGTGCAGTGGTGAAGCGTTTCTCTCATAACTCATAAACTTTTTCATGTTCTCTCCCTTTTATTTTATTGCTGAAAGTCATGTCTATAATTTCATGCTCTTTCAACAATTTTTATTTTGTGTTAGAAGAAAATACTGATATTTGATCTTTTTTAAAACGAATTTATTTTTTATCAGAAAATCTATCAAAAGTGCATCATATTGTAGATATGACAGGCATAAATACGCACAAAAAATTTCATCATAGAATGTTGGATAGTTTTTGAGTTATGAGGGAAACGCTTTATCACTGCACAGTGAACTGCCACCATTTTGAATTTTGAAAAAAGAAATAAATAATTTTTTTAAATCGTAAAAATATTTTTCTCATATAGCAGAAGGACAGTGCTTTACACATCCTAATTTTAATTATTGTACAAGATACAGTAATGGAGGAAAAAATTTTTAAATATTTCCAAAATTTCAATGCTGTAAGCTGTACCTAACCCCTTAATTTATGATCTATTTAAAAATTTGAGAAATCATTTCCATGTTTATGTCTGTTTTAATAAGAGTTGGAAAATATTTTGCGACAAGCGATTTTTTTTTCTTAATTTTGTTACATGATTCGAGTTAAGTAAAAGTACCATAGTTTGTTTAGTTGCTAGAGAAATTAAATTATTAAATTCTTGTCTGAAAAGTACAGTTCTTAACTAGAAAAGCTTAGTACGATACAAAAAAAAAAAAAAAAAAAACAAATTATACTAACATCTTAATGTGTTAATGTAATTTCAACTATTTGTCAGTGAAAGTGAATATGATGCCAAAAAATAAACTTTTATTGAACTTCTAGTGAATTTTGAATATATCCATATACCATACCATAATTTTTTTTCTCTCAATCTTTATAGATTTCACAAATAACTTCAATAACATAAGACATTTCAGTTAAACATGCATGGAACATGCTTAGGTTTGTTGCTAGATATGAAAAATGGCAATTAAAAACAGATTGTGTTAGTGAGTTATAACACTGTATAGCACTGTAAAAGCATTTAATTTATCAAATAAAGTTAAAGACCGGGGGTTAGTTTACAAAATTTAAAAATTATACATACTCATTTCTTTTGCTGATAAAAGAAAATATGATTAACATTTCATTTAAAATCTTGTTAACTCATGTTAAATAATTGGGGTGACATTTCATTTAAATTAAAACCCTATTGAAAAAACTGAACTAGTTTACTGAAATAAACAGTTTTATCGCAATTCACAGTATTTAATTAGAAAGGCGCTAGAATGATTACTGTTCAAAGTCACCTCGGCGTTCAAAGTCACCCGCTACATTCATGCTATGCCACTAATCGTAAATGTAAATAAAATCAGATATAAAAAGATTAGAAAAAAGTAAACAGGAATGTAGTACGGTAACTTATAGATAGGCCTACATAGAATGGTGACTGCAGCTGTCACATCATTTTAATGATTTAGAAGAGAAAACATCAGGGAACTTAAATATACCAGACTCTTCTTACATTCAAATAGTAAACTTCATATTTTAAAGCATAATTGTGTACATTAATGACGTAACAATAGAAAATATGTTATTTTGAGAAGTCATCCAGCAGCTTTTCTTTCTTTTCATACTGGGTATATAACTTTTCGGTGTATAATCTTTCATTATTATTCTAAAGTTTGTTTCTGTTCATTCTCAAAATATGTAGAATTTAATATTATTTTTGTGTCTTTCGAGTTTATCAATAATTGACTCCACTTTCATTTCATTTCATTTCATTTCAATTGCTTTGGGTCCATTCTTGTCTTTTAAAATGAGAGTGAAAGTTCACAAAACAAAAGGGCTAGTGTATTGCATTCTAGAACACTTTCTTTTTCACTAAATTATGTCTTAAAAGAAACAGAACAAGCCATAATATCGAAGTATGCAGTGTATAGTATGTTTTAACAAATGTAATCGACAGTTATTTGAAATATTTGGAGAACATAAGAATATATGCAGTAGTCACGAAGTCCTACGTTAAATAATCTCAATGTGGAATGCCATTCGAAATTTAAACAAAAGAAAACCACTATAATTAAGATATAACTGAATATTATTAGTATTATTATAGGTAACTGTAATGTAATTTAGTACTACACATTTACAAGTAAGACGTTCTTAGCATTACTGGTACTTAAAAATACAACAGTAGTGCCAAAATTCTTTGCAGAATTACAGATCTATATTTCACATATGATATGACATTTTACAGAGAATCTAGACTAATACATTCATGTGGTAGATGATTTTGAGAAAAGAAGTTGTATCGAAAAAGTGAAAATTTTACTTAAGACAAAAATTATCATTTGCAAATAAGATAAACGTAATTAAAAATAAATAACTACACTTACTTCATATCTTACATGCTCTCAATACAAGGCGATGTTTTATCTTTTATCATGGTAAGTAGTTAAATAGTAGCAAGAATGAAAGTTCCTACAGTGCACATATTAAATATTTTTGCATTTTAAATGTAACCTTAGTAAGTTATAGTTGTCGCAGCCAAAGAATCGACTTCCGAAGTCTCTAGTAAAACATGTGGAAGGTACAGGGCCAGATCTCGGCACTGCAGCTAGCAATATAACCTCCCTTCCCAGAGGCAGACAATAGGTGGGCTTACTGTTAAGTACGGAATAAAGTGTTTACATTACAATGGTAACTGAGTTAAGGATCTACAATTCTACATATAGGTAACAACATGTCTTCACTTGCCTTGTGGCATCGGAAAGGCGAATGACAGAATTTAATTTCTGTTCACTTATTCGTCTGGTAGAATTAAGGCCTTTAGGCTTTATCTTACACTCAAACCAGAACTAACTGTTACAAACAATATAAAATATAATTTAATAAACTAAAATAGATACAATAAAATAATTTTACAAGACAGTAATGGCATAACAAGATTCAAGTAGAGTTTAACCTAAAAATATAAGCTATACTAAGAAATAAATATAGGATGTTCCAAGCAAGCAGCAAGTAGATGGGATTTGAAAAAGTAATTAGATTATGGGATTCTCAGAAATCGGTTCTTTGCTTGCGACAGCTTTAGTTAATCGTGCTGAATAATTTCTTGTTTTACCATAATTTCAATTTCATCTTTTATGTTAAAATTTTCCGTTCTGCAGAGTGAATTTAGATAAGAAATATCCACATTTCATTATATACTAACTGGCAGTCGAGCCTGGTTTGGTCCAGCTATTTTCTAAGTGTAGTGGGGGAGGGGGAGCAAATTCTCTTCGGACATTTTTTAAAATTTCATGGCAAATATTTCTCTTAATTCTTCCTTGGTATGTGAGTTTCACAGATAAAGTCACAACGATTGAGGTCAGAAGAACGGACTAGCCATGCATTGTCTATAATTACTCCATCTTCAAAAACTTAAAATAAAACGGCCGTAGATTCACATGCCGTGTGAGCCATCATGGCATAGGCCTACTCATTCTTCCAGAGCCAGCTACACACGGCAAACAACTACACCACAACAGAATCAACCACCAGTTAGATGGCAGGAAAATGTTAGCATCTTTTATCTAAATTCAACCTGTACATATTAATACTGTAATTGATTCACTGTCGCTTATTCAGAAAGATGTGACCTGAATTAACAGACATAAAGATCTTTAAATAGATGATTCGGCAATGTAACTTTACATTAGACCTATACAACATACTGCAGCAGTTCAAAATACATCCTCATTCTTGAATACACTCTTTTAACACTTATATAATCACTGATGTACTGTTAAGTTATTTCAGTCCAGTAAGAATTAAGAGGATAATAGAAACAACATCGAAACTAGTCAATCAGGTAAAATAACATTAAAAATATATAATGTTAACACAGTGAAGTCGTTATTTATTTATTGAAATAACGTTATAGTACATGTGTGGCCGAAATACATTTTAATGGTATGTATCGTATTCACGTTCTAAGATAAAATATATTATACCTTTCACTCATTTCAGTACTCTTAATTGGCAAAATTAAAGTATAATGAAGGAAATTACCCTTTTATTATTCTTAAGGGGGTTTACGGGTGAAATTTTGGTCATTTTCTGTCAAAAATTATATTTTCGTTTTCTTGTAAAAATGAATCGGCAATCTCTTATATGTTGAGCAAGTTTCAATGCCCTGTGGCGTTTGAAAGCATAAAAATTACGCAATATATAAATGGCTGCGACATTGAACTTCATTTCCATGTAAATTTTACAAGCTGTTTTCTCACATTTTTTTTTTTTTTCAGCACATTTCGTCAGGTTCGAAGTGTAAAGGCTCTTACAATTTTGATGCTAGGAACATGATTTTTACTGAATTTTCTATATACTGTGGTTAAAAAAATACTTCTTGGGGTTTATGATTAAATGAATACTTTTGAAATAAGAAATTAAATATTTATTGTAGCAAAAGAAAAGTTTTATTTTTAGGTATGCAGTGGTTATAAAATTAATAATAATCGTAATAAGATATAGGAAAACTGATGAGAGATGTTTTTATACATAGCCTATCCCACTGGTATTGCAGAAAAAAATTAAAACATTTCACTCAGAAATTAAGTGACACATTTTATTTTGCAATATGCAAATTTTTCAGAATATTTTTGTTAATAACTCAGAAACTAATTGACTCACAGAAATTAAACTTCACCACATCATTATTTATCATACCGTGATTATCTGTACAAAAATCAAGGACGTAGCTTGACAAATGTAGGAAATAGAAATTTCACCATAACCCTCCCTAAATTACCGTATATGACTTAGTACATGCGGGGAAATTTTGTTTAGAACTAAAGTGAGACGGGGCTTGAAAAAACTGCGAGAAAACTTCGGTTACCCACTTTATTTCGACCGATATTCAAGGTTATGTCATATCGTTTCTTGCAATTTGAAGTAAGTTATGTCGTGTGACTAGCTAAACCAAATCTTAGTGATCTTCGTGGTAATATTTCTCAGTATCTAGGTATAATGTACAGATCTGCCATTATAAATATACCTATTATTTAATATATGAGATTTTTAAAAATGCACATATGCTTTTCTTTGTGAAGAAGCATTCAATTACAACTCCATCAAAGGTAGTTAATGCTGTACTTACAGAAGAAAGAAATAATGAATAATACAAGACATTTAGGCCCTAAGTTTGTTGTCTGTCCCTCAAATAATAAAGCAAATATGTTTTCTAAAATTATTTTATTTTATATTATATTATTTTATGTAAAATTCTTTGGAGTCTCTACTATTTGAGAAGAACTCAAAACCCGTATACTTACAAATTATGATATATTGAGAAATACAAACAAAATAATTCAATGGAATGCAAGCATCAATAGGAATGGTAGATACACAGAGCTATGTGCTAGGTACAATTGGAATTAGTACAAAAAGAAATATAGATCTAAATATCTGATGATGTGTTATATCGAATATATACAGTACAGTATGCCGTGTAATTTAAATAATGTAAGGCTTCACTTTATGGACATAAATGGAGACAATTTCCATTTTTAAAATGGACACTAACAATATAGTACATACTAGATACTTTCTACGGCCAGATTATATCTAAGTTGAACGCAGCACCGTATTTGGGCTGTAACACTCGTCAAAGACACACACACATTCCATTTCGACTAAAACCAGGGTGATACATTAATTCTGCGTCTTCACGTTTTGTAGTGAATATAAAATTTATTGATATAATAACTAAAGAACTGAATTAACAAACATCCTAAGTCCATTGAAGTAAATTTTTCAGGAGAGCAAAAAAGCTTTATAGGCTTGCAAGTTTTGAAATAAATATCTGTATGATTAAAAACACATGCTTACAGTCGTTGTTTGGATATTGTTTGTTATAGGAAGGCAGCCTAGCCTTTGCAAAATACAATATTTGTCAGGTGAAAAGTCAAATGCGGTAAATTTTGGACTTTGAGATGTTTGTCAATTCAGGTTTTTAACTGTAAAGCAGAAATGCAACTATAAGCAATATGTTTATTTTAAAGAATTTTTTACTTTTTTTTCTCAGACGTTCAATTTTAAAACTATGCATTTTCAGTGTTTAAGATATAAAAATAAATTGTGGAGGGGGTGGGATTAATAAAATTATCAGTGTGGTGTACAGTAAGACCACTTGTATAAAAATACTCAGGCTGTAACATACTAAATGTTTGTCTCAGTCATAGAAATTTGATGCAGGAATCGTAATATTAGTCATAATACGTTGAGTAATAGTAATAACGATTTTATAAACATTTAATTGCGTATGTCTTCAAGGTATGATAACATGTTAAATGTACCGGTAATGATTTCATAAGATTTCAATACAATCTCATGTAGGTACGAATATTAAAAGTAAATAATTTTACGGTTATTTTTCAGTACCGGTAATGCATTCTTTTACTTATTTAGGGAAAACAGATTATTTTCATTATTGTATAAATAATTTCATTAGGCACTCAATTTCACTCTTTAGTGTTAGGCCTGACGTTATAGGTACAGTACTGTAATTATGCAATTTTCTGTACAAACAATAAGTGCCTTTGTTGGTTAAATATGATTAAATTACATTACCAGTAAATAAGAGGCTTACAGGCAATAGTATTCGTCATCAATATAATCTACTTTCAATATTTAAGCCTGTAGGCACCCACATTTATTTCCTTCGTGATATTGTGTGTAACATGCTAGATAGTGGATCAGAAGTTCACTAATTTAAGTCTGGTTATTAACGACTGTTTAAGGGCCAAGGAAACTCCCTATGATGGCTGTTTGTGGGAAGATAGCAATAGTAGAGATCTCGTTTTCTGATGAGAAATGAGCCACAAATTCTCATTTTTCAAACGGCTCAATTATTTCTAGTTTTTTTTTTTTTTTCGATAATCAGCACAACACGTTTCCTTTTGATACCCATGGAACATATTTTCCACAGGTCTACAGTTTATACAGCACAGACACTCGAACAGTAGGGCAATGGTGCACAGGTATGCAATTGCGTGTAAGTTTTTTGGGTAATTTCTTTGAAAACTGGTAGTGACTATTTTACAAGTTGGGAAAAACACTCACAAATACCGGTAATCTTCCTTTTCTGTAGAAAAAAATACGTGCAACAGAATTTACAGTACTTCATATTTTTTTTACAGCAAAAAATAAAAGAGAGAGAAAAACAGCCGGATAATCTGTTGATCTGTTAATAGAATGATGGATAATCAGAGTCCTACTGTAAAAATGAAAAAAGCAGGGGAGCTGATTTATGGACAAATTATCAAGGGTAGGTAATAGCTAAGAATATTCACTGAACAGTGAAACTATGATGACCACACCTTCACAAATTTCATTATTTCATCTAAACCTGACTATTTTGCTCTTTTTGACAATATGACCATTTAAGTTTTCAGATAGAAATGGTCATTGGTGATGAATGATCAGTGTGAAAATAAAAGAACATTAATTTTTAGATTTTACAATAAAATTTTGAAATTTTAGTCGCAGAATTAATATTAAGATGTATGTCTGAGAATCATAAATTGGTGACAATTACTATTAAATTATTTGGTACCACCCATCATGCAGCATTAATTATTCACCCTGTATAATCCATTGTATATAAATCTTTTCAATCACATTCACGTCAGAATAACACCTCTGTTTTGTACCAATTGTAAGTTGAACAAAGATACAATGACTTCATCTCAACAGATTCTAATCACAGACATCTACGAGTAAATCTATCTTCTGCAGTGATACCATAATTAGGTGTTTCTTCAACAAATCTTATCGATTACTTTATTTTATTTGGTAAACAAATGACTATACGATTATATATCACAATTCATATATTATTTTACATAAAATTATGATTTACTATATGTATATTTAAACAAATTAAAGATTGCTATTATAAGCTTTGGGAAGATTGAAGAATGGCTTGGTTGTTACTGTCAACGTGGCCTCGGAACATTGGCTGCAAACTGTCCTATGTAGTTTCCTCTTGGGTTGTAATTCGCAACAATCAAAACTCTTCCATTCTTGCTTCTTGCCAGTCCCATGCCAAGTTCTTCACTGTTCTTCCAAATCATTTGTGTAAAATGACCTGGAATATTTAACATACAATTTATGCAGTTGTAAGCAAAAATATGACTCTAAAACATAGCACACATATGCAATTTTCAGTTAAACAATTGAATGGTTTGTTTCCAAAACCTGCTTTTTGCTCAAAAACCGATGTTGACACTATAACATAATAAACATATTTCTTACATTTTGAATCCAGTGTTAATATTATTTTAAGCCAACGCCTGCTATTTGTCACTGAAAAATGACATTTAAGAGCATGATTTCTTTTTCAAACTCTTCTATTTTGTTTTTCAGGTCAAAACATATTATCAAATACCAGTATTTTAGTTTAGAAATTGTAGGCAAAGTATAAAGTATTCTAGTACATTTGGCTCCTATATTTTAAAGCCAGCATTTTTTCTTCTTCCTGTAAAAACAACTGAAAGTAAAATAAGGCTTTGAAAAAAAAATTCAATTGTTGGCCAATAGTTGTGCAGGATCGTAAAGTTCACCGGATTTTCAATTTTCAAATATGGCAACCAACAGGGTCACACTACGAAAATTTGTCCCACAAAAACCTTGTTCATCATAAAATATCATAGAATTCGTAGAGAACAGAGTTCCATTATTCGGGTAAATGAATTCTGCATACCAAATAAATATAGATACAATAAGGATGTGGAACATGCTATTAATACCGATATAAGAGATACCTTCCATTAAAGTGTAAAATTTTGTTATGTTACGTTATTTTATCCACTTTGATTATGTAATGTGGACTTTACATCACCAATAAAAATGTTGTAAACACATTCATTATGCAACTATTTAGGTACCGTCGACCGGGGTTACTTTACACAAGGGGGTAACTTTACACATTTCAAGAATTTCTGCTTACAGGATCTCCTTAATAAGGACACACAATTCAGACTACCACATACATGTGCTTTTGTCACACAGAATCAATTCCATGGAGTCGCTACACATTGTCTCTAATGTGCTCCCATATAAACATTTTTTCTAGAAATGTGTACAGTTACCCCCTTGTGTAAAGTAACCCCGGTCGACGGTAATGATACTTTTATTATGCAACTAGTTAGGTAATGATACTGCTATTACATAACTGGTTGCATAATGTGAACCACACATTAAATTTAAAAATTAAATTGTTTTGTAATCTTCATCTTACAATGTTTGGTGACGTATACACGTCCGTTGATGTGACATATTAATGAATTTAAATACTATTATAGTCACAATCATGCCATGGTATGAAAGAAAAATTTCACAACCTTGAGCAGGAATCGAACCTGTGACTTCCTGTTCTCCGGTCAGGTTTCTTTCAACCCGTAATCAGTGCTGACTAGATCAGATGCTATGGACAGTACTCTAACAACAGAGTCGCCAGTATGAAAGGATGATTCCAAGCCTTTGGCGTGAGATGAACTCGATAGCTCAGTGGTAGAGCGCCTGACCGGAGAACAGGAAGTCGCAGGTTTGATTACTGCTCGAGGTTGTGAAATTTTTCTTTCATACCATGGCATGATTGTGACTATAATAGTATTTAAATTCATGAAATTGTTTTATTAATTACCGGTATAAACAGCATTATGTTCACAACTTGGTACTAAATATTCAATTGCAGAATTTGCAGCATTTTCAATATCTGAATCCTCGTTTGACCTCATTTTAATAATGTTTGTTTATTTCTCCTAGACCACTGTTCTTCTGTTATAAACAAAAATCTGTCGTGTTCAAAACTAATAAAACAATCATAAACAAATCGCCTCTCGCAGGAAGAAACTAATAATAATGCAATCGCCTCTCCACAAAAGACATGTTCAAAACTGATAAAAATAATACAATTTCTTTTATTACAAAATTAACTTTTTATCAAAGTGGATAAAACATTGTACGATATATGTATCGTAACTTCATATTACCATACTAGACTGGTTATCAAACTCGGCCTGCAGCCCCATTTGACAACTTTCCTATCTTGTATTGTAATATGGAACATTACGATATGCCTACTCATATCGTAAATAACTATCAAAACATCTAACAATAGTAATATAATACCTGATTTCAGCACTCGTGGCTCTGATCCAAAAGCATAATCCTTGATTTCTTTATACCAGCTCTGGCAAGCATCCTTGGCAGTTACTTTTTGTTGCAGATCTGAGGACCACATACAGTAAATATTTTCGCCATATTTTCCATCAGGACGGTGTCCAAATCTGTCTTCTCGGGCTAGTGTTTTAGCCCATTCTTTTGCGTAACTACACAGCTGTGAAGAGTATAAATATATGCATATGAGAATACATTCTAATAAGACTTTAAACACGTATTTTTTTTATTTATATTTAGGTCCTTCTAAATTATAAAGTTCATTCAGATAAGTGGGACTGAGACGTAAATAAAATGGTAAAATTTAAACATGGACCGGTAACTAGAAAAAGTTATAAGCCGAAACAGAATTATAAATTAACAAAGTTACTTTGAAGAATTATACAGTGGCGGCTATTGAAGGGAGGCTCTAGGGCGTGGCTCTCTCTGTAAAAATTGTAAACAGAGTCATTCCACAGTAACTCACGTTACATTCAGACACATTTATGAACTCATTAGATACACTAAAACAAAAAATTAAGAAATTTTGTTTTATTATTGCATTTAGGAACATTCTTCATGGCAGTAACCAGTAATCGGAAAATATAATTATTTGTGATTTATTGATAAAACGTAACGTAAGTTACAACTATTTTATCAATAAATAACAAATGTCCTTGACATCTTTGCATAAGATCACGTGTATAAGTTCAGTTCTTAAAGAGAATCTGATGTTGTGTGATAGACTGATTCAACAGGCATGGAAGCAATTATCTTTATTGGCATGCGCATGTATGTTTAATGGTATAGTAAATACAAGTGCAGTTCGGAAATATATTGATTACATCTTGTAGTAACATAGCTCAATGTAATGACATTATACAATGAAAGTTATAAGAAATCTGCTTTTCCCCATTTAAGAAAGAAAAAAAAGATATACCCCGTTTGTTTGAAATGATCAATCATCAGTACAGATCGATTATTTAGTCCTGACAGCTCAGCGATGCGAAAGAGGAGAAGTAATAGGAATAGTGGGGAGTGCTCTGGAGTAGAGATAAGGGCGAGCGGTCGGTAAAGTAATGCAGTACAGCTTAACTGTACTAGAAACATACCGCATGCATGACATCCAATCACTCTGAAGGCAAGCAAGTGACTAACCCAAACACCCCTTGGCATAACTAAATGGACTGCCTGACCCAGGCGCACATCGCCAGTGACTGTCAGGACTAAATAATCGTACTGTAAAAAAGGGTGGGATATCATACGCAAGTAACGGTAGTTTGTCTGTTGAAGTAAATAAGTATGTACTTTCCAAAGTGCAGTAAACATATATGAAGCATTTTTATATATCATATTTGTCATATAGTTTGGTTCTGCTGTACAGTTGTTTAAGAATAAAATATTAAGTTTAATTTACTGCTATTGAAATGTGTTATCTTATATCTTATTAAGAACAGTGGAATATCATCATTCTTAAAAGCATTAATGATTTTTCTTACTGATTTGCTCAGCTTCAAGTCAGGTACTCCATGTTTTCTCCTATATTCATTGTGAATTCGAAGGCCTTCTTTGGCAAATTCTTCTTCGTCAGAAGTTGCATCTTCATCGGTCACCTTTTCTGTGCTGCTTTTCTTTACGAAATCGTTTTTATTTTGAGCTGTAGCAGGAAATCCTCTGTAACAAATCAGAAATACATTATTTAAAAGCAGATTATTGAAATTGGCAAACAATAATTAGTTACGCATGAAACTTAAATAGTGATTGCAATTATGACGGTAATTCTCCATCATCATCATCATCATCATCATCATCATCATCATCATCGTCGTCGTCGTCGTCGTCGTCGTCGTCATCATTGTCACTGCCGCCGTCGACACCACCACCACCACCACCACCACCACCAGTGCAACGTAGACCTACTGCCTTTGGTGCACTCTGGATAGTCTCTGACGAACTAAAACAAGTGGTCTACACTTCTCGGCACTAACAAAATCTATGAATTTGCTTGTAGAGTCTGGGCGAATAACAGCTTGTTAAGAAACATGCCATAGGACAAAAGAAGTTAAAATGACTATTGACATTATTTACACTTACCCCAGAGGTGGTACATTTTCAGAAAAACTGCCAATGAAATTTCCAGGAGGAGAGTAATTTGCCACAACAAATATCTGTCCATTTCGACTTTTAGCAACAGCAACACCAAGTTCTTTGCTATCCCTCCAGACAACTTGACTGAAGTGACCTGAAATTATAATCAAATAGTGTTACATAGTTATATTTTTTATGATTTAAATCTTCAACTAAAGAGAAATCTTGATTCATATTGTATTGTATTGTATTTATTAACATTCCATGGTATTCATACATGCTTACAGCTAGAATATGGAACAAGTCAAAAAACTTAATACTATTATAAAATCTTAATTTATAGTCACAGTCTAGATGAAATATATATACTTAATTTATAGTCACAGTCTAGATGTAATATATATAGACGAGATTTACAATATAGTCTACTAGTACAACACAAAGTTTTAGTATCAATTTCACGAAGTGTTATTGAATGTCATGAATTCACCTACAGAATAGAAGGCGTGAGAAATTAGGTACTTCTTTAATTTGGCCCTAAATAATTTTATGTTTTGAGTTTCATTTTTTATATCGATAGGGAGGCTATTAAAAATTTTTACTGCCATATAACGCACTCCTTTTTGATAGCATGATAGACTTGCCGATCGAGTATGAAAGTCATTTTTTTGACGTGTATTTATGCTATGAACTGTTGAATTAGTTACAAAGTTTTCACGATTACATACGAGGAAGATTATTAATGAAAAGCTATACTGACAAGCCATGGGCATTATATTGAGTATAACATTTCCACATCTTAGATAGTTTCATTATTCTTAAATATACGAGTATAATGATAAAAAGTTTTAATTTTCATACAAAACTAGGAAATACTGTATTTCTTAAATTGTGTGTCTGGAACCTTTAATCTTACACATGCAATTGGAATGATACTTTAGAAATACTTGAATAAAATATTTAAAAATAAAACTAAAACTAGTTTCGTGCTATAATACGAATACAATACTTCTGCACACAAAAAATATGATACAAAATTTAAATTTAAGCATAAATATTTATGAGAGGAGTGACAATTTCAAGATGGGCATTTACAAAATTATTACATCTCAATATGTGTGTGTGTGAATGGGGTGGACATAAATAAACATTGAAAAGTACGATATAATTGTATATTAAAATAAAATATTACCTGACTTCAGACTGCTAGGTTCACGACCAAAAGGATGGTTCTTGATTTCACTATACCAGTTATCAACTGGTTCTCGTCCTGTTACACGATAATTTGGATTTGAAGACCAACTGCAGAAGATATTCTCTCCATAATCTGAATTCTGACGGTGTTCAAGATGTCCTCTGGAGGCAAGTCGTTTAGCCCATTCTTCACTGTATTTGCACAGCTGTAACATACATAGCCTCCTGAGTCCTGAAGTATAGTATACTATACCATACTCTATACATGATTATGATATAAGATGTATGTGCAGAGACACGGAGTATAGTATAATATTCCTGCATTTGTGCTCTAACTGTAACCTACAGAGTTTTTTCAGCATTTTTTTCTTATTCAGTGACTTTTTTTGAAGTGTAGAATTATATTGAACTTTTAAAATAAAACAACAAATATGTCTCAGGACTCAGAAGGATATGCCTAACTGGTTAATCTTAATAAATTAATATACAACCTACTAAAATATATAATTATACAGACATAATATATACCGGTTACAAACCAACAGATGTTACAGATTATTAAATTTATCAGAGATGAGATCTTTTTTAAATCTGTTTTTTTATATTAAGATATTTTATATGGAACTTATAAATGTAATGTTGTTTAATTTTATTATAATAATACTTTAATCATACGCTGCCTATACAGGGTGGGAGGGGTATACGTGCAAATATCTTCAGAAGAAATCAAGTATAGCATACTGAACCAAATTAAATCTTATGTAAAAAAAAATTATCAATATAGTTATTTTTTAGACATGAAAAAAACATGTTTTTAGGTTAGTTAATACTTCCGGGCGATTTGTTTTCTCTACGAATGCCTGGCTAGTTATGCAGAGATCTAAGCTACCGTCCACATTTACCATGAAGGTCTTTGTGGTGTATCAAATAATTTATCGTGTATCCAAACACAATCCATTTTTACATTAACAAATGGCATTAAATTCATTACAGTATTTATTTTGTACTGTAATACATTCGAATTTCGAACACAGTCTGCATTTTTATTCTGGCAAATAAGAAAGATTGCAGTGAAACAAAATAATTAAAATTAATGTTCTCTAAATTATCAAGATAAAAAAAGAGCCTTTGTAAACGATATGGCATTCACTTCTAAACTGTCATGAAGGAATTAAAATAAATTCACATTAAAAAATTATTGAAATAAAATAATTTCTCAATATTGTTAACAAAAATTAATGTTTTCTTAACTACTGTAGAATATTTTGTAGAAACGTTACGTCATATCAGAAGGAAACGTTACTTTGACTTTATGTTACAAAAGTGGTTAAAGACCTGAACCAAATAGGCTAAATAAAAAAATATGTTAACTTTAATTTCGGCCATACATTATTTTAATATTCAGAGTATAGATGCCACGTTCGAACAAATGAAGCTGAATATTCTTAAAATAGTTATCTAAGCTTTTAAAGTAATGAATCAGACAAAAAGCGGTTATTTAGCTCTGAATTAGAGATCGTTAGTGCAAATCAGAAGCACAAACAAAAAACACACACTCTGAAGTTTGTAGAATTAACAAATTAGTTTAAATCCATGCTCCAAATTTAATTTCACTATTCAGCATTTTCTTAAATGAAAGAACACATACAGAATGTAATTTTATAATGTTGATATCTTTCCAGAGCTAAGACACAAAATTTCCTGGAATCCACCTGGAACACAATTACATATACGAATGTATGATAAACAATTTTGAATTGCACAAGTGGTACTTTCAAGAAATCATGTATTTAACGTAAGAAACAAACCTTTTTATTCAGTTTCAGAGGAGGGACTCCATGCTTTTCTCGAAATTCATTATGTGCCTTCAGACACTCAGCTGTAAAATCACCTTCAGATCCTGCTGTGTCATTTTCTATTTTTGATTTTGCTTTCGATAGGGTGACTTTGCTGTCACTTTTCTGTAAAAGAAAAAAATGATTTAAATGATGCAAATCATTGATTGCATATCACTACCACTATGACTTTGTATGAAAAGAACAATATCTAAAAATAACATCTTTATACAGTAGTCACAACCGCTATTCCTGAAATTATGGTGTAGAATGAAAATTCTCAACGTAAGAAACTTCTTAGCTTTTACTGATTTGCCAATTTCTGTTAAAATATAGAATGCCCACAATGAATACTCAACATTTTAAATACATAGAGTTAAAGGAAAAAATTGTATACAAATAACACTATGCATGGATTCCGAAAATCCCATGTAGCTAGTCACGGTAAATATACTCCATGCCACATGGCGTGAAATCGAGAACAGATTGAATGTTCTTCATGCTGCAAGAGGGGCACTGAAGTGCACTGAACTGAAAACAGTGGAAGTTTCTTTGCACTTGAATAACTAATTTTGTCTCTGCATAGCACCAAACAAGGGCACGCTCACTAGGAGTCGCCATTTTATAAATGATTCAATGTTTCTGCGTTACTATTGCTCTGATGTGTACTACGAAATTGCTACATAAACTTTTTGAGTCTGCAATTATTATGTTCCGACCAGAATCACAGCTATACATCCTGAGATTAAATTAAAAATAAACTTTCAAATGTTGAAGGTCCACGGTAGATACTCGTACAATTAAATGTTAAGCACAGGAACGCCATTTCGTAATTTCAATTAAGAAACACGCAAAACGAATTATCTTTGCACCAAAAACGGATGCTCCCTGGACCAAATTATCGTATTTTATAATTGTTTGAATGCAGCAGAAGTCTGAAGTCTTGCTAAACATGCTATTGCCGAAGCACTACGAAATGGCGTTCCTGTGCTTAACAATTACGCTACCCTTAAGCTGTATTAGCTACATGGAATTGAAAAGTGGGTGGAGTACAGGTTGCTTAAAACAAAACGAACCATTGATGTAGGCCTACACACTGAGAAATAACTGCATTCTTAGGTAGACTCTACATTTTGTTCCAAGAGTAACTAATGAAATATGACTATTACGAATTGATTTAATTGCTTTAACTTATCTTTTTGAAAGACGTCCAAGTTCCAGGGAGTGAAAGATAAACAAAACTACTTCTGAAGATAAAGATTCATTGACACCTAAATGTATTATAACAAGACTGATTATGAAGCTGTCATTTAGCAGTACTATTAGTATAGTATAGTATAGTATAGTATAGTATTTATTAGCTGTCGTTATAGCAAAAGCTAATGACATTGTCAAATTACACGTGTGAAATTATCGTGCAAAAATGAAAATTATTCTATTACAACACTAAATATAAAACAAAATGATCACGAATACTCCTTAGAGTTTACAATTGAGAGTCAAGATTATCAAAAATAGGCTAATATCTAGATGAAAATTGTAACACACTGATCACAAATATTATTTGATTTGCTCCGTTTATATACAATAAAACAAGAATTAACTTAACAATTTATGAGAATTTCCTAATATGTTACAAAATAATAATAAAATTCAGAGAAAGAAACCTAAAAAATATCTACAGCTTGATTTTCTAATTCAAAATATTCTTGCACAGAATAGAATGGGTTTCTAAGATTATCACTGTACTGAAAATAGATAAGGTATGCCATTATTATTGTTCATCATAAGATATAAAATATAAATTGAAGTACAACATACCGGAATTTTGCGTTTGAAACATGAAAACCAGCACATTGCAAAAATTCTTACAATTAATGTTTGTAATTTGACCACCAATTTGAATACCATGACAACTCAATTGCTATTGTATAAAATGTAGCTATTGTCGGACAAAAATGATGGAATTTTACAATGTTTTAACGGCTAAATATTCAGAAAATATTTTATACATAGTTAATAATTGCAAATACCGGAATGTAAATTTTATTGAAAAAATTATTGCAAGTTCTGTAACAAAAATGTTTAATACAATGTTATATTCTGAAAGCTGATCTACTATCATCTCAAAAGTTATGTAAAAATGCACCATGCAACAGCTTGCATTAGTAATATCGTAATAGTTTACTGATGTGGAGTAACTTAACGGTTAGCATCCTGACCGTGAAACTAGCTGGCCTGGGTTAGGGTTTTTCCCCATGATTTTCCCTCAATCCATTAAGAGCAAATGCTGGATAACTTTCGGCGCTGGATCCTGGACTCATCTCGCTAGCATTATCATCTTCATCTCACTCAGACGCTAGATAACCATAGCAGTTTATAAAGCGTCGTAAAATAACCGACTGAAAATATCGTAATGTAATGTAATGCAATGCAAGACCACCTCCTTGGTGAAGTGGTTAGCTTGCCTGTCTGTGAACCAGGTGATTCTTGATTCGATTTCGATATCCAATAACTTTTTCAGGGATACAGACTCTGGGGGAGCGCGTATTATTATACGAACTGAAGGATGCACTGGAAGAAATGGTGAACGGGGGAAGTCTTCGGGCTGAAGAAATCATCAGATTATAGACGACATTAAGATATATGGATCATATGCGGAGACTAAAAGAAAGGCAGAAATTAGGAAAGATTGGAGAATGCTGGATTTGCAGTGAAAGACTTGCCCGTGAACAGAACATTATGTATGTATGTATGTATGTATGTATGTATGTATGTATGTATGTATGTATGTATGTGTGTATTAATATATGCTTTATTTAACGACGCTCGTAACTGCCGAGGTTATATCAGCGTCGCCAGTGTACCGGAATTTTGTCCCGCAGGTGTTCTTTTACATGCCAGTAAATTTACTGATATAAGTCTGTTGCATTTAAGCACACTTAAATGCCATCGACCTGGGCCGGAATCGAACCTGTAATCTCAAGCACAGAAGGCCAGCGCTATGCCAACTGCGCTACCCAGGCCGACTGCCTTCTATGCCCAAGGTTGCGGGTTCGATCCCGGGCCAGGTCGATGACATTTAAGTGTCTTAAATGCGACAGGCTCATGTCAGTAGATTTACTGGCATGTAAAAGAACTCCTGCGGGACAAAATTCCGGCACATCCGGCGACGCTGATATAACCTCTGCAGTTGCGAGCGTCGTTAAATAAAACATAACATTTAACATGTATGTATGTATGTATGTATGTATGTATGTATGTATGTATGTATGTATGTATGTATGTATGTATGTATGTATGTATGTATGTATGTATGTTTTATTATTATTATTATTATTATTATTATTATTATTATTATTATTATTATTATTATTATTATTATTATTATTATAAGAACGGGAGAAGACTTCGGGGCAGAAGAAGATATCAGTTGATAGACGACATTAAGATATATGGATCATATGCGGAGAATAAGAGGAAGGCAGAAAATAGGAAAGATTGCAGAAAGCTGGGTTTCGTGAAAGACCTGTTCTTGAGCAGAACACTATGAATGAATGATGTGAGATGCCATTAAATTTGTCAACTGAAAGGAATACATTATGACTAAAAGCAAACCAATGAAAATAACATAATGATGCATATTACGATAGATGAAATCGTATTTTTATAGTGTTGTAAAGCAAATGACTTTTTTTTTTTCATGATTCTGTTCATGCATCATCAAATTTCAATGCAAGCTTGCCGGCAATATACCATTTTGATATCAACGTCGGAGGCCACCATTTTCAACAATTTATGACCTTTTTATATCCAATAGCGAATGAATGAATGAATGATTGAATGAATGAATGAATGAATGAATGAATGAATGAATGAATGAATGAAGCCACTGTGTCCCATGAAGGGCTAGGGCCTCCTACAGGAGGGGAAGCTCGGTTGGTGTGGTTCACATGATGAACTATTTCACGTGAACAATATTTACATTCACATTCACTGTGTGAGATACACTAGAGTTTGTCAAATTTCAGTTCTATATGAGTTTGTTCACTATCTGTCTCCACTCGTTCCTGTTGCGGGCGATGGTTGACCAGTTCCCTCCCAGCTGCTGCTTGAATGTATCTGCCCACCTTCTTCTTGGCTTGCCTTGTGTTCTCCTTCCTATGTACGGGTCCCACATGGTGGTTTAAACGCCCATGTGCCTTGTTGCTGCCTTGCTACATGACCACCCCACTTCCACTTCGTTATGAGGGCTTTTTCTGTGATGTTCTCAGAAGCTGTAATTTTCTGCAGTGCCGTGTTGGAGACTTTGTCTTTCAGTGAAATGCCAACTATCTTCCTCTCCATTTTCCTTTGGCATATTTCGATGTTCGTCTTTTGCCTCTCTGTGAGGGCCCAGGTTTGGCAACCGTATGTTAGCACCGGGAATAATAGCGAATACTTTACTTTATATCATTTACCAAGCGTTCTGCCTAGGAGAATCTTGCACCTAAACTGCAGTTCTTTTGCCGCCATAGTGGCCTCGACGAAGCATAGGAGGCGAACTACGTGATGATGATGATGATGATGATGATGATGATGATAATGATAATTAGTGGAGAAAATAGTGGAATCCCGGTAATGTAAACGGGAGTACCTTGGAAAAACTACAAATTTCAATTCGATCTACAGGGATATGAACTCGGTTTACCAGGTGGAATGCCGACACTCTAGCCTAAACGTTCAGCTAACGGTGCGGAAGTATCTCTAAAATGATGAAATATGTAAATAATAATAATAATAATAATAATAATAATAATAATAATAATAATGCGCTGAACTTAATGTATAACATAATATTTTGTAAAGTGTCACTTTATAAAGTAAGCTTATTGCTTTCTGTCAGAAAATCACGTTTCGTATAATATTTAGGCAAAAGAAGTGTGTCCGTCTTCCTTATAGATCCTAATCAGCCAATCTTGTAAAACTTACTTAGTTGCAGAGTTTATACAGTCACGAAGCTCAATACGTAGTAAATATGCATCCATAGACAGTTGCTAACCACGAGGATCGCTGCTATCGCCTCATTACAGACAATGCGAAATAGTACCTGCACAGTTTATTGTTCCTAGTACCCTCATAAACTCAAGCTTCGTGACTGTATATACTAGATTATGGTTGCATTCTGTATATGAATTCATTTCTACATGGAATGTACTTTATAAAATGCACTAGATTATTTTTGTTAATGAATGAAAATTTGATCACAGCTTTTTTATCTTGCAGCATTATGTTTGTTAGATAGACGTGATAGTAAGTTGTATCCTATTTTTTTTTGCTTCCTTAACATATTTTAACAAGACGTTGGTTGGCAATGCGGACAGTTTGAATAGAAGCGTAAAAATTATCATTTCATGATAAATTTCTATAATGATTTTATCAATTCATCTTTTCTTGATCTGACAGTTCCCATTTTTTGTAATAATATTATTTTTACTTCGTACATACGTATTATGTACCTCACTGAACTTTAGAGATTGTGAAAACAAAATCTATTCCATATGGAAAGGAAAATGCCTTCCTTCGCACACTGCCTATATAACAGGTGATAATGCCATGTTTCTGCAAATATAGCTTATCTCCCTTTTCTCGTATGAGTGGTTATACTATTGCGATAACATCACACGTCATTGTGTTTTCCATTCATTGTCAACTACATGTTTTATCTTACCTGTTTCACAGGTGTAGGTCTGTCTGGAGACAAGCTGGGAGATCTGGATTTTGGTTTCTCCTTTGTTACACCGTTCTTTATTATAGTTTTTGTTGTGCCTGTAATTTAATTTAAAATGTACATACAATATTAATTCATACTGATTAACACAAGCAACATTAATAGTAACTGGACCTGTACAGAGTGGAAGGAATAAGAGTGCATTAATATTAAGAGCGGATTCTTCAGGGTAGGCCTATAGCTAACAAAAATGTCTAAAACTATTTTGGTCTCCGAAGAAGAACTTGGCGTAAAGAAAATAATTTGTGATTCATGGTTAATATTTTGGTACCGATACGTTGTTACAAGGGAATATGTAAAAGGTTTACATGAAGAACAAAAATTATTCCTTTATAAGTTTTTTAGAAATCGCTCAATAATGTAATTTCGTTTTAAGATAAGTGATTAACAATCGTGCATTTAATGTAATTTCGTTGTAAGATAAGTGATTAACTGTACATTTAATGTAATTTCGTTTTAAGATAAGTGATTAACAATCGTACATTTATTAACAATCGTACATTTAATGTAATTTCGTTTTAAGATAAGTGATTAACAATCGTACATTTAATGTAATTTAGTTTTAAGATAAGTGATTAACAATAGTACATTTATCGTGACTGAATCCCGGGTTAATTTGTCAACTACCTAAAGGTTTCTTCGCCAGTAGAGCTATTCAGTTGCACGGCTGTTCAGTTGTATTGATACAATGTATGCAGGTAGTAACCAAGTCAGAATTTCCAGTCTTTTCTCAAGAACATGTAGTGAATCAATCAAGGACGATGCCACAGTTTTCGATGCCTGCTGCTGCGTTGGAATTCTGTCTTGATTCTCCATAAAGTAGTAAGAAGCGAATCAACGTATAGGTCATTCGTTATCTTGTGAAACCTACCTGCGCGTCAGGGGAAGAAGAAAGTGGGCTGAGAAGCTTCCCTCCTCCGCTGCGCTTCTACATGTAGCTAGAGAACTCGCTTACCCCCACCATAAGGTTCTTACAGTATGCAACGGTGGTGGGGGTAATTGAGCTTTCGAGCTACATGTAGAAGCGCAGCGAGGGAGAGAAGTTTCTCAGCCCACTTTCTTCTTCCCCTGACGCGCAGGTAGATTTCACGAGATAACGAATGGCCTATACGTTGACTCGGTTCTTACTGATTTATGGAGAACCAAGACAGAATTCCAATGCAGCAGTAAAGCTCTATCGGGACCGATTTACTACAGAAAACGTTTGTCCCTGTAAAAACACGAGTCTTAGAAACAGGGAGTGTTCTGTTTTTGTATGCTATTAGAATGGTCCCTATTATTAATTAACCTTTGTAATGTACGTACGTGATCCCTTAACTCATGTTACCTGCATTCGTACTTACGAATGGGAAATATTTTTTTCTTTAAAATAAGAACTGCTTGAGACAGTGCAATGAAATATCATGAGCGAATGTACAGATACAGGTTACAGGTTACGTACCTGTTCCTCAATATTGTAAACAAACCACAACGGCGTTGCAAGTTTTACATATCCATCCTTGAAGACAACTTAATTTATTTCAGTAATCCCTATAGATAGAGAAAACTTTACTTGAACGTTTTTTAGTTACCTATTACCAGTTAAAATTAATGTGATAATACTCCTTCCACTCTGTATGTTCTGCAGTTATCAATTTTACGAAGATTCCTTCAGACGATGGGAACATGTCGTTTCAATAATAAATAAAGCTATACAATTTAAAATATTAGTACCGGTACCGCTATACAATAAAGTCATGATTATACAGCGAATTACATTTTATTACTAAAGTACCTGTAGACAGGAGGAGATTTAGAAATTTTGGATACGAGGAACATTGTGATAATGACTATTATTATTATTATTATTACTATTATTATTATTATTATTATTATTATTATTATTATTATTATTATTACCGAAAGTCAAAAGAATTAGCGTACAAAACCCTTGTTCGGCCAATTATGGAATATGGAGCAGTAGGTTGGGATCCGTACAGACAAAACCAAATCGATTCAATAGAAAAGGTCCAACGCAAGGCAGCAAAATATGTCAAAATGGGGAAGGGACATGGTGAGGAGATAGTAGAAGATTTAGGGTGGGAACTTCTCAAATCAAGGCGACGAAAAACCAGACTCACCGCATTGTTTAAGGCACAAATGGGACACAAAGCATGGACCGATATCAATGCTAGATTAGCAACACCATCATACCTAGGGAGGGCTGATCATATTAGGAAGTTTAAATGTAGAAAACAAAGAACGGACGTGGCAAAATTTTCCTTTGTTAACCGCACAATAGTAGACTGGAACAGCTTACCTGCGGCAATCTTTCAGGGTGGTCCTCTTAAAATCAATACATTTAAGGAAAGGTTGAGAAGATTAGACTGAAAATGTAATTGGGGGTGCAGTGTAATTATTTAAGTTGTGTCATGTAATTAATTGAGTTGATATATCATTAATTAAGTTGATATGTAATTAATTAAGATGATATGTAATTTAGTAGATATGTAAATAAATTAAGGTGATATGTAATTAATTAAGATGATATGTAATTAAGTTGGTATGTAATTAATTGAGGTGATATGTAATTACTTAAATTGGTAATAGTTGGGTGAAATAGAAGTACTTATAAGTTAGATTTACTTTTGCTTACCGTAGGCGTTATTATAGAATAGTTTTTATTTATAGTCCTATGTTTATTGCAGTAATTGTAATTATTGTATATTATATATCACTGCCACCGGGTGTATACCCAATTGTAGTGTTAATAAATACATACATACATTATTTATAAATACGTTGTTAAAATCATATCAGTAATATTGTAGAAAATAATGTCGCCACTTTTAAAAACTATTACTGTGTGAGAGAAAAAAAGTGTTTTCAGAATAGTTTAGATATTATGTAGGAAAATTTAATAATAATAATTAGTGTCATTTTCAACGTAGATAATAAATTAGAGCCAGACATTTGTTGCCTCTGACAGCTTAATGAAGTTACACTTGAAGAACTGACAGTTATGGACAAGTCATGTAAGATAATACTGTTGTAAATCATAAATTCTGTGTACTGCTTTATTGCGTTATACATATTGTTATTTATTTAAAACAGGCTTAATTTTTATGTCGCCAGCATATGAAAGAAAGCGTACAAAAGGAATGAGAGTGAGATACAGAAAACAAGCCAAAAATTTATAATTTCCTAACACAAAAAAAGTAAGTTACGAAAATCCTTTGTCCTCGAAATAAATATTTTTGGTAAAAAAGTTCTCTAAAATTTGGAAGGTGAGTGCAATAGAAGAATCCATAACATTTGATTTCTTAACCCTAATAAATATTGCTAGGCCTACGCAATTTAAGATATTTATATAAAACTTGCAATTTTCTGTTATTGTAAATTAACTTACAAATAAAATACAAACACAGGTATTGGAATGCAGAAGAAGTGCCATTACTCACTTTTAAATATGCGAAAAAAAAAGTTTGTATAAAATATAGGCTATCCTTTTAAATCCGTATTTTTTTTATAACAAAATAAGTGGGTATCCATTAAAGACAGCTGTATTAATGGTATGTTTAAAGCAAGTGTCAGTTCACATGTCCTCGTTGCGAAACAAATATCAGGATAGGTACAGAGCTCTTTAAATCATGTACAGGGTGGGCATAAAGTCCCGTTACCCCCTATAAATACCTCAAATATACACACTATGTAATTCCGGTCATAATGCAAACGTACATCCACTTCACACGAACTGGGTGTTCTAAGTATCCAAGGGATCAGTGTGTCCCCCATCATTCTCTTCACATAAAACAATGCGTCGCCAGATTCGGTGTGACATTCGCCTAAGCATTGCTGGTGTAGTCTGTTGCGTCGGTGTCCTTCAATTCGTCAGTGGTGTCGTACCGTCCCTGTGCAACAGTGCTCTTGATGAAACCCCACAGCGCATTGTCACAGGTTTCCACAACGTTGGATTGGCCGTGGGTCACCCATCTTACCAGCTTCTCTCGACTGGCCACCTCGTAGCCCTGACTTCACAATCTGTGACAGTGCGCTGTGGGGTTTCGTATTGTTGCACAGGAACGATATGACACAATTGATGAACTGAAGGATGCCATGCGACGCGCTTTTCAATAGATTACACCAGCAATGCTGAGGAGAATGTCAAACCGAATTTGGAGACGCATTATTTTGTGTGAGGTGAAGATGGGGGACATACTGACCCTTTGGACACTTAGGAGGACACCCAGTTAGTGTAAAGTGAAAGTATGTCTGCATTATGATCGAAATTACATAGTGTGTATATTTGAGGTATTTATAGGAGGTAACGATACTTTGTGACCATTCTGTATAGTGTACTCATTCAATTTAATCGTCAGTTGGGTTCAGTGATGTATTGTAGAAAATGTGTTCAAGGACAACGAATCTGCATACGCAGTTCATCTGTTAGATTCAGTGCTGTATTGTAGAAGCTGTGTTCAAGGACAACGAATCTGCATACGCAGTTCATCTGTTAGATTCAGTGCTGTATTGTAGAAGCTGTGTTCAAGGACAACGAATCTGCATACGCAGTTCATCTGGAAGATTCAGTGCTGTATTGATAGAAGCTGTGTTCAAGGACAACGAATCTGCATACGCAGTTCGTCTGTTAGATTCAGTGCTGTATTATAGAAGCTGTGTTCAAGGACAACGAATCTGCATACGCAGTTCATCCTGTTGGATTCAGTGCTGTATTATAGAAGCTGTGTTCAAGGACAACGAATCTGCATACGCAGTTCGTCTGTTGGATTCAGTGCTGTATTATAGAAGCTGTGTTCAAGGACAACGAATCTGCATACGCAGTTCATCTGTTAGATTCAGTGCTGTATTATAGAAGCTGTGTTCAAGGACAACGAATCTGCATACGCAGTTCGTCTGTTGATTCAGTGCTGTATTATAGAAGCTGTGTTCAAGGACAACGAATCTGCATACGCAGTTCATCCTGTTGGATTCAGTGCTGTATTATAGAAGCTGTGTTCAAGGACAACGAATCTGCATACGCAGTTCGTCTGTTGGATTCAGTGCTGTATTATAGAAGCTGTGTTCAAGGACAACGAATCTGCATACGCAGTTCATCTGTTAGATTCAGTGCTGTATTATAGAAGCTGTGTTCAAGGACAACGAATCTGCATACGCAGTCCGTCTGTTAGATTCAGTGCTGTATTATAGAAGCTGTGTTCAAGGACAACGAATCTGCATACGCAGTTCGTCTGTTAGATTCAGTGCTGTATTATAGAAGCTGTGTTCAAGGACAACGAATCTGCATACGCAGTTCATCTGTTAGATTCAGTGCTGTATTGTAGAAGCTGTGTTCAAGGACAACGAATCTGCATACGCAGTTCATCTGTTAGATTCAGTGCTGTATTGTAGAAGCTGTGTTCAAGGACAACGAATCTGCATACGCAGTTCATCTGTTAGATTCAGTGCTGTATTATAGAAGCTGTGTTCAAGGACAACGAATCTGCATACGCAGTTCGTCTGTTAGATTCAGTGCTGTATTATAGAAGCTGTGTTCAAGGACAACGAATCTGCATACGCAGTTCATCCTGTTGGATTCAGTGCTGTATTATAGAAGCTGTGTTCAAGGACAACGAATCTGCATACGCAGTTCGTCTGTTGGATTCAGTGCTGTATTATAGAAGCTGTGTTCAAGGACAACGAATCTGCATACGCAGTTCATCCTGTTGGATTCAGTGCTGTATTATAGAAGCTGTGTTCAAGGACAACGAATTTGCATTCGCAGTCCGTATTTTAAGAGTAGCTATGTTACCGTAATAATTTAATAAGCATCATCAAACAAGTTCAATCTGAACGCGGCACAAAATATAATGTTGAATTAAGACATCTATTATACTCCACGAAGGTAAACAAGTTATAAACTGCAGAGGGACATAGAAAACTTCTAGCTCATTAAATTGTATAGCTATAGATAGTAGTAGCTATAATATGAGCCGTTGAGAGCAGAAGTGGTGTAAGTCAAAATGGGTAATGAGGGGTAAAGCAAACATTCTGTAAAATACAGCGCAAAGTAGCAATTAATATTCACTTTATTTAAACTATTAGTAGTCAGTGGATAGCACGAAGGACATATTAATTGCTACTTTGCGCTGTATTTTACAGCATTTTTACTTTAAACCTCATTACGTAAATTTGACTTACATGACTTCTGCTCTGAACGGTTCATATAATACATTTATTTTACGGGATGGGATATTTTAACCCCATAATACTCTCCTTTCAAAAAGCACTATTGTTATCCATTAATGTGGGATAGCTGAAACAAATGTAGCTATGAACTAACTTGTATGCTGTTATACAGGGACATCACTTTATTTTTACCAACGTTTTTAACATTAACCTGGCTATACTCGGAAACACTGTTGCCCCCTTCCATTACAGGAGTTTGATGTTACTAGTGCAATATGTAAACGAATCATTTTACTAGGTATAGGAGGAGAGAAAAGTAGTGTATCCATTTATGTTGTAGGGAAATACGATATTACGATTTTCAGTTTGATCATCACTTTTACGGAATTTATCAAAATACAGTAGAGTAGTAACATTAAAAAAAAACTCAACTTTTTAGGCGGCTATGTTCGTTATGTAATGTCTACTTTATTTAGCATATTAATTATTGATGTTAGCATACAATATAGAGAGTGCATTTAAATTGAGGGGCTCATAAGTAAAGGGCTGTAAGTGCACTTAAGTTACTTTTGAGAAAATGGGGTTTACATATTTAAGCTTTCGTAAAACCGGTGAAATTTTTATTTAAATTTTAATGTGTGATGCGATTAAAATATCCCTTTGCCACTAAAATTTTAGATACTTCAGCTTACACTGGATGCACTTAACTCATGTTATTACAAATGTCACTAGCATTCCTTTGCTTCTACCCACCTCAATTCAAAATAAGCTAATCTGAATTTTTAAACAAGTTGCTGAAAATGGCTGCCGTTCATTACAATGCAGGCTTCAATTCTTTACGCATATTATTAAAAACATTTTGAAGCATATTCTCTGAAATTGAATTTATCGTTTCTTGAATATAATTTTTAGTGCGATATTATTAATATAGGTTCTTTCTTTTATAGAAAACGCAACCATATTTCTGAAACACACTATACACTGCAGTGTTTACTTCACTGCTTGAAGACTTCGAATGCAATAGCGGCCGTAAGTTTGTGTGTCTGACGGGAGCAAGGACATTAGTGAAGGGGTGAGAGTGAAGTACATTCAGAAATGCAGGTACAATAAAAATGCAAGTAAAAATAAAATGATGTCCCTGTACATACAATACTTAAATTAACCTTGTGTTGATTTTGTCTTCTAAATATATATATGTCAGATTTTACACCTGAAAGTGAGTCTTAAATATACAGAAAGGAATGTTAGGCCTGGATAAAATTATACTTTAGAAGTTATAATGTATGCACATAATAATTACAACTCTTGCTGGAGTGTATTCATGGTCTGATTGTTTCGTGCAAAACTCTAACGCGGTGATTTCTTTCAAGTGTGTGTGCAGATTTTAACACTTCATAAACATCTATGTCAATTATGCATTTTATTTAATGATACTTCAGAATATAATGTAAACCTTAATTTGTAACCAGAGAGAAAATTTACTGCTATGTAAACGAAAAGGAGCAAATACTGACGCGAAGAAAACAAGCCAGTGGAATTGGAATTATTTTTTTTGTAGTCATGTCTTAGAAAACTTAAAAGTTGAAGTGTACATAGTGGCAAAAAAACCGGACCGACGGAATAATCAAAATCCCCGAAATGAGTCAATACACATGCCACGCTCGCATTCACAAGAGAGCGAGTAATCTATTGAAATTGTTGTAGTTTCGACTGCTGACGTAGCCCATTTCGAAAGCCATCAGAAAATAAGCTCGTAAAATTCATGTTCTGGGAATAATAAGTTAATTAAGTAGTAAAATATCGCTGCAGTCGAAAAGTATTGGGAATAAATTTGAATAAGGAACAAAAAAGTTTCCTTCCCAGGCAGGATTCGAACCACGAAAGTCTTAGTTACCAGTCTATCGTGGCTCTGGAGTGAACAAGGCTCTGAAATTAGCAAGGGCGGTCCGGTTTTTTTTGCCACTTCTGCACATATGTTCTCTAATTTAGAATAACTACTTATCAGAGCAGTAATTTTCTTTCTGAAGCATGTTTTTACCACATCCATGATGACAGATTTCAACATAAATGTATATACTCAACTTGGAACATACTCTTTACACCACGTTAACACGACTAGTACAGCTGCCTCGGTCAATTATTACCCAGCCGCTGTCAAATTGGACGATTTTCTTGACCAATATTCGATATCTCTCCACGCTACACATGGAACTGACGTCTGATTTTCATTTCGTTATGGGTTAAAGGGGTAAATGAGGGAATAGCTGTGACATGAGGCCGAGGTATCTGACAAAGTAGCGGGTTAGTTGAGAGAATATCTAAGTGACGTGAAGCCGAGGAATGTGAAAAGGTTTCGATGATTTAAGTAGGGTATGTTTTCTCTCCCGTGTTTAGTGTGGGGAGATAACGGAGTTTCACCATCTCCTTTAAAGAGATAAGATAAAAGTTTATTTATTGATTAAGTCTTCTGAGATATTGCTCCAATCAGAGGAAGTTGTAATATATGTAATATGCGTCAGCATTTTCAAATAATATGCCTAAGTCAATTCCACGTGGAGCATAAAACAACGTTGTCATATCTAGAGTTGATTGATTACGACAAACAAGCTCGTTATTTTAATTAAAATTCATCTTATAGCTTAACATTTATTGACAGTGAATTAGTGGTAGAAATCAATGTATTGATATTAGTATAAAAATAAGTATAACTAGTAATAATCTTTACAACGAAAACATGACAACACCGTTTGATATTATAAGTATTGATGCGTGAAAAAAAGATATTATCTAACACAAAGCTTGCCCGGTAGGGAACTAATTCACAGCGGCGACCATACCAGTGGGCTATATGGGAGAAGTCAATCTAAATCTAGTGAGATGCATGGACATTGGACATACTATAGACCTATTAACAGTTTTATTTAATTATATTCTATTTAATTAGTAGTGGTATGTAATCTGAATTTGGGTTTTTGTATATTTTTATCACATTTAATTTCAGCTCCTAAACTCTAGACGAAAATCGGCTCCTAAGTCCAGATCTTGATTTGTTTTTAAAGTGTTTTAGTTTCATCTACATACCATTCTGCTCCTTTTGCAAGATACTCCGAAACTCTCCTGGCAAATTCTGGAATACATCCCTCTTTTCTGATGTTGTTACCCGTTCTGGACGATTTCCTCGATAGGTTTCAACTGTCTCTCGGGTGACAGTCTCAAACTTTGGTTCCTGGAAACAAAATAAGAAAAAGTGCATTTTAAGATGCTTATTTGGTGCCTTTTCTCTTAACATATGTATGATACTGTGTTTCTCAAATATATGTATTTATCCCAAAATAAATACTCAAATATAATGCAAATATGTATAAAAAAAAAAAAAAAAAAAATCTTAGGCTAGGCTATAGCTACATAATATCGTCGGCTTACAATGAAAACACATTAAGTAAAAATATATTACCTCTGAGGGAAAAAGGCATTTTGAAAGCTTTTAACAAAACTAAATCCTCAAAATATTTTTAGTAAGTTGTTTCTCTTCATGTGTATTTAATTTTCCAATTATAATTTTATACATATATATAATGTAACCTACATTATATACACCTTTTTTTCTCAGAAGTAATATTTTTTACTTAATGTGTTTTGCTTGTAAACCGACGATATACAGAATGTTTTAAAAGATGAAGTCAACCAAGTAGAAGGTGAAAGAAAATACTAGTATTATATTCGCTACACACAGAACTTCATACGTGAGGTAATCATATTTATGTACAGCTGGCAGATAAGCATACAATCCATACCAATTATTTCAAAGACCTTGACAGTGTTTTGCGTTTAGTGTATTGGCTAATCTTTCATGCAAGCGCCGCAATTTAGTTGAACTGTATGTTGAAAGTTGTCACTCAACCTACGCTGTTGTATCTGCTACAGCTGCTTGAATTCTTTGTACAAACTGGTCTTTATTTTCTATCGTGAAGCTATACACCATATTCTTCATTTAGCACCATAGAAAACAAATCCAATGGCGTTAAATCAGGGGACCGTGTTGGCCATGATACAGGATCCTACCTTCCAAATGCTGATCTTATCACTGACGAACCGGACGTTTGAAATGCTCTGGAGCGCCATATAATTAATATAGTTCGAGATTTCATTTAATACCCAAGCGGTGTCAAAGAGGGCACTTTCTTTTGAAGAGATAAGATAAGAAGTTATTGATTAGGCCTTCTCAAATGCCGCTCCATTCACAAGAAGCGGTAACAATGTTTACCCGTTCTCATATAAACTCCACGTAGAGTAAAAACCAATGTCGTGTATGGAGTTGATTTATGCTGGTAAAATTCATGTTCTGGGAATAATAAGTTAATTAAGTAGTAAAATATTGTTGCACTCGAAAAGTATTGGGAATAAATTTGAATAAGAAACAAAAAAAAGTTTCCTTCCTAGACAGGATTCGAAACACGAAAGTCTTAGTTACCAGTCTATCGTGCTCTGAGTGAACAAGGCTCTGAAATCAGCTACAAGGATCGGTCTGGTTTTTTTTTTGCCACTACTGTACACACTGAATTCTAACACACACATTTTACAAGTGCTTGTCTGAAGAATGTATCTCTTTAAGGATCTGTTCATTCCCATACAGCTTTACACTAAGTTCTTCAAATGAGGAATGAAAGTTTTTTTTTTTTTTTTTTTCACTTGTAGACCTAACAACGCTGCAACTATTTCAACTTTTTTCTGACTTTTTATCAATCCAGATTGAGTTCACTGTGGAGAAAAGTCTTTCAACTGATGACTTTCTGACTGGAAGACACATGATTAATGACACTAATTTGAGAAGATTTTCAAACGGAATGAATTTTTTTCTTGAAGTGTTGAACATCATCATACCACTTTTCACCTGTTTTTTTATCACAAAATTTCTCATATTTGAACTACTTACAAATGGACGCTGCGGCAGTTCTAACGCTTCCACGCAACGCGAATGCTAAGATGGTTAAAGATAAAGATGCTATGTTCTTCTCAAAGAGTGCAAAATATCTCATACTCTGCTCGTTGGTTCTTCTGTCTGATCTGAGAAGCTTTCAGAAATGTGCTTGAATCGCAGCAGTTTCATCACGATACATAAATATTTATGTGTAAAATTTTATTGAAACAAATTCAAAGCTTCTGGGGACAAAATTAAATTCCGGGGACAAAACGGGGACATTTGCTCCCCAGGGACAACAACTGAAAACTGGGGACTTCGGGGGACGTCTGGTCAGCTTATACTGGGTCGTAGTGCCCTTCCCGAAATTCCATTACATTGATGATTTTTCTTTCGACTGGCGTTAGATAAAACAGTCCCGCTTTTGTAATAAATCTGGTTTCCAAAGCTGACCTTACTTGATCAGTAATATTGACCAGGTCGTGATGGAATTTATGGTGAAAAAAGCAGACATTCCAGAGGGGCTTTCTCAGTGTACTCCCGATTCCCTCTACCATTCCACCAAGAAACAGCAGGGGATTTCTCTTGTTGGAAAATCGAAGTATTCGAAGAAGATCTGCCTCGTCTCGCGATTTCCTGTTCAACAATTTTACAACAGCCTGGAAGTCATTGTCGGTCTTCAGTGGGAAACGGGCAGGTAATTGACCGGGCAGCGGCTGGGTCAGTCTGAATTATTAGAATTTCGACAAAAACCTCTTCGTCACGTTTTGCGGTTATCGTTGCACAAAAAAGTAACTGTTTTTTGTAGTTCTTTGCGGTATATCTTATGAATGGCGCACGTCAAGTCTATGAACAAGACTAATAAAGTACTTAATAACAGCAATCAAACTTCTGTTCCTGTACGTTGATATTTGTCTATTGAATAAGTCATATTATCACATATATCAGGTGGTTTAACGGAGAGCTGCAATGAACACGGTCCGCCAACCGGCTGTGACGACACAGTCTGATGCAAATAGCTGGAACAGTGCGCACGTGGTCTTGTATTAGAAATGTTAAAGGAGAGGGGCGCTTGTTGCATCGTAGTGTAAACACTTGAAACATGAATATACTAAAACACACCAACCAGTCTGTGGGTCCAGTTAAGGAAAGGATGAAAAATAAACTTAAAAATGCTCCGGAGAAAAATTCCAATAGATATGCAGAAATGTGTAGCATCAGGGATATGTTATTCAATCAGGAATAAACACAATACCATGGATGGGTGGGCAACTCGTGCTCACAAAAAAACCTTGAAAAAGAAAGACAGACGGAGCTCGCCGCAGCAGTTACAAGTTGTTTGTAGTTTCGCTGCACAAGCAGTTCACTGCCACGGTGCGCTCTGGCGGCTCATGCAAGTGGTCGTGATATCTACTCCATGATTTGAATTTCAGAATGACGCATGGTACAATAATTATAGTAATTTTAGACAGACCATACCTAAACACAAATAACAAAATTATATTTTTTCCTCGCTTTGTAAATTAGTTTAGTACTGGAAACACAAACAATACAATCTTTTCAAGCTACAACAAACATAGCTGCAACACTTATTTATTATTAAATTACACTATTTGTTAATATCCCTTATTATATGCCTTATTTGAAACATAGAACGCGAGAATTTACAAGTCTTTATACATCAAAGAGTATTCCTCTGTTCTCAGAAAGATAATAGTCCGCATTCGCAAATAATCACAAATTCAAGGAAGTAATTTTTACATGTCACGACAGATGGAATAAACTTACTTCTGAGCTCTTTCTGTACATTTAAAGCTTTTACACTTCTTTCTTGTATTAAACTCTGCCTCAAGCACATACAATGTACAGTATATGGAAGCAAAGAGTATATTTGGAAATTCTGACTTAGGCAACATTACGAAAAGATAGATTCCTGATTTCGCTGGTATCTAAGTGGCGTGCTGTTCTGTACATTTATCAATTCAAGGTATAAACTTCCAGGATTTTCTATCGGCTGTGACCAAAAGGATTTCAGAAAAATCTCAATTCCTTGTCAGTTGTCACTGTTTCTCCAAACTTACCAGTGAATTCAGCTGTAAGTCTTGAAGTAGGGTCTTATATTTGATAAGATTTTCTTATCACTCTTCAAGATACTTTATAGTCAAAGAAAGTGAAGTTGTCTATGTTCTACATAATATTGCCACATTTCAAATTTATCCATAAATGCCCTTAGCTAGTCGATCATACTGTATGTCGTGCAATTCTGTAACTCGCACGCACAACGTGCTAACGATATTTGATATCAGTCTCACCTTGTTGATATCCCATTTTTACCTTTAGCAGTTCTAAAGCAGATCTAGACAGTATCTCTTTACTAAAACCTTCACTGTGTTTATTTGTAACATAAAATGTCATGCGTAAGAAAGTGTAATAGAACAAAATACAAGCTTTAAATCTTCTTCTTTCCCTTAGTTTAACCTCTCCCTTTTAGGTACTTATTACACGACCCACGCCACCCGGGCTTTACAGGGCACCGATCTGTCGGGAGAGGAATTAAGCTATGGATCACATACATACTTTTTTGACCACACAAGACATGGAGGGCCTCCCCGGATGAGGGATCAGCTCAGTGCCAGGGCCACCTCCGATACAACACAAACATTTAAGACATTACACATCATTCACTCACACATATGAAAGGATTAAGGGAAGGATCGCCGTCCATGGCCGGACTTTCAAGAAGTACAATCCCGGAATTTGCCTGAAAATAACTGAGGAAACCATGAAAAACCTCAGTTAGGATTGCCGGCCCCTCGGATCGAACCCCGGACCTCCCGAATGCAAGGCCAGCCCTCTCCCACGCAGCTAGCCCGCTCGGTTACAAGCTTTACATCCCTTCTTAATAAAAAAAATCTTTCTCTTTCGACTCATCACTAATGGGAAATGATCTGGAGATCATATTGTTTTTCACTTAAAACGAGCCGCCACTTACTACAGTCGCGAGCAAACTTACGTCTTGCAAGAACCGCATACAGACACTACAACTAGTACAGAGTCCGTTCTACCTGTTGTGTTGACACTTTGAGAGCACGAGTTGCCCATCCATACTATTGGGAGTTAATATTTAATATTCAAATCCGTCTATCATGTATGTATTTCCTCTGGTTACAAATATATATATATATATATATATATAGTCGACCTGGTTGGCAAGTTGGTATAGCGCTGGCCTTCTATGCCCAAGGTTGCGGGTTCGATAGGTCGATGGCATTTAAGTGTGCTTAAATGCGACAGGCTCATGTCAGTAGATTTACTGGCATGTAAATGAACTCCTGCGGGACAAAATTCCGGCACATCCGGCGACGCTGATATAACCTCTGCAGTTGCGAGCGTCGTTAAATAAAACATAACATTTATATATATATATATATATATATATATATATATATATATAAATTGAATAGTTTCTTTTACAAAAACAAATCTAAAATAATTTGACTCATACTGATTATGACTTAGGACTTATTCATACAGTCTCATTTTTACACCTAGTTTGTTGTAATAGGATAAAAACGATTAAAGAAATGGTTTCATAAACAAATTGCCCTACAAGCCTTGTCATTGCATTTTTTTTTATCAAATCGTCGTCTTAAAGTAAGCTGGAGTACGTACCCCTGCTGGAAGTCTCCCCGCACGTAAAACAGCGACATGCTTTTCCATCGATGTTGTTGGAGGGAACACTGGACGGACAGTTCCCAACTAACAGGTGTTTGAAATCGCAGATGGTGCCTACTAGAACTGAGATAGCAGGCCGCACCCTTCGCGAATGGGTCGATCTGGAGTAGTGCGCAGACATATCTGGGGCCTGCGCCCCATTATACTCCACATTTCAACTCCATTAAGAGGTTAAAGCCCTTTAAAGGACGTATCAAGGTTGTTATTACTACGCTTACCCTTACATCTAGGTCAGGTTTTATTGGACATGATATTATGCAGATGCAAATTCGACAACAGAGAGAAAAAAATATATTAGCCATGACGTAAGATTTGCAGATAACGTGGGAGTATTAAGAGGCCCGCGTACTTGCACTAACAAGATGTATTGTGCATTTCCATTTCTTTCAGAGTGATTGATTACAGATACAGGTTAAAACAAGCGGTTGTGTGTCAGGGGAGGCCCCTGAAATAGAGGAGGACATCACTGGAACGCTGCGACCACTTTGCTTTAATTCGTCTATTTAACGACGTTGTATCAAATGTAAGGTTCTCCAGTGTCTATGGGATTGGTGATAGATTGCATTTGGAGATTTTTTAATTAATTAATTAATTAATTATTTTACTAATAACTGTAACATAAAATATAAAATATACAGATAAACTTTACCTCGCCCCTGAAAGAGTAGAACTCGTGCTCAGGGGCGGATTCCTGAATTGAAATTAATAATTATACAATACAATTTGTCTTATGTCTACTGTGCAATTATAGTATATACATTTAAATTTACAAGTTTTTAATTTTTATAAAATCCGTACATAACTTTTTAAATTTAATACTAGAACTATTAGAATTGACAACATTAGGATATTTAAATATAAATTTATTATATATTCTTGGGCCTAAATTACTACGGTACTATGATTAAAAACTGTAACAGTGTTGCATTTTGGTTCAAACAATCTTAAAGAATTCATACCTTTTGTTTCATAAGTATGAGAATACAATTCAAAATTATTTCGATTTTTATGTATGAATTTTATTAATACAATATAATAAATTTGTCTTAAGTTAAGTACGCTAAAGTCTAGAAACAAATTTTGAGATGGAAAATCAATAGGTTTATGAAGACATATTTTAATTATTTTCTTCTTTAATAAATAAAGTGGATTAAAATTGGATTTAAATGAGCTACCCCATCCTATAATTCCATACATAATTACCGATTGAAATAAAGTTAAATATATTGTACGTAATAAACTTATTGACAAGTAATTCCTCAATAAAACAAAATAATATACTATTTTACGTAATTTATTACAAATGTAATATTGTGTATTAATGTGTTGGTTCCATTTTAAATGATTATCGAAAATTATGCCTAAATACTTAACTTCAGAGGACTCTTTAATAATCGGACATTTACACTGTATAAGACAACAATCAGAATTATGTAATTTAATACTTAATATAGATGTAGGAGGTTTGTTACATTTTTCAGATAATGAGAATGGAATAATTATGGTTTTATTTTCGTTGATAGAAAGATAATTTATATCAAACCATTTGATTCCGAGGATTCGATACACTGCCTGATATTCGCTTTACAGTTTGGAACAACGTCGGAAAAACCCAACTGGTTAACCCTTCTTAGGAAGTTGTGCAGTTCTTACTAACATTGGTAATTTACTGCACTCCAATTGATAAAGAATGTTTTATACTTAATATTTATTTTATTATGTGATAATTGTCTAGATCATACCTGCACAAACAGCGCTCAACGAGCGCGCGCGCTCCTTCGGAGCGGGTGAGCCATGTTTACCGCTCGCCGAAACGAAGAGGAAGATACGTCAGAATGACATAGACTTGCTATAGGTAGAGGAGAGGGAAACGACCACTCAGCTATCTAGTGGAATGCAGTGTGTAGGCCTATTCTCAGTAACTGTTTCACGTTGCTTACCTACTGCTACAGAACAGTATGGAGAAATCTAAAGACGGAACATAACATTTAACATTTAACGATTTACAGCTCGAACTTATTGATCTTCAATGTGACTTAAGTGCTAAAGGCCGTTTGAATAATACTACTAGCCTGGTTGAGTTTTACAAGACTAAACATTAGCAATAATATCCACGACTACACAGGCTGGCTGTGAAAGTGATTGCTATGTTTGGATCAACATTTATATTTGTGAGCAACTGTTTCCTATAATCAACTTTAATAAAGGCAGACATCGAGCATCTGTAACTGATGTTTCACTATGAACACTGTTCCTTTCAGCTGCCAACAGCATAAAACCCCGTTTTGATGTACTGATAAATAAAAATATAACAAAATGATATTGTACATTTAAGTAGCTGTAGAATTTCTATTATTTCTCTAAAAAATATTTCTTTATTAATTAATAATAGTCGAAGATAGTTTTGCAAACACTGAACGGGAATTCATTTCATAAACATTCGTAATAGTACTTTCTTTTGTGTACATTTTGTATGAGATCACCCCTTTTTCCAGTCCACCCTTATACAGAGCGTAGTCAATATCTGCCTCCGCTCATGAGTTGTGAGCCGGCTCGGAGAGCGCAAACCTTGTGCAGGCCTGGTCTAGATAATGTAAACGTGACTAACTTGAGCATTTTCAGGTTTTAAATATAATATTACAGGGTTAATTCGCAAAAATTGACAATTTCATAAATTATTCCGAAAAATCTCACCCCTTGCAGACATTACTGAATCAAATCATCTTCATTGCTCTTGCACACTTTTAAAATACACTTACACATTAACAGGATAATTAATTAGACTTGAAAATAAGGGGTATCAAGAGTAAATCGTGTTAATTCACTGCGTGTCCTGTTTCTGTTTCTAGGCAGAGCTAAGACATTCTTGAATGGTACTGAAGGTTACAGTATTTTATGTTCGACCATGCCGAAATGTACTAATTATACACCTGGTAGCAGTCCTTTAATGCATGTCATTAAAGTACACCTACTCATTAAAGTACAGGTCTTCAGCCAATGATAACTCAGCTTACATGTGTTTAGCCAATGAGAAGTCAGCTTTGTACCGTTATAAAACCGCAAGTATAGATTATTCTCGGATATGCAATCAAAAGAGAATTAACGAAAAGTCACGGAGGCTGAAATCCAATACTGTCGCAGAAGGTTATGTTCTGTTACTATAATAATTAGCGTTAATTGTAAATAATATTCAAATAAATTCAATTTTTCATCTCGTTTTTCAATGTCGAATTCAATAATCAAAGTTATACCACGTTTAATGGGATTACACAAGGTCAATGACATTATTGTTCCTCGGAAAAAATCAATACTTTCGCGTCTGCGCACATCTCACAATTCACGACCTAGAACAAGGTCACTTCCGATCTTGTCAGATACAAATAAAATGTATACGTCTGAATAATTTCAAGTTAGAAATATGGTCGAGCATAAAAAGTCGTATGAAACTCGCCTGTAATGGTAATTAAGAAGCTCGCATGAAAATTATGAAACTCGCTTGCGCTCGTTTCATAAACATCCATACTCGCTTTCTTAATTACTATCATTATAGGCTCGTTGCATAATGTACTATTAAACGAAACAATTTCCATCGTATAGGTATGTGTACACGCCACGCGAGTTCTTAAGGGTTAATCACTCCAAATTGGATTCGAACCCATACCCCAGAATTGTCTCGGATGAGATACAGCCCGAACTACGCCGGTGGCCACAATAACTTGAAAAAGTTTTAATTGAGAAGCTTAGGCATATGTTAGGCATATTATGTCTGTTAAGTGCTTTGTTGCATACACGATACAGAAATGAGTTTCAATCTACTGTTCTTTCACGGTTATTCATAGACCCTCTTTTGGTTTCTTCATGGCCACCATGCTTACCTGACTTGATTCCGATCGAATCTATCGTGTCAGGACATCTTAAATAAATTAATATAACGTGTTTGATCTTAATATCTACAAAGCAACTAAGCAATTAACAACACATTTTTAGCTTCAGAATACTAGCCAATTATAAAAATGGCACTTCTGATTAGTTCTTGCTTTATTTGTAATATTCTTTTACAATTAAAACTAAAAAAGGGTATTTTACAAACAATTTCAAATAGTACGTACATTCATAGCCTACATACATAAGTGTTCTGCCCATGGACAGGTCTTTCACTGCAAACCCAGCATTCTCCAATATTTCCTATTCTCTGCCTTCCTCTTAGTCTTCGCATATGATCCGTATATCTTAATGTCGTCTACAATTTGATATCTTCCTCTACCCCGAACTCTTGTCCCGTTCACCATTCCTTCCAGTGCATCCTTTAGTAGGCAGTTTCTTCTCAGCCAGTGACCCAACCAATTCCTTTTTCTCTTTTTGATCAGTTTCAGCATCATTCTTTCTTCACCCACTCTTTCCAACACAGCTTCATTTCTTATTCTGTCCGCCCACTTCACACGTCCCATTATTCTCCATATCCACATTTCAAATGCTTCTATTCGCTTCTCTTCATTTCGCCATAATGTTCATGTTTCTGCCCCATACTATAACACACTCCACACAAAGCACTTCACTAATCTCTTCCTTGGTTCTTTTTCCAGAGGTCCGCAGAAGTTTCTCCTTTTTCTATTAAAAACTTTCTTTGCCATTGCTATTCTCCTTTTGACTTCCTGGCAGCAGCTCATGTTACTGCTTGTAGTAGGCCTACATCCCAAGTATTTGAAGCTTTTAACTTGCTCTACTGTTGCATTTAGAATTCGCAAGTTTACCTTCTTTATTTTTCTTGCGACAATCATGGTCTTCGTCTTGTTTGCATTTATCTTCATCCCATACTGCTCACAGCTGTCATTTAGCTCCTGTAGCATATCCCTTAGCATCGTCTCCTCTTCTGCTAACAACGCCATACCATCAGCAAATCTTATACACTTTATTTTACCGTGGAAAGACTCATCATGCCATGTTTGCAGTTTTTCTTGGGAAGGATAAATGCGATAGCCTCCCGTTGCTTTCCGCACACCACTCTCTCTTTCACATCATAATAGATTCCAGGGGGCCCCAGCGTGGAGGTGAGGAGAGTGGATTTGACTAATTAGGCCCTCCGGACTTCACCGAAATTCACCGCAAGGGTTAAATATCAGTTCTATCAGGGTTTTTGACCCGATCAGAGACCGGGAAATCCCAATTAGCCTTTGACCCTCTTCAAATTAGTGTATCTCTGAAAATATTGAGAATAGAACTCATGTTTATATGACATTTTTTTGCTCAGAAAGTCTGAGGAAATAACCTCCGTAGGTGGCGGTAACTCCTTGTGTGTCACTCTGTCTATACCTTGCAATTGCAATGCAGATAAGATACAACTTCTTTTTACATGGTTATTTCAGTTTGTTTGTGTTTTACTATGTCTGTTTTTTAATCTCTTCGTTTACAATGAATTACAAATTAATGACATAACTTTAGATCTTAATGAATCGATTATATTTATTAAATATCTCGTTCCTCAAACATATTATCCTTAAATGCATTGCATTTCCGAGAAATAAAATATGACGAACGACGTTATTCAGCCGAACAAAAGAAAAACACGCCACTTGCTGAAATTGTTGGGTTGTTGTTGCATCTGCATCTAGAGTAGACTTGTCTAACCCCCTCTCTTCTTTTACTCGTACCACCCCTGCTACCCCTAACGCAGCCATCCTTGGACTACAGACGTAGTACAGTGTGCAAAGGGCAAGCACGTAGCAAACTCAACACAGGCTATTCTACTATAGACGGAAATAGTAGTGCACTTACTGAGTAAATAAATTATTTTTGACATTTAACAGAACGGTATTGCTTACATCTTGGTTTTTATTTAGTGAAAAATGAGAATTCTCTTATTAATGACTGGGCATGCGCATCAAAACGATTCACATTCAAGGTAAAGAGTAGTGTACATTACGACATTGGTATAATTTCTTATACGTTGGAGAAATTTCTTATAGTATCGCAGCAAATTAAAATTGTAGGTCTAATGCAATTGACATTCTGATTCTGTAACTTTCAAAATATTATTTTCGCCAGCAAAAAATCTTTCAAAGTTTGAAATCGAGGCTGCAATCAAGACAAAAGAAGAGAATATTATTCTGAAGACGTTATTTGTAAGCACTGACAATTCTATCTGATTTATGTGATCAAGTTTACGCTAAGAAAATGTTTTAATATGAATTTTATTATTAGCTGTAACTAATTTTTGGTAACTATTCTAAATTTCAGAAGGTGAGTGAACGCAGTTAACTACACGGCAATTTTAATTCAAGTTCTATATTGCAGGTTATACGTAAGGAATTCTTGGATCAGCAGTGAGATACTGGCATTCTGTGAAAATTGACTGATTGCTGGAAAGTTGGTGAGTTACAAAACAATAAAAATGCAGACTAGCCTATTGATTGAAGTTTGAGCTTGTAGTTCTTGATTAAAATTACGAATTTATATCTCATACAAAGAATTTTCTACGATGATTAAACGATGTACTGTAAATATTTAATAGTTACATTTTATAAAGTCGAAAAAAAAGTTGATAAAGTTACGAATGTGGGAAACATAGTAAGTCGAAATCCACGAAATAACTTAATACTTACCGGACGAGTTGAGATTACTTTACGTTAGATTAAATAAACGTAAAGGTAAAGGTATCCCCGTAACATGCCATGAAGGCACTTGGGGGGCATGGAGGTAGAGCCCCATGCTTTCCATGACCTCGGCACTAGAATGAGGTGGTGTGGTCGGCACCACGCTCTGACCGCCTTTTTACCCCGGGAAAGACCCGGTACTCAATTTTATAGGAGGCTGAGTGAACCTCGGGGCCGTTCTGAAAGTTTGGCAACGAGAGAAAATCGAACCCTGACCTTCCAGTCCGTAGCCAGCTGCTCTACCAACTGAGCTATTATTATTAAATAAACGTTAGGTTTATATTTCATTTTTCGGTATGTATTAACGGAAGTTTACACAATAACATTGCGAATTGTGAGCAGATCGATGCAAGTGACAATAATTTTTAAGAACCACAGGGACACTATAATAATTTTTGAAACTTATTATTATTATTATTATTATTATTATTATTATTATTATTATTATTATTATTACTGTTACTACTATTTATTGCTAGGCCTACTATTACTATTGTTATTACTATTATCTTATTATTATTATTATTATTATTATTATTATTATTATTATTATTATTATTACAGTTACTACTGTTATTACAACTATTACTACTGTCACTACTTCTATTATTATTGCTATTACTATTATTATTACTATTATTATTATTATTATTATTATTACGATTACTGTTACTACTATTACTACTGTTATTACTATTCTATTATTATTATTATTATTACTGTTACTATTATTATTACTATTATTATTATTATTATTATTACGATTACTGTTATTACTACCATTACTACTATTACTACTGTTATTATTATTATTATTATTATTATTATTATTATTATTATTATTACAGTATTACTTTGTTATTACAACTTATTACTACTGTTATTACTATTTATTATTATTATTATTATTATTATTGTTACTAATATTATTACTATTATTATTATTATTATTATTACGATTACTGTTATTACTACCATTACTACTATTACTACTGTTATTATTATTATTATTATTATTATTATTATTATTAAGCCTTATTACTATTATTTCATTATTATTATTACTATTATTTTATTATTATTACGATTAATGTTATTATTATTGCTGTTTTTATTATTGTTAGTGTTACTGTTATTTTATTATTACAGTATTACGATTACCGTTACCATTATGAGCTATCAGAAAGTGTTTGTTTCATGATGGTTAATATTATACGATTACACTGACACGGAAATTCATCCCAGACTAAAATCTATCTTCCCCTTGTAAGAGTGAACGGAGTAAAGAACGAATTGGGTAAAATAGTAGTTGGCTTGAAGTGTATCTTGCGGTATTGCTATTCGTGTTTACAAGCTTAAGGTAACTAGCCATCCTCTCCTCTCCTCTCCCTACTACCGCGCAGACAGCTGACGTGCAGACACAGAAACGTCTTATTTCGTTACAGTGCCGTACTGACAGAATTCGTCTTAAATTTGATTTATTTTCTTAACGTCTTTGTCCAGCTATGTGAAATAAACGCAATTGCTGAGAAGTCTTACGGCAGTATGATCGTGTATATACTCTAGTGGCCTCTAACAACACATGCAATCTTATAACGGAAGGTGGGTTTTTCCATCATTTTATTGAGCGTCTTACAACAAGTTTGAATCAAGTCTTTGACAGGCAGGGAAACTGGACTGATAAATAATTAAGTTCTGTAATTAATTTACAACCATCAGTTTGTATTTATTATAATAATTATTGTTTTGTCCACCTCTGTGGAGTAACTGTTATCACGTCTGACAGTGAAACGAACGGTTCAAATCCTGGTTAGGACAAGTCACCTGGTTGAGGTTTTCCCGAGGTTTTCCCTCAAACCATTAAGATAAAATGCTGGATAACTTCCGGTGCTGGACCCTGGACTCATCTTGCTAGCATTATCAACTTCATCTCATTCAGACGTTAGATAACCATATAAGTTGATGAAGCGTCATAAAATAACTAATTAAAAACTATCATTTTGTGAAAGTATTATTCAACATAAGAAAACACACTGAAGTATCATTTACATTTAAAAATCACTCGACAGATTTGTTACAGACTTTCTTTGTTTATCTATCGAATTCTAGATAGATCTATTTTATTTATTAATATATTTTTATGCTCGATCATGCCGAAATTAGTAATTTACACCTGGTAGCAGTCCTTTAATGCATGTCCAAAGTACACCTACTCATAGCAAAGTAAGGTGTTTTCAGCCAAAGACAACTCAGCTCACAGGTGTTCAGCGAATGACAAGTCAGCTTTGTACCGTTATAAAACCGCAAGTATCGATTATTCTAGGATATGCAATCGAAAGAGAATTAGCGAAAAGTCACGGAGGATGGAAATCCAATACTGTCGCAGAAGGTTATGTTCTGTTACTATAATAATTAGCGTTAATTGTAAATAATATTCAAATAAATTCAATTTGTCATCTCGTTTTTCAATGTCGAATTCAATAATCAAGCTTATACCAAGTTTAACGGGATTACACAAGGTCAATGACATTATTTGTTCCTCGGAAAAAATCAATACTTTCGTCTGCGCACATTCAAATTCACGACCTAGAATGCAAAGATAAGGTCACTTCGATCTTGTCAGATACAAATAAAATGTATACATCTGAATAATTTCAAGTTCAGAAATATGGTCGAGCATAAAAAGTCATTTGAAACTCGCCTATAATCAATTAAAAAGCTCAAATATGAAAATTAAAACTCGACGCTTTTTTATACATCCATACTCGCTTCTTAATTACTATCATCTATAGATATACTCGTTTATAATGTACTTTGTACTTTCATAATTATTTTTAACCATTTGCTTAGGATTACACCCATCGCTATATTGGCTTAGAAAATATAAATATTTTATTTATCACTTTTGCATTCTTCATTTTATCAGTTATATAGGGTAGGTGGTAACCTCTGCACGAAAATGAAACTGGTACTAGATAAAGAGGAGAGATTTTAAAAATGTAAATAAGTTTTTTTCTCTAACATTCACCATTTTAGAGGAAATCGTTATGTTTCTATCAAGTATTTGGCAAAACTACGGCTGCTGCAATAACGCTAAGCAAGTGCGGCCTGCACTCCTTACCTTCCCCTACGCTGTACTCAGTCGGTAACACGCGACTTGCGCTGCGTTGCAAAATTTATTTAAAGGATTTTCGCTATTATTCAATTTAAATTAATGGCTAAACGGTCTAATTTGCAGAAAAAGATTGAAGACATAACTGTTCAGATTATTTTTGCATATCTGCTTGTATAGCAATCAGCCGTTTCTTTCGGGCCATTACCGCAATAGAGCGCTACAAATATTGGACAAAGACTATTTTTTTCCTACTTAACGGTGTTTCATAGAATGAAAACTGTAATAAAATTTTGTTATATATAACATGTAGAATCATCTCTTAAGTTGTCGGCCTGGTTGGCGAGTTGGTATAGCGCTGGTCTTCTATGCCCAAGGTTGCGGGTTCGAGCCCGGGCCAGGTCGATGACATTTAAGTGTGCTTAAATGCGACAGGCTCATGTCAGTAGATTTACTAGCATGTAAAAGAACTAAATGGGACAAAATTCCGGCACATTCGGCGACGCTGATATAACCTCTGCAGTTGCGAGCGTCGTTGAATAAAACATAACATTTCATTTCTCCTAACTTTTAGCGCAGAGGTTACCATCCATCCTGTATGGAGATTATTTGACTTCAGTTATAATGCACAAAATTAAGAGAAAAAAGATACAACGGAGACGAAGGAAATAATCCTCAATCTTTATTGTATCTTCTTCGCTCAATTTTAAATTTAGCTTATAAAACGGAACTAAATATTAACGAATTATTCTATGTACAGTATAGATGAACTTAAACACTAGAGGTTCCTTTTCACAGATAAGAATCACCCTAACTAAAAATTATGTAGCTATTAATATTGATTGCAGGCAGTGACTTGCATTCATGCTAATGCGAAATCGTATGTGCCCCATTAACTTTGTCTCTTCCAGCAGCAAAGGTTTCTCCTTTCAACCCGTCTACTACCCTGTCGATAGTGACTGTCGTATGCGCGTTAGAAAACATTGCAGTGGAGTGCAGTTTTGTTCCCATGTTTCTTGGAAACTAAAACGAAACCTACAATTTATTCGCATTACCGAGTTCAACCTTTGCTTGCTGTACGTACATGCAGAAATATTTGTGGAGGGAGGAATAGAGGGGTGATGTGTACAATTCCCGGTTGGTGCAATTCACGTAAGTTAAATGAACAATTTATTCTAATTGATTTATGCAATAGTTTCTCACAAGTGGTGGTAACCGTGATGGTATTGGTCATGGTAGTAGTAGTCATGGTGATAGTGGTCGTGATGGTGGTAGTTGTAGTGATCGTGGTGGCTGTGATTGGTAGAAGAAAATTGACTGTGGATAACAATAGAACAACTGCATGGATAGATTTACAAAACCTCTAATGGCAATTACATTAATATTCTCATTATAGAAATAAAAATATATATATATATATATATATATATGAATAAATATATATATATATTCTCCTGTAACATAGTCCTAGTAAGCTTATATTAAATTAATTTTCATCATTTTACTAGCTATCTCAAATATTAAATTAATTATAATTCATTGAATTAAATTAGCTCATAAATTAAGTTACTACTTTACCTTATAGATTTATCTAAATTTAAATAAATGTGTAGTGAAGATTATTGCTGGAGAACATTTTTAAGTGTAGTGAAAATATTTGTAATTTAAATTTATGTATTGTATTGATTAAGGCTGGTTGAGTGGGAAGAGAAGGCCTTATGGCCTTAACTCTGCCAGCGAAAATAAAACATTATTATTATTATTATTATTATTATTATTATTATTATTATTATTATTATTATTATTATTAATTCCATCGCATACTGTAAACTGTGAGCTAGAATTTAGTTGCATGAACCTTGCAATAACTGGAATTAGAAACCGCTTTCAGTAAAAAGAGTTAACACTGTGCTAACAATACATCTTGAAGGACTTAGCAGTAAAGAATTTCAAGATTTAGAATACCCATAAAATATCGTATTTTAATGTGATGTAAATTCAGCAATAATTGATTGTAAACATACCTACATCTAATGATTTACTCGTACTTACATAAGTATATCTAGAGTGTGGTAAGATGGATTAAAAGTAATAAAACTCCAAGAAACAAATTACATAGCTTTTTGTTTCTGCATACTTTATTAATTTTATATTTCTGTATAATTTTTAGCCTATAATATTGCACAAGATTTTCGCAATTTGCACAAATATAATTTTTAATACAATACATAAATTTAAATTACAAATATTTTACTTATTTTATAGCTTAAACCCTGAGCTAAACCTATAATATCATGTTACATTTTCATGTAGTTATCATCAAAGCTCGGAACTTGGGGACTTGTGTCGTGTGCATGAGTAAGGTTACAGGTACAACGTACACAAAGCTCACGCTGCAAGTGCTCAGGGACAATTTGTGTACTAAAGAAAGTGGCCACAACTAATGACAGGAAGACGGACGAAGAAACTGTTATGTCGAACCCAGTGACATTCAGAGAATTAAAGGTAAACGGTCTGTTTGAGGAAATATAAAATACGTGTTATTTCGAATGGGTATTATAGAAGTTTGAAAATACATTTTGTTTTAAATTTAAGATAGAGAATTTCGTGGAGAATTCGGAGGAGATACATTATTTTTTTTCGAATGGAGAGTTTATATTTTGTAAGTTGTGCCACACACGAACTAGAGGCTGGAAACGAAATTCATTGAAAGGCATTGCAGTCCCTCAAATTGTAGAAAAATCTGTCCATAGCCATGGATCGAAACGTAGAGGGGCTTGCCCTAGTAGTGACACTAATTGAAAACTATTTTCGAGAAAAATTTAGGATATACTTATCTTTCTCAGATACGAGATCAGCTAGCAACTACTGAAAATCGAACAGGAAACAGTGACAGTGAAAACATTCAGTATTTTAAGTCTGCTACCGAAAAATCTTCGAATGTAGGCAGTCATACACTGTAATAAAATGTACACAGCAGAACAGTAAATTTGATATAGTTCTCATGTTTATTTTTATGATATATATGCTATGAAATTACGTGTTTCAACCTAACATAATATTATCAATATGTTGTTGCAGCCAGAAACCACTTTTGTAGCAGACCTGACAGTACCTCTGTGCTGGAAGCGGGAGTTTGTTGACATTGAAGTCCGGACGCTTAGTCACGTGCAAAGACACAAGTCCCCAAGTTCCGAGCTTTGGTTATCATTGACGTTGTCTATGAGAAGTAGGCTACATATAACTTATACAGTATGTCACATCTTCTACTGTCAAATGGATATTTGTATCAGTCAATAAATTTGACTACAGATGGGTTTAAAATTTTAAAATTTAATTTAAAAAAATTGTTTTTCCCCTGTACCCTTCATTTGTGAGCCTCTTCCTTCATTTTCATTCTCTAAAAACAACGCATCGATTGCACATCTCATTTTGGAAATATTCGCGGCTCTAGTTTTAAGTGATTCACACGGTATAGTGCATACGTTTTATCTTTCCACGCTCGCGGATGTAAAGCGGACGTAGCAGTGCAGAGACCAGTGTTACACCACAGTCTAGTATATACAGTCATGAAGCTCAATACGTAGTAAATATGCATCCATAGATAGTTGCTAACCACTAGGATCGCTAATATCGCCTTATTACAGACAATGTGAAATAGTATCTGCACAGTCTATTGTTCCTAGCACCCTCACAACTCAAGCTTCGTGACTGTATATACTAGACTGTGGTTACACTATTCTTACGCGGTTATAAGGTAAAGTTAACCCTATTATAGACCATGGAGGCGCGCTCGGGCGTGAGTTCGATTCCCACTTGGGCTGATTATCTGATTGGGGGTTTTCCGAAGTTTTCACCGACTGTAGGGCAAATGTCAGGTAATGTATAGCGAATCCTAGGCCTCACCTCGCAAAATATTATCTCGCTATCACCAATCCCATCGACGATAAATTACCTAGTAGTTGATACACCGTCGTTAAATAATAACCAACTAAAAAACAAAAAACATGAAATCCCACAGAGTAACGAGAGGTTAAGGTTCCCACCTTTGCAGACAATCGGCATTAGTATGAGTAGGGATGTCAGTCCCACATGCTTGCCACCTTTACCTCCAAGAAAATACCCCTAGTAACTAGTACTCTTTTATGTTAGGGCTGTGTGAATCCCAGAGCCATAATGCGGTCGGAAGAATTAGATCAATGGATAAAATCCATAGCTTCATCAGGAATCGAACCTGTGATCTCCAGACTTGCATAGCAACACTACAACAGCGACGTTACCGCGAGCCCCGTTACATGGTTACACGCCACGAAATTGATATACCTATTCGTAAAAAATTATGTCGTCTTTTCATGGTGTAAGCCTACGCGATATACTGTACTGAATTGCAGTTTAACGCTTCCGTAAATCATGGAAAAGTGCAGAAAATTCCTTAAGCGTAACGAATGATAATCTGCTATTCTGTACTTGCATGACCACGATGTTATTACCATCAGATGAAAGCAAAGATTTACTGTTGCATGGCGGTACTTTTATGACATCTCAGCGACACTTTCTGTACTCATTCATCGCGATGTTAGGATGTTTAATTATATTATAGAAACATTTCAAATCAGTCTTTTTAATTAGATAAAAATGAGCTCTAGAACGTTAGTATTCGTGAGAAACATTTCGGGATGTTCCGGCTGCTATGGTACAGTGGGGAAATTGAATATGTTAAAAAATATTATATGCAATAGTTTCTCACAAGTGTTGGTAACCGTGATGATATTGGTCATGGTAGTAGTAGTCATGGTGATAGTGGTCGTGATGGTGGTAGTTGTAGTGATCGTGGTGGCTGTGATTGGTAGAAGAAAATTGACTGTGGATAACAATAGAACAACTGCATGGAAAAATTAACACAAAATTCAGTGACAACTATGTATATCATAGTAGACATACTACATTAACTAGATAATTAATGACCACTTGGCCACTATGAGTTTGAAAAATTATTATACCATAAAATATGTACCTACTTCCTAACGAATTGTACCATTTATTTAAAATAGTTTTCCTTAAAACTACGGCATGGAGCGTCCTCAGGTTGCGGATAGAGGAGACGGCCTCCAGATATTGAGGGTAGCTGCGAATATATTGAATAAGCAGTCGTGGACAGCCGATATGGGGTGGTCCTTCAGCTTGGGGGGTTGGGCGAAGGGCTAACAACCCATCACCGTAAAAAACAGCTTGTTACGAATCCATACAATAAGCCTCGGAATGGGACTGATTCTCTGGCACGACCTAATCTTGCACAGGATAGGGACCGATGGCGGGCTTATGTGAGGGCGGCAATGAATCTGCGGGATCCTTAAAAGCCATTTGTAACGAAATTTTTGTTCAGCCATATACTGATTTGTTCGTAGAAATTAAATTGGTTAAATTAAATTATTTTAACATTAAATCATATGGGGGAAAATGCAGGAGAGAGAATATAATTACATAATACTGAATATTTCGTTATACAGTAGAATCTTGATAATCCGAACTAATTGGGATCGGGGATAGTTCCTAATATCAATATGTTTAGGATGCTTCGTTGGGTCTTCTTTTCAAGTATTCTCTCGTTTTCTGTGCTTATTGTATGTATTGTACATTAGGTAATACGTTCGGATTATTGATGTTCGGATTATCGAGGGTTTACTGTACTGACGTTTCTTATAACGGCATTTTACACAACTGAAAGCTTAAGTTTCGCGCATACAGGAATCATATGAATCCCCTGTCACTTCTATTTTTTAGAGGAGATTCCCAAAACGTTAGGATTTATCCTGCAGACGAGATTAGTTTTGAACTCGCAAACAACACGCTTGTCTCATTTCCTTTCCTTTTCCCCTTAACTTCTCGTGCAACCCAAAAAACTTTCTCTGACAAAACATTTTCTCTTAACGCTGGGCGGTTCATTATCCCCCACATCTCTTCCAAGTTTACAGAAAAAGACTAGAGTTCTAAAACTACAAAACAAGTTAGTGTTTCGTCCTACATAGCAGCTGATCTTCACGATTAGTTTCTTGGAGTGTAATTATATTATTCACGTGCTTCTGAGCGCGCATACTACTCCACGAATTTTACAAGAGGTTTAATTGCATTTCTTTCACGGAACGTCAGCTGCGTAATAGGCTAACATTTAATTTGTAGAGCGAATCATTTATAGTGGTGCTGTTCCGGTGTCTGAGTCGGATTTCACAATGCTTAGACTCCGAAGCGGATGTGGCTGCACCCCGCCTATGCTTCAGTCACCTGAACGGGGCAATATGCTACACCGTTCGTTTGTCATAACACTGCCCAGGAAAGACACGTTGAGTCATTAGCATCACATTGCCGAGGAAGTCTATTTAAATGCAGACGGACTGGATTTTTCCTAAAATGTTTGAGCAAACAGAATAGGTCAACTTTTAAATTCAAGAGTTCCCATACAAATAATACATACAAGTAGTCCTAAACAGGAAGTTTTTAGGGTTTGGTGCCTCTCTATACTAAATTTACATTATGTAGTGCTTCAGTGCTCTTATACTAAGGGTACGATTTTGTAGCGGTTGAGATATCCCCACTGCCACAAAACTTCTTTGTGTCATACATTGCTTATTTCACGAAAAAAAGTGCTAGAATGAAATTTCCACGTAAGATATACAGGGTAAACCATAAGTATTATCATTAATTTCAGGAGATTATTATTTTTTTTTTTAGAAATTTCAGACAATAAAGTTTAATATAATTCGTTTTTGCTTCCTTTGTTTTATATGAAACATTTCATAGCGTGTTTTTGGAAAGATGATTTAAAATATGCTCAATTTTTATGAATAAATAATAAATTTCATAGCTAAATGTGCAGAATTTTTCTGAACGTCCACATTGATTTAATTCCCAATATGCTACCAGTTATTTTACCAAAGAGAATAGTGTATTATAATAAATGATTGAAAGAATTTTATTTTTGTCTTCTAAATGTGCAGAATATTGATCTGAACAAATATAGCATTGTAGAATTCCTTTGCAGAACGAAAAGTTACATTTGCTCGGATCAAATTTCTGCACATTTAAAGGATAAAACTAAAATTCTGTCAATCATTCATTAATCATAATACATTGCTCTCTTAAATTTATTGAGCATATTCGGAATTAAATAAATGATTTTCCCAAATACGTTATCAAATGTTTCATATAAAACAATTTTTATTTTGAAAAGGAAGCAAATACGAGCAAAACTGTATTTAACCTTTTTCTTGTTTGAAATATCTCAAAGAATAACCCCTGAAATTAATGACATTGCTTATGGTCACCCTGCATGTGAAAGCAATAAACATTAAAACTGGATTGTTGTCTTTTATAGTTTTCACTTATTTGTTTAGAATTAGTTATAATAATTATTGAAAGAGTGGCGGAGTGGTTAGTCTCTCTGCCTTCCACCTATGGAATTCACAACACATTTTTAGCTTCAGAATATTAGCCAAATGACGAAGTGATAGTTCTGATAGTTCATTCTCTATCTGTAATATTCTTTTACCCTTAAAACTAAAGAAAAAAAGTATTGTACAACAAAATTCAAATTAGTGTAACTCCGGAAATATTGAGAATAGGATCCATGCTTATGTGACTATTTTGCTCAGAATGTCTTCGGAAATAAGCTCCGTAAGTGACGGTAACTCCTCGTGAATCATCCTGTACAATTACATCGATATTCCTTAAGGCGTACATGCTGTAATGGATACTTTTAATGATGATTACTGTGTAAGGATTCCATGCTACAGTTAATTGGCGAAGGGCCTGCGCAACTATAATCACACCGTATTGCTAAAAGCTGTGCTTATCAATGTTTGCGTGCTGGTAGAAGCACGAAAGTGCAATGAAAGTTGAGAATCTTTAGACAGTATAATTCACGCCTTAAATTGTAAATAAAACCCTCAGCCACTGAATGTATAATCACTAATGACAACGAAAAATTACGCTACGCTATTTTTTTTTCGGAAGATTATACTATGTCAGACAAGCGTACAAATCAGCGTCAAGCAGGAGGAAAGTTAGTAACCTTCGCGATGAAGGAATTGCAACCGATTCGGAAAAAATCAGGCGACACTACCAGAAAAAAACTGTTCTTTTGGCTTTGGAGTTTTTAATATGAGTTCTGCAGACTGGTTCCTGTTATTGGTACATGAGGAAGCATCCGAAAGTTAAAATGTACTCACAATAATATGTTAACTTTCTGCTTTCTGTTTAGAAATATTTATATTGTTCCTTTCCTGCAATTTATGCCATTGACATATACATAGTTAGTTTCGACTTCATAGTAAGTTTACAGCATAGGTGGAGTTACGGGAGGGGGCAAAGTTGTCTGAACTCTTTTTTTTTTTTCTATCAACATTTGAAAATACTGAATGCAAAAGACTTTTCTTACTTTTGTTTATGATTAAGTTTCTGTGCTTAAATTGACGAATTAATGTCTTCAGATCATGTGTGTAGACGTAATATTTATTTTTGAATGTAAAAGAATTGCTATACCTCGTTTGAGGAATGGAAGCACTGTAATGTTTCTTTTGTAACAGCCTGTACTCCTGTGTTAGAAGTCTCCAGCGGCCATCTACTGAATTAGGTGTTAGTGAAAAAAACACCATAGTCCCATGTTAAATGAGTGGAAATTTTCAGTAGTTTTCATAAAGCAACCATAGTCCAAAGATTTTTTTTTGTGAAAACAGACATTTTCCAGTCCATTCATAAACAAAAGCAAGAAAAGTTTTTTGAATTCAATATTTTGTAATGTTAATAGAAAAAAAAAGAGTTAGGAAAATTTGGGGGCAGTGCCCCCACATCTCACATACCCTCCCATAACTCTGCCTCTGGTTATGCCGTATTATAATTTGTAGTAGACCTACAGTTGAAGCCCTATACACCTCGGTCCGAAACATCGTGGATATGGATGTAATACTGTAAGAAACATGCACCCCAAAAATACCTTTATTAAATGATCATATTCCGATATACTGTACCTGTACCACGGTCAAGCTATAACGGGGGAGGAAGTAAATGATATCCCCCGTAACCTCGTTATATCGGGATTCTATGGTTTTGCTTTGCCCCCCCCCCCAAAGAAACTGTTATCTCTCCGCCTATGATTCACAGCAAATCTTCACGTTGTCTCTCTCCTGCCTTTCTTGTAGTCTTCATGCATTATCGTTCTTGTTTTTTTTTATTTTTTATTGGGTTATTTTACGATGCTGTATCAACATATAGGTTATTTAGCGTCTGAATGATATGAAGGTGATAATGCCGGTGAAATGAGTCCGGGGTCCAGCACCGAAAGTTGAGGGAAAATCCTTGCCCCGACCGGGATTCGAACCCGGGCCACCTGGTTTCGCGGCCAGACGCGCTGACCGTTACTCCACAAGTGTGGACTCGTTCTTGTTAGACTTATAATTCAATTACTACTACAGAATGGATGTATTTAGATCAATAAATTTTGGGCTGTTTGTTCTTTAGTCAAATGTCCGAAGACAGGTCTAAATCTTAGAAGGCACCACTTATGAGACAACTAGGCAGGAAATAATGGGGTAGGGTGGCCAGTTCCTTTCCTTCTTCGTTGCATACATCGCCGATTAGCGACATATTTACACTAATCAGACTTCATATGCACACAAACAATTGTTCTTCCTTTGACACATCGTCAAGTGAGTTGTATTGCCTAATAATAAATATACATATCAGCCAGAATCTCAATCAGAGGCAAATTTTGGCATAGAGTTAGATATTATCTCAAGTCATTTTTCCACATCCCAATAATCTGCCACTTCAACGTCCACACTCCTGAATTTCGACCCATTTTCACTTTCTTTCAAGGCAGAAATGTAACCTTTTCACACTTGTAGCAAACTCCACAGTTGTTCACTAAAATGGAGGGAATAAGCAGTTTTACCAGTATTAACAACTCCCAATGTTATAATGTAAGTGGCAGTGTCGGTCCCGGGTCAATTTGCTGAGAATTTCAAACTCAGGAGAATTTGAGAAAATTATAATTTTTCCTAAAGAAAATAAAGAAGAAACTGGATTTTAATGCATGAACGAGGTGTCACAATTTGTTTAAACAAAAATTAATATTTGCACAAGAAGCCTTTCAGATATTTCTAACTCTATACCAAAAGTCATTGATCTAAGTATACATTCATTATGGAGTAATTAATTTTTCTGCTAGAAAAAGTGTAATTTTTCAATAAGTTTTCACAGAAGAAAAATTGTTATAATACGCATTTTTTCACAGGCATTAAGTACCTGTATAAACATCAGGGGGTTTCATATAAGGACAGGAATGAAACATCACTTTTAAAAGAGTGTCCTTACGTTTTTGATACAAACTGTAGACTCATGGACAAAAAGTAATTGTAATTAATAAAAGTTTCACGCAAGACTGGTCATTGAGAATTTAAATGAAATAGGCAATACTAATAATAAAATACAGACAACAATGCGGTAGGTATATAATAATTACAGACAGAATAATTGATGAAGACCGTGTAACAAAATCATACTGAACTCTAGGCTTAATGGAAAAATAAATATGGGTAGTTCGAGAATGAGACGGTCGGATCAGTTTTCTTGAAGACGTCTACGTAGCTTATACCATGATTGATGATGATGATGATGATGATGATGATGATGATGATGATGATGATGATGATGATGATGATGATGATATCGAATAAGTTGTAAAAGAGTTTTACTTCCTACTCTTCGAATCCCTCCAAATGAGGGAAGAGTTTAAAATACTCTTTGCTATCCGGTCCGGCAGTAGCTATTCCACATGGAGCACTAAATTAACAAAACACACCCTGCTTTTGTAATCTAGTCTTGTTCCAGAAAACAGACGAGGAAGGGTAAACCCTACTCACCCCTGCAACTTTTTGGACGGGCCAGTATCGAACCAACTTGAACCTCGAGAGTTGCCCCTTGCTTCAGGGTGTCGGTTACCGCCCACTTTTGTGTATGCAGTTATGTCCTACAATGTTAGTCGTCCATAACACATCGTTAAGAGGCATTTATTGCAGTAAACTGCTTTCACATTACGATTAGCTAGCGAAAAACATGCTTTCCATCTTGAAGTATTAAATACTGTAATGTTGCAAGTAATATTTTTTTAAAGATGCAAATTCTGAAGAAGATGAGATAGGCGAGAGGGAGAATCAGGCTGTTATTAAATGTATCAGCTTTAAAGAAAGTAAAAGTACACTCGATTTGCACTTACTAGAAGTTACACGTGATTCCCATACTGACTGACAGCCTTATCTTAGCAAGAAGTCCATTTTCCAGCAGAAAGTGAAAGACTTGTGGTTCGCGAAGTGGGCAGGGCATGGTTGCGCCCCACGGTCAGGTAAAATGCAGCAGATAGAAAAGGGTCCCTGTTTTGTGGGAATAATTGCGCCCCGTTCCCATCAGGTAGAGAAAAGATGCTTGGCATAGTTGCGCCCCGATGAAATAGGTAGAAAAAAAGACATTACGGGAACTCGAGACTCGTATACCTTATTTTATTTCAAGGAGTGCAGTTCGGTGGCTCCTTTGAACACCCACTTACAGATTTATGACTTCCTACACAAACAACTCTGACAATTCCATCCTGTCCCCTTGTCCCAACATTGCACAGTTGTCACAATCCTAGTGACCTTCGAAATTATGCAGTGAAACTGACGGGATTCTTGAAATTCGGAAAAGATGCGGCAACTCTGCCTCCATGTGGATTTGTCGGGCACCTGTCAATTCTTCTGAACGAGGGTTATGATTGGTTACTGACAGGAGAAGACAAGATTTCCGTCACAGTAAGGAAGACATTTATTTATGACAACCAATTAGTAGGGGGCAGTAGAAGGTCTGTCGGAAAAGTCCTTTCTATGAAACTGCGCTCCATGAAAAAAAATAAAGTATAATCAACCAATCTTATTGATTTCTTATTCGATTTAATGCTCATTATCGATACCGTTAAAATGAACATCATGAAGTTGGCAGTATTTTATTAACTGTTTTTCTACTGTTCATGCAGTGATTATCGATAGCCTACCGTTAAAATGAACACCATGAAGTTGGCAGTACTTTACTAACTGACATATTCAAATGAGTGAGCCATTGGAATATGGGGCCTTAGCAATCTTGACATTTTATTAGTGATTTTCACACCGTCTGTGGCCTATAGTGAGGTTAATTTAAAATTAATGTTACATTTAGTGAAAAGGGTAAAGAGTTAATAATTCACAATGGTTTTAAGTTTCGATTTGCGAAAAATTGTGCCGTAGGGTTAAGATATCGGTGTACGAACAAAAAATGTAGTTCATTTGATTGTGTGTGAGCTATAAAAAAGTGTTATTTTAAATAGCAAAATTGATCATATGCTATCTGATTTCAGTGCAGCTAACACTATAATATTTTTAAGTAGGCCTAATTTATTTATTTTATGACAATCACTTTTGTGTGTACTATGCCCATCGGGGCGCAACTATGCCATGTCCATTCTGCTACCTGATTTCTTCGGGGCGCAAATATGCCATGCCTAAGCTTCCCAATTGACCGCGGGGCGCAACTATGCCATACCGCGCAAAGTAACTACGATCTATACTCCGTCTACCGATTGGTACTTTATCTCTTACTATTGTTACTACTTTTTCTAGCGTCCACGCGGCTAGGCCTACATGATCATTCCATTCAGTACATCTGTCCAATCTTTAAGGAGACACTAACTTATACCGAAATTTCCAAGTTCCATATTTGTAAGGGTTTACAATAGTGAAATCAATAACTACCGTACTTATGAAGCTAGATTCACCAAATTTTGATCACTGGTATATTTGGTTAGTAATGAAAAGTGGACAAAATTTCATCTGCCTGTGAAAAGTGGTTATCATTTTATAACATTTTATTCGTTAAAATATTGAATCGCTTTATATGAAAAGCCCCTTGGGCCACAATTTACATTATTCTTAACTGATATTCACTTATATGGATCCTTATCCATAATAACAAGACACGGAAATGTAGAATCTTATCTACATAAATATAAAATTATAGATAACCCATTATGTCCATGCAACAATGACGAACAAACGATAGATCATTTGTTATACAATAATTGAAGAGTCCACTGCAAGAATGATGGATGTCACTTTCTTGTCGAAAATGAACCAAGACTGTCAATGCATAGCTTAAGACAAATAGAATGTACATAAAGTGTTATGTGGCATTAACACTGATAGTCATTGTCCCGTAATGATAGGAAAATCGCAGTTAAGCTTTGAGCGCTAAGCATTTCAAACTTTCAATTGCTTCTCCTGAAAAATGTATTCCAAATGACATCCATCATTCTTGCAGGGGACTCTTCAATTGTAAATTACTTGAGAGAGAAAGAGACATTCTGAAAGTGGCAGTTCTAAAGACGAAAACTGGCCAGTGAGTAAAGACAAACTAGTGCACAAATACCATAAGAACTTGATTAGATTTACTAACGATATACAATTTGACAAATTACAATGAAAGAAAAGTACCAAATTCTTCCATCTATATTTCCTATAAAATAACTCTTAGGATTATATAAAGTAATTATATGTACATAGTTTAAAATAAGCCAATGCATGTACTATTATTCCACAGTAATGGAGCACGCAGACTTAAAAAAAATGGTTCCTTATATTCATGGGGTCAAAACTTACTATAGGGTTTTTCTGTAAAATTAATCAGTAAATTACTAGAATTTTTTATTATAAAAGAGTTAATAATAATAATAATAATAATAATAATAATAATAATAATAATAATAATAATAATAATAATAATAATAATAATAATAATAATAATAATAATAATAAAACATTCCTAGTAATTTACCGATTCACTGTACAGAAAAACCTAATAGTAATATTTGTTAAAATATACATATATAAAGAATCATAGTAAGTGAATATCAGTTAAAAATAATGTAAATTGTGAAGCGAAGGACTTCTTATACAAAGTATTTAAAAAAGGTGTCACATATTTTTACAGGAGGTAAAATTGGTCGAAACTAGAAAAAAATTCCTATAAACATCTATCTAGTTGGAAGGCATTTATTGACCTGTGCTTGACTCTCGAAGACGGCCATACTGAGCACATTATGTGACATTTATAATTTGAACTGGCATTCCCTGTGTATGGAAACTTTTGGAACACTCTGTACAGGAAAAGCTTTAAATACTGTATCTTGTAACAACATTATTTTATCATGCTGTGTTTGTAATATTTAAACATGTTCCCAACGTAGTTTAGAATTGACCTCTAGGACTAAAAGCGTAGCAGCATATACAGTATAACTCTTCATAACTGTCGCCTCGCTACCACAGGTCCTCCTCTGAGAGCGCACTCCCTGCACGTGCCCAAAAGACGTGAGATGAATTTGCTACACATCCTCATATGTTAGTAAATTAAGTCATCTGGAGGGTAATTCCACGCTCTGCTGACTTATCCCCAGAGAAATTCACCCAGTGTAAATGAAGGAGGAGGGGACATACGAGTTAGAAATTTTATGCTGCAATAAACAAAAAATTATAAAGTTGTTCGTTCTTGTATCACAGAAGTTGGCGGAAAACTAGGGTAAATGAGGGTAATTGTAAACAGGGAGTAATTGTAAACAAATGCTGTGAGAAATATAAAACTGTCAATATAAAAATTTTAATTCGGGGGAATATTTAATTTAACATGTTGGATAACCTACAAAGCAGTTTGGCGCCAAATAGGAGTAACTACTTAGTTGTGAACGAATGTTTTGTAAGAGTCTATAAAAAAAGTTGAAAAAGAATTTTTCTTCACCTTCATTTTTGGCATTGTAAGTAAACGTACAGTGCTATTTTTTAAGAATATGTTGTTTTTATGAGTAATGTATAGTAGTTAACATTTATTACAATAGTTTTGAGATCTCGCATAACCTCAGTTCATTAAATTATGACGTGTTTACGTTTACCCCATAGTTTCAATTGCTTGGGGGTAATTGTAAACATGTTTTACTATGGTTACATTTCGTACTTCTCAGTAATCAAAGAGACCCCAATCCAACTACACTGTAGAGGATTTAGGGAGGGTTGTCGCAGATGTGAAAAATATAACTACAGTTATCGCGAAGCTCAGGAGAGGTATTGAGTTCCTATATCGTCATATATCATAGGTTAAAGGGACGAAATGTACCAGTGACAAAAATTGGAGTTGGAAGGAGTACAGGCCTTTCTTCCGAAACAAAACAAAAAATGTTCGGGGTCTGATAGCCTGTGCGAAAATTTGTGTTTACAATTACCCCCTCTCAAAGGGATAAATGTAAACAGGTGGGGTAAATGTAAACTAGCAATTAAAAGATGAAAAAAAGTCAACCTTATTATTTTAAACCTATTTTCAAGGAAAAGAAAAGATCTAAAAATAACACAATGTTTCTTTTGTCATGCTTACCGTTACTGAGGGTTGTGTAATGTTGAAATATATTTGAAATCAGTGAAAAGTGTTTACAATTACCCTGGTCTACCCTATATCAAAATTAGCACTAAAGCACGAAGTATGTTTTAAATAAGAATAAGATAGGATAGAAAAGAATTGTCAAATAATAATTTCAGGCTTATCACAGTTGATGCAATCTTCGCCAAGTATATTTCCACAATAGGATAAATAAATAATTTTATATTCTCATTACCAAATTGTGCTTAATTTTTAAACACGATGTATCAATTTTTTGGAACTTTTTGACAATAAGAAGTTACGGTAAATAATTTTCAAGGACGAAATGTTCCCTACTTCTGGGTTTTGTATACCGTACTTGAATATCTGAATATTCTGCTAACTTGTTTCTGAGGCAGAATCATTGCATTTGAATATCTGATTTAAAGTTTGCATAGAATTATAACCAACGAAATTAAGGTTCATAACTCATTTATGAGGGAAAGTCTGAGAGACAGCATTTCATGTTTTGTAGAAGAGCAGGGATATTATAATACATGTAAATAAAGACCTACCTCATACATTTTTTATTAACTTCTAGTCGTCTATTTTCCTTTGAGTTCAGTCTGTGCATGTTAACAGACTATCAAATTCTTCCTATTATTTTACAGACGTGTTATCAATCAAATAGACTTGGCTATCTAGTAGCATTGTATTTTCAAGGCAGTATGATCAAACATTCGAAGTGGAGAAAATACAATGACGCTATCAAACCATTTCTTCTTTACTATTCTTTCTCAACTCTTGTCTCATTATTCCTACTTTCCTCTTCTTTTTATTCTCTTTCTTGTTCGTTCTTTACTATTTTTCCCACTTCTCCAAATCCCTCTCGTTGTTTTCCACTTATTTTATTTTTTTCCATCGATGGCAAGGCTTTTTTTTAACGTAAAACTTTTATGAGTTTGATATTTGAGAAATCTGGTCACATTTTCTGTTAATACGGTGACGTAATTAATTACAATAGGCCTTGAATGACTGAAATTATTATGTTTAAAACAAAGTAGTTTCGAATCCAGTCAGCCATGATAAACGTTAAGGGGAAAGGAATATGACATAATATATTATTTGTACACAAACAGGTGTGATTAGTAAATGCAGGGAGCATAAAGACAAAAAACAGTTAATTCAACATAGTCTAATTCTAGAGTACTTACTATTTTTTTAATTGATCAAATTCTCTGTAATGACATATTATTCATTACAATTTCAATCAACTCGTTTGCGTTTTATTGATATGTGAATCGTTTCGGTTGTCAAATGCATTGTTGTCTCGAGGGTAGGCCTCGTGGAATGGAGAAATATTATGAAATAATTAACGATAAGGCTCCTCCTTGTTAAATTTAAATGCGAGGAGTATAGACAGAAATGAAAATAAATACTATAAACATTTTATTTCGAATTCATAACGGCCTTACAATCCCAACAACACATGCAATAACAATCATGAACAGAATAAACGTTGCGCGTAATTACAGAAATTCGATGAATCCCTTGACACTTTTTTTCTATCTCAATGCAACCTACGAATAGTATTAATTCAGTAACAATACTCCATTACTGACGCCCGTTTCGAAGATAGGCACTACATTAGTCTTTATGTGAATAAAAAAGGTGGTAAGGGATTCCTACTCGTTGGGGTAGTTACAGACGACTAATCTGCTTGACTGACTGACGTAAGCTGGGAAGCTGCGGAGTATATGGGCAGAGAAACTGAGAGAGCATGAGGGTTCCAAGACAGAAATACACGAATGAAAGAAACATAGAAAGAAAATAAAATGAAGAAGAATACAATAAAAATAAACAACATTCTATGTCACACATATCCTAAAAACAGAAACCTCTTACATTCTCAGAAAAAAAAAACCGCACACATGATTTTTTTAGATGATCCTTTCAGCTAACTTAGTTTAAACTTTCCAAATCTATGGCTGGCTGTTATCTAAGACGAAGTTTGAAGCTGCCTTCCTTTTTCTTGATCATTTTCACCGCTAGTTGGCAGCATTAGTTCTATTCCCTTGTTACACATTTATAACAGATTTGCTCTCTTCTGCTTATTTTCACTGGTTATGATATACTAGTGCAGCAGTGGCAAAAATGTTATCATGCTCCGAGCCACTGTGTAACTTGCAACGTGCATAGGTGCTATGGAGGGAGGCGGACACCCGAAGGGGAAGTGAATCAACTGTCTGACTTATTAACGGATTTTCATTTTCCTTACGTCAGACACTTAACGAAGAAAGAAATTAACAATAAAACATAGGACACATTATCACAACTTCAAATAAACTGTCTTCAGAATGTCTCTGCGACAGAGTTTCAAAATCAGGAATTATGAAACTTACTGCCAGTAGTAGTTGATCACAAGGTATTTGTCTGTCAGTCGTGATCTAAATTTGGTTTTTACTATTTTCATTGTTGAAAATAATTTTGCACAAACGTAAGTTATAGTGAACATGGCTTCAACAACATTTGTCAAGTTCTTACATATAGCTTTCATTTAACATCACATTGTAAATCTGAGAGTTTAAATTGAAGATCTAACCGCATTATTCGCACATCTGCTGAAAAAGGATCGACGTACAGAGATAATAATAATAATAATAATAATAATAATAATAATAATAATAATAATAATAATAATAATAACAATAATAATAATAATACTAGCAATAATAATAACAACACTTAACCTTTTAATGTTTCATCAGTAACATGTAGCATAATGCCGTTTTATGTTATACAACCGTTTTCCTCGTAATCTTGTGAACAAATCATATATTTAATATTCTCATCATATTGGCAGTAACAAAAAAATGCGTCCTCCCATCCTACTTGAAACTTTCGTTTTTGTAGAGGTACATGGTTTCGAGAGAGACATTGCTACAATACGCCACTCGCAGGTCAGAGACAAATACAAATGGAACGGACTTTGACTCCAGTGAGTGAAAGGGTGGGAGTTGGGGGAGGTAGAAGCAAGAGAAATGCATAGCTATCATTGCGAGCCACAATTTTCGCCAATGGCTGTACTAGTGTTTTATTCTAATGTATACTATCTTTCCATATCAGATTTTATTTTCCTTGTATTAAGGTTAGATACCAGATTTTCTCGACATCCCGAATGCAAATGTAGTGTTTTACCACTGAGCCATCTCGCTCAGGCCGTTGCAACCTTGCACCTGACAGCTCAGCGTAATATTGGTAGCGAGAGATGCAATGTTGCCACAATAACCACTCACTTCACAACAGCTGAGTTAACTCACGCGGAGTTTACTATTCTGCTCAGTTAATTCAATTATTTATTGGATAACTCCGTTCTTTATTACTGTTCTCTTAGAGAGGCCACAAAGTATTTTTATGTCCGCTGTTTTACACTATCTACAGGAATGGAGGATCACCATATGTACGGACAAATTTCTTCTCCTGCTCGTAAAACTGATGTCATTTGCACCAATTCTGTAAAGGAGCCTCGCCACGTGACTTATTTTCTGAACGTCTTTTTTGTGACGTTTGTGAAAAGATGGTTACTCACGAAAAAAGTATTTTATAAGTAAACATGTGTCACTTACGAAGTAAATGAAAGTTATGTTGATATAATTTAAGTTTATTGCTAAAATATATTATGCCTTTTTCAAAGATTATTGTGCCTTTTTTACGTTTTTACTGCCTTTTGCCTGCCTATTTTAACTGTTATAAATGCCTGAACATCCGGACTCAAGTCATGAGAAAAGTACGCCTAATGTATTTTAATAGTGTTATCTGAAACTATTACTGTTGTGTATCGGGAGAAGTTGTGATCTATGACGATGAAACAAGATGGCCTCGAAGATCGAACTCTAAAACTGAGGAATATTAGAAGTGTATTTTATAAACCAATGACTTAAGCTTTTGATTAGCTTGTTCATTTATGACTACAGAATAAACCATATGACTTCATTGAAAGTGATTTATGTGAATTTAATAGCAGGTGTTCCAAGTTACATGTACAAACATGAACACGTGTCTATTGTTCTCGAGATTGACGCATACACTCAAAAACACCTGCTGTGGTGATAACTTGTCGACAATTTGTCATGCGAAATGGCAATAGGGGCGGATTGAGTGAATAGAGGACAAGGAGAATTAACTGTTACTATGTGCTAGGTGCTAGGACTACACCCTCCCAGTACAGAATTTTTTCAGCAAAAGTTCTCGACATTTGACAGCATAGTTAAGAGAAATACTCGTCATTTGATTGGTCTGCTCCGACTCATTTCGGCATTATTTTCATATTCATATTTTAATGTGTATGTTTCACACAAAACTGGAACGCATATTAGCGTTGCGGTTAACTTGTTCCCACAGCAAGCCGGAAGGTTAAGGGTTCGATTCTCGGTGGAGCCATTCAGTTTCTCCTTTAAACCAATCCATCCGGCCGTACTACGGCCTTAGCACAGTCTAGTATATACAGCCACGAAGCTCAATATGTAGTAAATATGCATCCATAGATAGTTGCTAACCACTAGGATCGCTAATATCGCCTCATTACAGACAATGAGAAATAGTATCGGCACAGTCTATTGTTCCTAGCACCCTCACAACTCAAGCTTCGTGACTGTAAATACTAGACTGTGGCCTTAGGTTCACCCACCTCTAACACTTATTTCCTTGGGGGCATAAACAGGAAGCACGTAGGACTCACATACCTACTGCTAATCATTGCCGATTCTTTTCTTCTCGTTTTCTTTTTTTCTTCCTTATTTATCCTGTTTCTTGTCTTTCGTCTTTTTATTACCTTACTCTTTTTCGGCTTTATTTGTGTTGTATTAATCTTGTCTTAAACCTTATATATGAAAAGCTTTTGCGTCTTTCGACTTGCTGTTACGTATTGATCGTCCAGGAATTCTGTGTTGATGAGGTATGTATTTTGAAACTGTTTCAGTATGCCGACCGATATATAATATAAGCTAATAATATCTTGACGTGGTGAGTATAACAAGTAGAAAACTGTCTCTCCTGCCATGCGATCGGCCTCCGTTGATCTATTACGAGACCATGTTATCTCTTTTTGAAGGAAAGGCCTTTCATTGTTTGTTAACAGATATTCTCAAACCTTCGTCTACATAGTTGTACGAGCATAACTAAACAGTACATAATGTGAGATTCAAATGAGTCAGTTTTGTTCCGCTTCTAATGAAGCAATTAGTAAATGGACTAGCTTCAAGGGTACCCGGCGAGTCTATTGTGTAGCGCGTACACTTCCAACATTAATCCTCGCTTCACATTTTGTGCTTATATTTTTGTTTATTTTTGGCGTTTCATTCAAAGATTCTCTCGAATGCAGTAGTTATTCGAATACTGTGATGATATGTTATCATTTGGCAATAAATATTGACATGGAATTTAAGGAAATCACTATGATTACGTAAACGTCTATATTTTAATTAAAGTAATGACTAAAGAACGAGTTTCTAGTTCCGTACCTATTTTAATATAACACAACATACAACACAAATATCGTCCTGTAACTTATTTGCGTAGAAGTGGAATCTTTTTCTTTATCTAAATTAATATTTCCCTGAATTGGAAACTATAACTTGATCGTCTGCAAAGAGCAGGGAATTTAATGTTAAGGTACTGGTTATTATGATTCCTGATGTATAGATTTGGTTCCATTTAGAAATGATTTCATTCGTGATTTCATTCATTCCAATTTCAATTCAGAGGATAACTTACAAAGAGGAATATATATTTCAAATTTCAGATTTCAAATTTATTCACAATTTACATTTTAAATGAAAAAATATGAATAGATACCCGAAATGAACATATGCTCGTACTCGGGTACAGTCCTATATAAATTAAATTAAATATTATCAGATTTTGGGATGGAGATTTCAGCACAAAAATCAAAAGTAATGGCATTTTTGGGACAAGATCCAATCATAAATAAAATAATACACAATAACCAATGCTAAGAACAAGTACAAAATTCCAATTATCTGGGTTGCGAAATATCTTATCAAAATGAAAAATCACCAAATTTACACAAATTTTAGGAATAATAAATAGTACATTCAAAGCTAACTTAGTACAAAAATCCACAAGAATAAAAAATATATATAATACCCTAGCATTACCCTCCCTTTTATACGGAAGTGAGATTTGGACATTAAGGAAAAGAGATATGAGCAGAATCAAAGCAACGGAAATGAAATTTCTAAGACGGACAGCAGAATATACTCTTTTAGATCGAAAAAGAATGAAGAAATATTGGAACAATTAGAAGTAGAGTCAGTAGAAGAAAAAACCAACAAATACAAACTAAATTGGCTACATCATGTAAAACGAATTTACAATTCAAGAATCCCCAAAATGATGATGCAATATCAACCCAGAGGACATCGACGGTTAGGAAGACCCTTTAGAAGACTGCTAGATGGGGCCGAAACAGGTCTACACAGGCCTAATTCGTGACGGATGATGATGATGATGAAATTAATATTTCAAGCTAGTGAATTAGAACACTGTTTATTTAAGGAGTCAACAGCGATACAGCAAGTAATTGCAGACAGCATCCTGAAGAAATCAATTAATAATTAGACCCATGCATGCCTTCCTTTTTCTAAGCATGAGAGTGGTGCAGTCACTATGATTAATCAAATGTTGACTATGTTATTCAGATATCTGTACGTTTCATGTACACAGGATCCTCCCCCTGCTAAAATCCTGTAGGACCTAAAACGCCAAAATACTGTTTGTGCCTAAAAGCGCCTGTTTAGTATTTTGCGTATATTTAAAATAAAAATATCAGCATTAAAATGTAGAAATGTCAAAAAAAACTTGCAAAAATGCTATTTACAACGTAACGTCCGCAGAACTATAGGGGGAGAGACGCTGCAAAATTAATATTAAACTCTATTATTCTCGAAATATTTCAGTTGATGTATCGGAAAATTCGGGAACTCTCTATCTCATTAAAACAAGCATTCAATACTAACCTATTCCTCATAACTTTGAGCCTAATGCCAGGTTTAGAATATAATAAAACTGAAAAAAAAGTTAAAAATATTAAATTAAGAAATTTCGAGAATCTAAAGGTCCTTTTAAGGTCTTCTTGTAGTTTGTGGAATGTGTAGGCTATTACTAAGGCTGATGATATCCAGCATCAAGTGTAACTGTCTCCACATTAATATCCATTATCTGTAATACCATTGTCACCATATTGTAGGAGAGTAAATATTTACCCATCGGTCGACAAGCACTCAGTCATGATAATGTTACGTGTTGAATTATCAGTGTACTGAAGTTGCAATAGGGAAGTAACATATTTTGTCGTATTTGTTATACACCAATACATAGTACAGCACTCAGTTATATTCATAAATATCTCCTCAATTCCAATCCATTATTTCATTTTTATTATTATCATAATCATCATTCTTAAACAGGAAGGGCGAATCGTACGCTATGTCCATCTGGAAGATCCATTACGCTGTGCTAGGAGCATTCTCAACCCACACAGCCACTGGCATGGCTCAGTCGGTTAAGGCGCTTGCCTGCCGGTCTGAAGTTGCGTTCGGGCGCGGGTTCGATCCCCGCTTGGGCTGATTACCTGGTTGGGTTTTTCCGAGGTTTTCCCCAACCGTAATGTGAATGCAAAGTAATCTATGGTGAATCCTCGGCCTCATCTCGCCGAATATCATCTCGCTATCACCAAACTCATTCGACGCTAAATAACCTAGTAGTTGATACAGCGTCGTTAAATAACCAACTAAAATTAAAAAAAAAATCAACCCACACCAGCTAACTACGTTAAGGTTCTATGAAATTGCGGTGCCAGTTTCTAGAATATTTCAACGCAAGGCTAAGTGTGAAATTTCTATACCTTCAGAGTGAGCAATTTAATTGAAAATTGGCAACTATGCATTTTATTTGGTCACCAAGGAAAGTAGGTACCAGTTATTAAGACACGCTCTATTTTTATTTTAAAATGCAAACAAATTTTAATAACGTATTATATTTATTTGTTTATAAATATTTAAGGTGTTAGTATCGAAAGAATGACCATTTTATAATAGATGTCGGAACTGCTGGCCTCATTTTTCAGTACATTTACGACATCGCTGGTGTACAATCAATGAGGAGGAAATTTGTGCAATATTTCGGGATTCCCACATTAGAACAAGGGTATTAAGTAATATACATAGTGTAAGACCAGAGCCTACAAATCATTATTAGCTACACGCCTTGATCACTTGATCTAGTATGATAGACACACTACTCCCTTTTTTAATAATTTGTATGCTCGACCATGCCGAAATGTAGTAATTATACACCTGATAGCAGCCCTTTAATGGACCTCATTAAAGTACAGCTATTCATTAAAGTTCAGGTGTTCCACCAATCAGAAAACACCATTGCAGCAATATAAAAGCGCAAGTATCGATTATTCTCGGATATGCAATCGAAAGACAACTAGCGAAACGTCACGGAGGCTGGAAATCCAATACTTTCGCAGAAGATTATGTTCTGTTACTATAATAGTTAGCGACAATTGTAAATAATATTTAAATAAATTCAATTTGTCATCTCGTTTTTCAATGTCTAGGCCTAAATCAATTTCAAGGTTATATCAAGATTAAAGTTTATTTTACTTTCTAGATTATATCAAGGTCAATGACATTTGTGTCTCGGAAAAAATCAGTACTTTCGCGTCTGCGCACATCTCACAATTTACGAGATATTGCACAAGGTCAGTTCCGCTCCCCAGTCAGATAAGAATAACATGAATACTTACGAATAATTTCAAGTTAGAAATATGGTCGAGCATAAAAAATCGTATGGAACTTGCCTATAATGGCAATTAAGACGCTCGTATAAAATTACTACCATTATAGGCTCGTTGCATAATGTACTATTTTTATTTGAAATGTATTGAAATTGAAACTGAAATGACAAATTACACATGAAGAGTACAGGGGAAAAACAATCAAAGCCATAGTTCCCTTAAGCGTGATGCCATCATCTAATTCAGTACATTACTGCAAAATTTATTGCTGTTCGTAATGAAAATGTAGGAAAAGATGTCTGTATCCATGGAGATAATTCTCCTTTACTGGTTTTGATAAGAAAAACACTAAAGTTTGCAGTAGATGATATCACCCTTATGAGAATTGTGACTGATTTTTTCCCCTGCACTCTTCATATAAGCTTTACCGGTACATTGTAAATAAAACAGGAGCACAAGTAGAACACGTGGAAAACTTCAAATACTTGGAGTGTTACTAAAAGTAGTAACATGAGGATAGTTACGGCAAAGGAAAATTTAATAGAAAAAGAGCATCTGCGTACCTCTGAAAAAAGAATTAAGAAAGAGACTAGTAAAGTGCTTTGTGTGGAGTGTGGCATTGTATGGGGCAGAAACATGAACATTACGACGAAGTGAAGAGAACCGACTAGAAGCATTTGAAATGGAGAAGAACTGAGCGAGTACATGGACAGATAGGATAAAAAATGAAGTTGTGTTGGAGTGGGTGAAGAAAGAATAATGCTGAAACTGATGAGGAAGAGAAAAAAAGAATTGGCTGGATCACTGGCTGAGAAGAAACTGCCTACTGAAGGATGCACTGGAAGGAATGATGAACAGGAGACAAGTTCGGGGCAGAAAAAGATATCAGATAATAGACGACATTAAGATATTATATGGATCATATGCGGAGACTAAGAGGAAGGCAGAAAATAGGAAAGATTGAAGAATGCTAGATTTTCAGTGAAAGACCTGCCCTTGGGCAGAAAACTATGAATGAATGAATGAATGAATTAATTAATTAATTAATGAATGAATATACCTATACATATTTCAAATATAAAGTTTCCATCCCAAATAGTAAATGCTTGTGGTAATATAATTTAATATTACAAGTTAAGTGATATAATTAAAATGAATGAATGAATATACCTAGCCTATACATATTTCAAATATAAAGTTTCCATCCCAAATAGTAAATGTTCGTGGTAACATAATTTTATATTACAAGTGATATAATTAAGATTATTCTGAGTAAAAATTGAAAGAAAAAACACTAGTCGGGAAAATAAAATAAATAATGAGTAGTTTCAATTTAAAGAGATATAATATTTAATTCTCTTGCTGAAAATATATTATTAAGATTAGGCTACTTAATTATGGATTTATTTTCATAAAATGATTGTGTAATACTGGTCCTTAATATGAATAATGAACTTTCTCAAGTTTTGTATTGTATTTTGATACAAATATAAGAGGTAACTTATTTCGCCTAGTATTACGTAATATTTCTGTCATTTTATTAGTATACTTATAACAATTTTATATGAAAAAATCAGCAGAGTTAAAGTGTAAATTTATTCATTATTATGAACACAAAATTAGAAGAAAATACATAAAATATGTTGGGTAATCAACAGGTTTTGACAAACAAATTTTAATTATTCTTTCTTGGAGCAAATATAAAGAAATAAGATGTGATTCAGGAATTTCTTCCCAACCAATTATAATGTATCTAAATATTTTTAAATGTATAAAACTTAAAATATGTCTGGGTTAATAATTTCGGGGAATGACAAATTTATATACAGTTTTAAGGAGCCTATTTTATGATTACGAATGCCATGTTTACGGAACTAAAAGAGAACATGCGGGTTGCATAATTTCGTATAAATAGGCGCAGATGACTCGCCCATTGTAAAGAATTTCGTAGCGATCTAAAGGCTATGAAATCTGGGCTGCACATTAAATACTTTAGACGGAAAGACATTCTAAGGAAACTGGTATCCTGTGCGAGGATTAGAAATTTGTTCTGGCATAACTTGCTTTGCAGTAACTATGTAAACATTCAGACTACTGAAGGCATTTATACTTTCACGCCCGCATTTCCAGTAGCAACACGAAATTTACCTGTGTGCTCAAATGCGGATACCAACCTCGTGAGCATATGTACGAAAGCATGACCACAGTGTCACTAGGTCCATCCGCATCCTGGTGAGATTTAGAGGACTGGTCCAAGTGCCAAGGTCGTGACACCGGGATCACTCTGGCGACTTGTTTCTCCAACTACTTTCGTTTAGTACTTATAAGGTTTATGAGGTATGGTGAAAAGATGCAAACTTACACATGTTCTGTCTCTTTTCATGAACACTCAGTTGAAATATTTCTTGGAGAATTACGTCAATTTTTATCTAAATTACGATATGTAATTACAGAGGAATAAGTAAACTTAATACGTGCTATAAAATATATGCGTCAATAATAAAACAGACTCAACACAATGACAGAGAATATAATTTCAGAATCCCAAAATGGTTTTCCAAAAGATAGATCGTGTGCAGACTGAATCAAAATAATGGGAAAACACCGATAATATAATGTACCAACATTCAAAGCATTTATAGATTTTGAAAAAGCTTTTGATTAGATCAACAGAAACAAACTACAAAGTATAATGAAAGCAAAAGATATACCACAGCATTAATAACGTAATAAAAAGTCTTTATCTAGAAAATAAAATAATAGTAAATGCTGGTTCGAAGAATAGCAAAAATTAAACAGCAGCTATGCCCTCTGTCACCAACGATTTTTAACTTACACAGGGTGTAAACAATATAAACTGCCAAACTTATACAGGTAGTGCATATCGGTCTATTGAAAAAAAAAATCTAGCGAAATTTTAATTATATCTTATAATTTTAATTTGTAAAATACGATGTCTTTAATATTGATAGTAGTTTAATTATTTGTTTACATTTCGACTAAACGTAAATGTTATTGTCAATGACCTTACACCGAACACATACCAATACACAGCAAAGTAACGACGACTGCTTCAGCGTACATACCGGGCAAAGTAGCCTAAATAATGACTAGCCTAACTATTCTCTTTTCCAAAAAAATTTAGACTTACAAAACACGTTTTTTTTCTGAGAAAACCTTGACATTTACAGAAAAACAACATTATTTATGTTCTACCACCAGTATGTTGTGAGAAAATGACATAAATTTGGAAACTCGTTTTAAAATTAGGAACATGTTTTTAGATACAATTTCATTTGCAAACGGCCAGATTCTGATTTGTAGCTCTGAAGATAATTTTTACAGAAGCATTATTTAAATTAAAGAATATAAAGTAAAGATTACAATCTAAATGTTTCCGTAAAAAAAGTAAAGTCTCAGCATTCAAAGAGTTGCAAATATTAAGGGAAAAGATAATTATGGAAAGAAAGACTACAAAACAATATCTTTCAGTATCTGGACTAAAATATGTCATACTTAAAAGATGAAGACATTACAAACAAAATCAATAAATTCAATTATATATGCGGTACAATAAAAAGATATCTTCAGAATACTCAGAAAGAAACCAAGTCAAAGTTTAACACAGTAATGGCGGTTCCCATATTACTGTACTGCGCACAATATTGGAGAATAAACAAACATCAGAGCAGAAAGAAAGCTTGAAACTGTATAAATAAGATGTTGAAGGAGTATCTCTGGAGATACTTTGTTAGACAGGAAGAGAAATGAAGATTTCAGAAGTGAACTCGACATTTTTAACTTCGTTAAAAGTACACATACAGTATATGGGAATCATTTTAAAGAATATATCGAACGATTGGAGGAATACAACATCCCAAAAATTAGTATTGAACTATAGAGCGAAAAGCGTAAGAAATTTTGGCAGACCGAAGGAAGAGATGGATATAATAGTTATGTCATGAGACCGGAACAGACCTAATGCGGCTTAGTCCGTGAGGTTGATGATCATATATTTGTATTATTTTGGGAGAGTTCATTACACCAAGTACGCCAAAAGCCACTAACCATTGTTTATAATTGTTTTGCTACTATTTTAATACATCGATGAAGACGATCTGGGACATTCGAATACACTTTTCCGCACCACAACTACAGCTGATACTACCATTATTATTGCTGCTGCTTCTACTGCTGTACTACTGATAATATTCCTACTTCTGCTGATATTGCCATACTTCTGCTGATACTACTACTTCTATTGATATAGACGCTGCTGTTGCTTTGTTAATGGAAGAAACGTCACATTGACATTTTTTGATGAAAGGTCGACGGACTATTTGACATGTTGATAGAATGGCGGAAATTTTGCAGTTCTATGTAGGCCTGTTTAGAAGAATGCCAATGATATTGAGCCTTCTTTGCAATATTTTCTCCACAACTCTCGTTGATGATACCATACTTGAGAGTTTGTGCACTTCTTTTAAGCCTGACTTTCTGTTTCATCAACTAAGTCTCTGTATTTGGTGGGTTTCTTGGACCGTATCGAAAGATTTTCTCTTTCGTCTGCAAATAGGAATTACGGCTAAATAGGTGGTTTGTTTTTTTTTTTTTTTAATCCGTAATAGAATCGTTTATGTCAGAAACCAGTCAAACGCCAAAACAAAAAAAAAAGTTAATGGCGGCATAATGTTCTATGAGGGCATACGTACATTTTAGTGCTGAAAACAGTCAAATGCCGTCCTCCTGTAATGGTCAGGCAGCGACAGCGCTTGCTGGTTTCTGCAGCAAACTGCGGGTACATTTTATGTTCATAGTTTTGTGACCAACTGATGAAAAAGTGTTTTGTGGTTAGCGTAGTGTTTTTTTAATAATAACAATAGACCTATATCGTAATGAAATGTCTCAAAGTTCAGAAGACGAACCTGTACCTAAAACGAAACGAGTGGTAAACGAAAACGCTTATAAACGTAATACTATTCGCAATGCAACGGTAAAAGGAGAAGGCTATGCTTCTTATTCTGGCAGGGAAGTACCTCAGAAAACCAAGCCCGACATTTTCACTTGTAAGTGCAATGCGAAATGTTATTTCAACATTAATGAGGAAGTGATAAATGAAACGTGAAGGTATTTTCATTCCCTTGAAAATAAAAACTCTCAAGATACCTATATTCCGACTTTGGTTACTGGAGTTAAGCGTACATGTATAAAACAAGGTCCAAAGCAAGAGTTAAGCAATGGAAATGTTAATGAAGGCATTTTTAAAAGATTTCAATCTTACAATTATAATTTAAGGACTGGTGGTGTACTGAAACATGTTGCAAGATTGTGTTTATGAAAATCCATGGTATTTCACATGACAGATTAGGGAGAATTTGTCAGTTATTGCTTGAAAATACTACTCCTAAAGACATTACACATTTCCTTTAAAAAAATATGAGTTTTATAACAAAACCCTAAACAATTCGAGAATTATGCCATAAAAACACGTTTGCACCACTCTTTTATTGCAGAAACCAGTTAAGTGAAAAAGTTTTTCGTATTTTTTACAGCTAAGTTAAAACGCACAAAATAATTTTCCTTAGATAAAAAGTATTGGAACATATACTACTTTCAGCAAAAAATATTAAAACCACTGCCAAACCATTTAGTCTGATGAGAAAACAGTTTTTTATGTTCCCACAATTGGATAATATGGCGTTTGACTGGTTTCTGAAAAAAAGCGATTCAATTGTTACTATGATGATTACTTACTTACACAAACTTACTTACTTACAAATGGCTCACATAAACCGCCATCGGTCCCTATCCTGTGCAAGATTAATCCAGTCTCTATCATCACACCCCACCTCCCTCAAATCCATTTTAATATTATCCTCCCATCTACGTCTCGGCCTCCCTAAAGGTCTTTTTCCCTCCGGTCTCCCAACTAACACTCTATATGCATTTCTGATTCGATACGTGCTACATGCCCTGCCCATCTGAAACGTCTGGATTTTAAGTTCCTAATTATGTTAGGTGAAGAATACAATGCGTGCAGTTCTGTGTTGTGTAACTTTCTCCATTCTCCTGTAACTTCATCCCGCTTAGCCCCAAATATTTTCCTAAGCAGTTACTATGATGATTATTATAATTATTTTCGAGAATATTTTACATTTCATTTTTGAATCTAGAACTTCTCCGTCTGTAAGTTACGAAGTTGTGTGGGTTGTGGGAAAGCATCTCGCCAACAGAATAATAAGTAGGCAAATAGCCATCATCGCCGGTCGCAGAAAGAGCAGTAGAGCAGTTCTGAAAGTACAGACGATGAAAAAAAAGTTTTCTTTCGTCAAACCGGACTCGAAACCTCGCCTTTCAGCCTGCAAGCAAACACTCCACTGGCCGAACCTCTTGTTTGACATTATACAACATAGTAAGGGCATGTTTTGTGACTTAATAAGTGCGGAATGGAATGGAAAGTGACGGACGGTATGTCGTACTCGGGTTCCGGTCCGGGAAGAGTGCGCGGAGGCATGTCATGCTCGTAATTAGATTTCATGACTAGAATGCAGCGCAGTTGTCGCTGTGAAGAGCGGCATCACACTGAAATCTCGTAATAACTGTTCACATGAAGTTTTGGTTGATATTCAGACTGTGAATCATCAAGTATAGGGCCTACAAATGAATATGATAATAACAACGATAATAAATATATTAATAATGATAATGCTGCACACATTGTATACTTCACCTGACATAATTAGGACCATAAAATCCAGACGTTTGAGATGGGCAGGACATGTAGCACGTATGGGCGAATCCAGAAATACATATAGAGTGTTAGTTGGGAGGCCGGAGGGAAAAAGACCTTTGGGGAGGCCGAGACGTAGATGGGAAGATAATATTAAAATATATTTGAAGGATGTAGGATATGATGGTAGAGACTGGATTAATCTTGCTCAGGATAGGGACCAATGCCGGGCTTATGTGAGGGCGGCAATGAACCTCAGGGTTCCTTAAAAGCCAGTAAGTAAGTATTAATAATGTAATCTTCATCTTATGATGTTTGGTGACGTATACACGTCCGTTGATGTGACATATTAATGAATTTAAATACTATTATAGTCACAATCATGCCATGGTATGAAAGGAAAAGGAAGTCGCAGGTTCGATTCCCGCTCGAGGTTGTGAAATTTTTCTTTCATACCATGGCATGATTGTGACTATAATAGTATTTAAATTTATTAATAATGATAATAATAATAGTAGGCCTAATAATAATAATAATAATAATAATAATAATAATAATGTTACAAACAAAACGCATATCATATTATAGAGATGAACAACGATCGAGAAAGCAAGACTAACAGCGCCCGCAAAGCCGAAAACCCGCACGACAATGTTCTATACATCGCGTCGCTGACGTAAAGACTGCTTGTGAGTGTTTCGAGACAACGAGATTGATCGTTCCCTAAGTCCCGAACGTCAAGCAGCCTTGAATCGACACAGTTGTTTATATCTGACAAAACTTTTATCTACATCGGCAACTGTTATATATGTATAAACAGTCAAGTAGCCTATTTGAAACATCACCTCTACCTTTCAATGTATATATAATAATCCGTTCCGCAATCTTTATTTAATTACTATGCCCTTATTAAAAGGCTAGGCATTTTCTTTTCATATGTTTGAGATCAATGTGCAATCTCAAGTAAAAAGATATTAACGTCATGTTTTATGTTTCTTTGAAATGCAAATTTATTTGAGAATTGTTTTTTTTTCTACTTACATAACCATAGGTAGTATCATATAACAGAACCAGAACATTTTGATAACTAAGATACTGTTATGTTTTGTCTTTTTGTCTTATTTAAACAATTATGTTATTTATTTCAATGATGTATTTTATTCAAAGTTACGAAATCTTTCCACGCCGGCCAAATGCTATTTCGAGAATGACGAGTGAGACTCGAAGCGCAGCGGGAATGACGAGCCGAGACTCGAACGACAAATGCAACGAACACAGCGAGCGAGAGCGGCAGTTAGTTTTGTTCATCTCTAATATCATATATCCTAATCTAACATATAAACAGGCATAAAAGTGTATAATTCATTATCCCTTCGTCAATTCGTATCATAAGCTTCAACAGCTGATGTTCCAAGCTGTCTCGCCTTAAAGAGGGATAATCCAGTCTTTTGTTCGTATTCTCTATTCCCCATGAAGTCAAGACACGCAAGCGAACCAATATTCCGACTTAGCATCGAGGGTGGTAGATATTTTGTCCGGAGATGTTCTGTTTTTTCACAACAGACTGAAATGTGTTCCCATGTCTCCTTTTCCACACATAATGGACAGATGCAGTCCCCTTCTTCGGTGACAATTTTAAGAGCCTTCCATGCCCCCAATCTTAGCCACGCCAAACCCACTCTATTATCTTTCCTACAAGAATTTATGTAGCCACACCTCCCCCAGTTAAGCATGACGTCTGATTGTAAATGCAGTGAGGATTTTTTTTCTAAATATTGGAGCTCAATCTCTTTCCTCTCGATATCAATTAAACGCGTCTTCACATTATGCCATACATTTCTTCATTATATTTGCTTCTGAATACACCCAATCCATTCCTATATAATGCATCCCTTTCTGCAGTTTATAAACCCATCCTTTTCCTCACTCCTCTCTTTGTTGAACTCTGTAACAAATCGCCCGTAAAAGCGATAGTGTTAAACACATCTTTTACAGTCACGAAGCTTAATACGTAGTAAATATGCATCCATAGATGTTGAACCACTAGAATCGCTAAATCGCCTCATTACAGACAATAAAAGTACCAGCACAGTCTATTGTTCCTAGCATCCTCACAACTCAAGCTTCGTGACTGTGTATACTGGACTGTGGTGTTATATGACACTTATTAAGTTTATAATTCTAAGTGTATGTCGGCCTGGGTAATGCAGTCGGTATAGCGCTGGCCTTCTGTGCTCGAGGTTGCGGGTTCGATGGGTTTTAAGTGTGCTTAAATGCGACTGGCTCATGTCAGTAGATTTAATGGCACGCTAAAGAACTCCTGCGGGACAAAATCCTGGCACACCAGCGACGCTGATATAACCTCGGTAGTTGCGAGCGTCGTTAAATAAACCATAATTTAAATTTTAATTCTATGTGATAGACTAATCCAGTAAATTGATAGGACATCACTGAAGTAAGAAAATATGGATGAGCTGACACGTAACAACCTGGGAAATTGTGTTAGCTATAGTTACGCGTTATGCAATAAAATTCGTGTTACACAACTACGTATCTGGTGTGAATGTACATAACAAATATGGTCTATACTGTACACGTTTGCAGTAGGGACTGGCATTCTTTCTGTCGTAATTCATGAACCGTTACTGATGTAGTTACATGAACTGTTGTTATTCAAATGGAATGTGAATTATTTTGATCGTAGAGCTCCTGTCGCTGTATATTTAAATATGTTCGGTAGCGAATAGAATACGAATTTCCATTTGAATCAGAATTCCTGTTGTTGGTATTTGTTTGTGCGTTTCATTTACGTCGCTGTAAGCGCTCAGTGACGAATGGCTCGTAATGAACAGGCAGTTATGTCTCTGACCAGATAACCTTCCAAAATCGTCAGGCCGAAATCCTCGCCCTTGAACTCAGGTAAATTCTATAAAGGAAGGATTATATAACAAACAAACGTCGCGAGAATCAGATTGCCGCGTAAGATGTATGAGAATAAATCATACAATAAGACTCCGTATTTTTTGCGACAAAATATTATTTCAGTAAGTTTCCGTAATATTTTCACTCAGCGATGAACCAAACACTTAGGCCCCTATTCATAGATATTCTTAGCGCGGGCTTCCGGTGGATGATCAGCGAACTAACGATTTTCGTATTCATAAACCAGTGTTAGCGATATGATATGATATGATATGATATGATATGATATGATATATGATATGATATATGATATATGATATGATATGATATATGATATGATATGATATGATATGATATATGATATGATATTATGATATGATATATGATATGATATGATATATATGATATATGATATGATATGATATATGATATGATATGATATGATATGATATGATATATGATATGATATATGATATGATATGATATGATATATGATATTATGATATGATATATGATATGATATTATGATATGATATATGATATGATATATGATATGATATATGATATGATATATGATATGATATGATATGATATGATATGATATGATATATGATATGATATGATATATGATATGATATGATATGATATGATATGATATATATATGATATGATTATGATATGATATATGATATGATATATGATGATATGATATGATATATTGATATGATATGATATATGATATGATATAAAATAAACAAAAATTATCTATATGATATGATATAGCAATTATAAATATGATATGCACAATTAATTAATACATCATATGATATCCACAATTAAATTATATGATATGATATGCCAGTTACAAATATGCCTAAATGCATTATGATATGATATTATATGATATGATATGATATATGATATGATATGATATGATATATGATATGATATGATATATGATATGATATGATATATGATATGATATATGATGATATGATATGATATTATGATATGATATGATATGATATATGATATGATATGATATATGATATGATATTATGATATGATATATATGATATGATATATGATATGATATGATATATGATATGATATTATGATATGATATGATATGATATGATATATGACATGATATATGATATGATATATGATATATGATATGATATGATATATGATATGATATATGATATGATATATGATATGATATGATATGATATGATATGATATGATATGATATGATATGATATATGATATGATATGATATGATATGATATATGATATGATATATGATATGATATATATATGATATGATATGATATGATATGATATGATATGATATGATATGATATGATATGATATATGATATGATACAAATAACCAGTCGATAGATATGATATGATATGATATGATATGATATGATATATGATATGATATGATATATATGATATGATATGATATGACATGATATGAATCCTGTACAAGTAACCAGTCGATAGCCGGGGCTAGTCTAGCACGCTCGTAGCGCGGGCTAGCGAAATGTCTATGAACAGCACTCACTATGTTTATTATCACTAGAGTCCTGATTTCTATGCACTATCAAATGAATGAAGTGGACAGACAGAATAAGAAACGAAGCTGTGTTGGAAAGAGTGGGTGAAGAAAGAATGATACTGAAACTGATCAGAAAGAGGGAAAGAAATTGGTTGGGTCACTGGCTGAAAATGAACTGCCTACTGAAGGATGCACTAGAAAGAGTAGTAAATAGGAGAATAGTTCGGGGCAGAAGAAGATAATTATCAGATGATAGACGACATTAAGATAATGTGGATCATATACGGAGACTAAGAGGAAAATTTTAAATTATGGTTTATTTAACGACGCTCGCAACTGCAGAGGTTATATCAGCGTTGCCGGTGTGCTGGAATTGTGTCCCACAGGAGTTTTTACATGCCAGTAAATCTACTGACATGAGCCTGTCGCTTTTAAATACACTTAAATTCCATCGACCTGGGCCAGGATCGAACCCGCAACCTCGAACATAGAAGGCCAGCGCTATATCGACTACGCTACCCAGGCCGACTGACTAAGAGGAAGGCACAAAGTAGGAAAGATTGGAGAATGCAGTGAAAGACCTGCCTTTGTGCAGGAAAATATAATGAATTACATTATGATACGGTGCAAATAGATCATATATCTATATATATTCGGACTTCCATAGTTTGTTGTTAATTAAAACTAATTTTCAAACGCTGTTCGGCTGAACAAATATTACAGAGAAGCAAACTCTAACAGAATTAATTTGAGAGGATCTTGTATTTACATGTGTTCATGTTTTGAAGCAATAGGCTACAACGCGTTGTTAATTACATATGTAACGATTTGCATTTCAGTTAAACTGTTTTTGTCACCTAGCGTATACTAATTTTAAATATAATTACAGAGTATTTGGACACGTGTGGCATTATTTATTCATTACCGCTTTAATTTGAAATTGGGAAACTTTGTTAATATTAATGACCTATTTAATTTGAAATTCTAATATTGTTTCTTTACGTATACAACGTCACAATTTGATAAACATACATGTAAATATGTTTGCAGGCCATCGTTAAAAAAGAGTAAATCTAGAAAAGGAAATGAAAAAACGTATCATGTTCCACTGACGGCACAGAGACATATTTCAAATTCAAGGATTACATCAAGAAAAAGGGAATACTGCCTCACCATTATTACTGCTAGGGAAACAACGTTTTTTGTATTAGATGGCATGCTAATAAGTATATACAGTTTGACGAAGTGGAGCAAGAAATTATGCTAGATCATTAAATGACGTACTACATTTTATAAGCGTGGTTTTATTTTTGTGCAGTGTCCATCGAGAAGTTGCTATTTTTCTCTTTCTCGTCTGTTAAGAATTCGACAGCCTATCAAACACTTTGACAGACACGTATTTTTGGATGCCGGTTGCAGATGTCTGAAGAACGATCAATCATCTTCAGACTTCTTTGTACATCGACAGAAATGCAGATTTTTTGTAGCTGTTCGAACTGTTTTTTTTTCTTCCACCGTATTAATAATGTCAAAACAAGTGCTTATACAAATTTTGGCCACTCGAGCGCAATACGAGGGTCGTCCAGGAAGTAAGTTTGCCTAGGGCCGTTTACAGAAAGAAAACACAAGTTAATGGAAAGATTTATTGGAACAGATACAGCAAAATTGTTGAGCTACTTTTCAACATATTCCCAACCGAAATTTAGACATTTGTCATACCGTGAGATCAACAGAGAGGTGCAGACGGCTGACACACATTGGTTCCGATCCCAGGCAGCAGACTTCTACGACACAGGGATACAAAATTTGATCCCACGGTATGACAAATGTCTAAATTCCGTTGGAGAATATGTTGAAAAAGATCTCAATAATTCCTGTACTGTTCCAATAAATCTTTCCATGAAATTGTGTTTTCTTTCTGTAAATGGCCCCAGGCAAACTAAGATCTGCCCATCCTTATTATAAACATTAATTTATTTAAATAGAATACAACATCTCTAATGGCAAAATCGCATTACATTAATATTATTCTCATTATATCAATATATTTTAGATTTATATTTTGCTCCCTGTAACACAGTTCTAGTAAACTACTATTAAATTAATTCTCAACATTTAACCAACTAGCTATCTCAAATTAAATATAATTCTTTACATATTTCATATAGACTGAATCTAATTACATTAGCTCATAAATTAAGTTGTTACTTTTTCGTATAGGCTTTATCTCAAATTAAATAAATATATACTATTCGTTGAAATTTAACTGAAGAATATTGCTGAAGAATCTTTAATGTATTGTAAATAGCCTATTCATAATTTAAATATGTATGTCACTATTATATTGATTAAGGCTGGTTGAGTGGAAGAGAAGGCTTTATGGTCTTAAATCTGACAGCGAAAATAAAACATTTTATTCTAATAAATCATTCATTCTGTATTTATAACCTTTGTTGGGCAAGCCCAGCAGCACAGGGGTTTTGTCCGGATATTTCGGTTCCCCGTGACATTCCAAAAATTATTCATCATCATTATAATCGCCATTATTCATTACTAGTGTAATGTAGATCCACCATCTGTATCTACACTTTGGATAATCTATGACGAACTAAGTAGTATACGCTTCTTAGTACTAACATCTACCAGCCCGCTCTGAAGCTAATGCCACACAGATGCGGCTTGCTTAGCACCTGGTGATTGGGTAGTCGCCTCGGATGAGTAATTCAAGTACACAATCAGAAACAATCGAGACCAGCCGCAAAGTCTGGTCTACAAGCTGGCGTGTCGCTAGCAACTATCCAAACAAACGAACCCGTCCGTTTTGTCTGGATAGCCACCGGGCAGCTAACAGTGTTTTTTCGCGTACTAGCTTAATTAGTGCTGTGTATTAGTAGTAATAATAATGGAAAGCAATATGGATGAAGTATTGATAGCAGCTGTTTTCGAAAGAGAAACACTTGGAATCTGCCCGATGAGCTGCACAAAATCGCTGTGGTAGTGAAAAAATTCTGGTGAGATGTAGCAGAGAAGTTAAAGACGTTAAGGATTAACCCTCGAAAGATTAATACTTAATATTGCACAAAACAGGATTGTTTCCGATCTCTGATAATGAATTTGAATGACATCATGTGCGTCAGGAGTCACACGACAGCTGAACTGTGGCGCGAGGTGACAGACCAGTCGTGAGTGATCTCATAGTCAGAGTGCACGGCGACTCACAACAGAAATTCTCAAGAAAATCGAGCCTTTTTGGGAGGGGTACATAACAACCCTTTCCGATGCCAAGTACAGTTAAGTGAAAATAAAAGAAGCCTGCAATAAAGGAGGTTTCGTTATTTCCAAGAAAGGCATCTTCTGTGTACTTAATAAGATTGGTAAAGCTCGAATGGAATTAATTTGTATCATCTCGTGAGGTGCGGCGACTTTTGACGGAGGGTGGACTTGCTTGTTTTTTCACTCTGGAATTAATCCCATCCGAGCTTTGCCAGTCTTAATTTAATAAAAAATTCCAATAAAATAATTAAATATTAATAAATCAAAACCTAAAAAAAAAAATAAAATTTTAACAAACTTAAAATGATAGTTATTATAAAACCAACACTAATCAAAAACAATAAAAATTATAAAAATATACAATATATCATTTATCCCTAAGGTAATTTAATCTTATAATCAACAAATTTGGATCAACCATTCATAAATAAATTTATATTACACAAAAAGGGTTAATTAATTTAGGTACACACAAGATGCCTTTCTTGGAAATAACGAAACCACGTTTTTTGCAGGCTCCTATAATTTCCATTTAACTGTACTTGGTATCGGAAAGGGTTGTTATGTACCCCTCCCAAAAAGGCTCGATTTTCTTGGGAATTGCTACTGTGATACACCGTGCACTCTGATTATGAAATCACTCACTACTGGTCTGTCACCTCGCCGCAATTCAGCTGTCGGTGTGATTCCTGACGCACATGACGTCATTTAAATTCGTTATCAGAGATCGGAAAATCATATTTGAAAGAAAAATTTTCCGTAAGGAGTTTTCCAGTCGATTTTGAAACAAGCATAATCGCAACAAACAAGAAGAAGTGACTGGCCACTAGGCGTCTAGCATGGCTGTGTGACCATCCCGTATCTTACCTAGGCGACTACCTAACCACCAGGCGATAAGCAAGCCTCCTTCGGTGTGGTCGTAGTAGAGTCGGGGCGAATAACGACAAGTTAAAGGCGTTGCCACTGGACAAAAAAAAAAAACTTATGTTTTGTGAGTAAATTAATTTGAGCCCAGTTACTAATCCATCTTGGGTTGGGTTGCACTTCACAGAACTGATCTAATGCTTGAAAAAATTGAACATCCCAGAACAGTATGGCAGGACTTCAGTGTATTTTAAAAATAACACTTTGACAATTTATTTAGCTATCCCTGAGTTTCAAGAGTTTTTTTTTTCTTCCAAGGAGAAGAGTCAACTGGGACGTGATTATCTTCTGTGGCTGTAAAGTTTTGGCGGACATCGAAGAAAAGAAAACGTTATTTTTCATCCTTGCTTGGATTCTTGGAATAATTGACCACAAGAACAATTTTCACCACGTTGTTTTGTGGGAGTAGATATTTCCGAGTATCTGTTCAAGAGAGAAACAAAGAAGCACAACAACCGAGACTAAAGAAAGGTTACTTAAAGGACAAAAACTAACATCGGACGATTGATTGACTTCACGTGTTTCATGAAATGTGTTACTTCAAAACAAATAACTTCTTAATCCAGCCAACTATTCTTACGTCCACGTGATTGCAAAAGCACGTGCGCTTTACGTTTTATGTGCACTCCATTTTTTTTTTGTTATTTTACGACGCTTTATCAACCCCTAAGGTTACCTAGCGTCTGAATGAAGGTGATAATGCCAGCGAAATGAGTCTAGGATTCAGCGCCGAAAGTTACCCAGTATTTGCTCTTAATGGGTTGAGAAAAGCCCGGAAAAACCTCAACCAGGTGACTTGTCCGAACCAGGATTTGAACCCCGGCCCACTCGTTTCACGGTCTGGCATGCTAACCGTTACTGTACAGTGGTGGATGCACTCCATGATGCACCGTACTATTTCGTATGTAATGATATAATTACCATGTACTATCGTTAGTAGATTAGAGACATTAGAGTTTAATTTGGCCGAAAAAAGCTAATTCACTAAAACAATTAAGTATTCAGTTTATAATATGACCATGCTGAATAGTAAACGTAGTTATAATTTTTAGGGTCATTCCCTGCAATGAAGATCTTAATTTTTTTTTACTGACCTCCACGGCACTGATATTTTCACGAAATAAGTCCGGGAATTCGCTATACAGAGTTTGATTTTTTATTTTTCAAAACGATTTTCAAACCCAAGTTGTTAGTAGAAGATCTAAATTTTTAAGCTTCCTTTTTTTTGTTACATTCGCAAGACATAGAGAAACGTTTTTATGCATTCATTTTATTAAATATCCCATGTATTCACTTTCAAAAAATTTTTGAAGCTTTGAATATGTTATTTTTTCTATAATTCGTGAAAAAAATATTAATGAAATAAATTAGCAGCATTTCTTACAAAATAAATGCATACAAACATAAAGCTACCTCATAAACACTTGCAGTAAAAATTTCATCCAAATTTATTAATATTTGGCATAAAAAGTTGGTGTTGAATCAAGAAAAATTAACTTACGAAAAAATGAATTTGAAAGTAAAATAAATATTTATGTAAGACATACCTAGTAAAATTCCCCTCCGCTACATTCAACTAGTAACGTCAGGGAGCCAACTTTAGAATAAAAAGTTACTAGATTTGTAATAACAAATTTGTAAAATAGAATTCTTTAATGAAAAAATAATTTTGACAGCTCTTTAAATGCCACGCCCCTTTACAGCTTTGATTTAAAAAAAAGTAAACATATTTGTAATCAGAATTCAACTAAATCAATTCGGGCTCTGAAAATATATACATTCTAAAGAAGTGAAATAGCCAATGAAAATGTTTTGGAAAATTTCCATGATTTTCAGTGAAGTCTCCCCTTTAAAGGGTTAGGTACAGCTTATAGCAGTAAAATTTTGGAAATATTCAATATTTTTTTTGCTCCATTACTATATCTTGTATAATAATGAAAATTAGTATGTGTAAAACACTGCCCTTCCGCTAAATGAAAAAAGTAGTTTTACAATTTAAAAAAATTATTTACATTTTTTTTTTTTTCAAAATTCAGTTCACTGTGCAGTGATGAAGCGTTTCCCACATAACTCAAAAACTATCCAACATTCTATGATGAAATTTTTTGTGTGTATTTATACATGTCATATCTACAATATGATGCAAGATCACGTCTCTACCTTTGTCTGATAAAAAGTAAATTCATTTTTAAAAATGGTCAAATATCAGTATTTTCTTCTTACATAAAATTAAAAAAAAATATATTATTTATCAAGGAATGTAGTTGAAAGAGCATGATATTGTAAACAAGAGTTTCAGCAATAAAATAAAAGAGAGAGAACATGAAAAAGTCAACAAGTTTATGAGTTTATGAGGGAAACTCTTCATCACTGCAATGTACTGCCAAAATTTTGAATTAAAAATATATAAACAATTTTTTAATCGTAAAAATATGTTTTTCATATAGCAGAAGGACAGCATTTTACACATACCAATTTTCATTATTGTAAAAGATACAGTAATGGAGGAAAAAAATGCTGAATATTTCCAAAAATGTTACTGCTGTAAGCTGTACCTAACCCCTTAAAGACCTCAAGTGACCATCTATGAAACTTTTCCCACGTGTTCTGCAGAAGGTTAGAAAAATTCATCCAAGTAATTGGTGCAAGCAGGATTGCAATCCACGTCCAAGAGATACCTTGAAGTTCTAGTCCGCTCGCTAACCCTTAGATCAGGCCGGTGGCCCTTCATATGTTATTAAAAGATAGTCTATATCTGTACTTACCTCGCCAGTCTTCCCTGACGCGAAGGTCCTCTGCTCCGTCTTCCTAACCATAACCACTCTGCTCAAGCCGTTGTGGAACTCGTGGCCATGCGTGGTGCTGGGGATCCTGTTGAGGTCCATGATGGCAGCAGTCGGCGAGGGTCGAACGACAGAGGACCTGGAGGGAAGAAACCCCGTGGTCACTGAACGTCGATTATTCGCTACAGACAGCATGGTGAGCCCGCTTGACCTAGTGGTCTCGCCGACTACAGCTTAGTGACTGAGTGACTCGCGGCTGCCACAGGACTCATTGTCCGTTCCTCTCCGCGGCCATCCGTGTCCGGACCAACACCAGAGGAAGTAATTGACTCTGTGGTAGCCGTAATGATGCTACTTCCCCACCTGCCCCCCGCAGTCATCGCTGCTTACTGCCAGGTTTCTTTGTTCCTTGATTCGATAGCTCTCTTGGGGAATTAATGGGGTTTGGAAGGAAGTGATTACAAATTATTCCACAGAAACAATTGAGGATTATTGTTGCGGAACATAATTACACCACATACATGTCAAACTGTTAAATTCAAAGGGAAAGTTAAACTCGTGGTTGATATAGGGTTGTCATGAGCGCCATAAAATACGGGAACGTCCCTATCTTCGCTAATGTGTCCCGACTTTCGGGACATAATTTTATCCCGATAGAGGCTTTCGGTACACAATATTTTGTTTCGCAGCCTATTTAAAAACTAGAGACTGAAAAAACAAAACTTGGAATTAAGAATTAGCCACGAAATCCCGTGAAGGGCAAGGGCCTCTGACTATGCAGGATGGTTTGTCAAGCAGTTCCCTGTTAAGGCTGGTTCACAATAAACCGGGAACGGAAACAAGGAGAACGAGAACGGAAATAATGTTAAAATAAATGTAGGCTATTTAAATGTGAGCATTCACATCATCGTATTCATTATCATACACAATCTCGCTCTCGCGCTTGTGGAATACCCTACCCAGTGTCATTAGAGACTGTCGGAATTTAGTAGCGTTCAAAAGATGCTTATTAAGAATTTTCTTACTGCGTAGAGTAAGTTTAATTTTTACTTAATCAATAAAAGAAATGCTTCTCTTTTCTTAACTTTTACAATAAACTGTCTAACTTTTATTAATCAGTTAATCTTTTAGTACTTTGATTTTTATTGTAATTGTAATTGTAAATTTAATGTTAATTGTAATTGTATTCTTAATATTGTAGTTGTAATCCCCTGATAGAGGGGAGAGAAGACCTGATGGCCTTATCTCTATCAGGTTAAATAAATAAATAAATAAAAAAAAATAAATAAATAAATAAATAATAGTTCAATGTGAATGATCACATTTAAATACATTTATTTTAACAATATTTCCGTTCTCGTTCTCGTTTCTGTTCCTGGTTTATTGTGAACCAGCCTTTAGCGACTCCGAGAATGATGGTCACTTTTATAATATAATAGTTTTAAGATACTGTCTGGGTTAACACTGAAGGGTCCACTGTTCACTAGTCACTGTTTGGGGTGCAAGTCACTTTGTGATTACTTTCCATTGTTGTCGGTCTTTCGCAGTTATTGACCATAGATGGCCGAATCTTGATCTAAGTTCGTCTGCCCACCTTGTCTTCTGTCTTCCAGCGTTGCGTTTGCCAATCCTTGAGTCCCATGTCGTAAGGATGTGTGTCCAACGGTTCTCGTTGAGTCGCATCACGTGTCCTGCCCATTTCTTCTTCAGCTTGTCGGCCGTTTCTGCTGCGTCTTTGAGATGTGTTTGGCTCCTTAAGTCTTCGTTACGTAGTCTGTGTCTGAGTATAACTACAGTCTAGTATATACAGTCACGAAGCTTGAGTTGTGAGGGTGCTAGGAACAATTGAATGTGGCAGTACTATTTCGCATTGTCTGTAATGAGGCGATATTAGCGATCCTAGTGGTTAGCAACTATCTATGGATGCATATTTACTACGTATTGAGCTTCATGACTGTATATACTAGACTGTGGTATAACTGGGAATATAAAGTGCTATTTATTATAAGCATCAGTCTTCATCACTGCTAGTGACATTTGAATTTGCTACATTGGAAACTTCAAAGGAGACACTAAATGTATACAGTGTTCTTAAACTGCTAATTCTCAGGTTTTCTAAAGGTTAATATAGGCAGATAAAATGGAAGCTGGCTTTTTTGAATAATTAACATCAGCCGCAGGGATGGGAGTTTCTAGCTATGCGCTGTTGTCTCCTCTAATTAGCACTACAATTCCTGTATCTCAGAGGCGTGGAGCTATTTAATATTATCTCTGCTAAATAATCTTTATACTGAAAACCTATTTCATTATGGAACGGGACAGAAGAATGGATGATGATTATGACGACAGTTCTTATAACTGTAGTGGAATATGTTTTGTCATTTTCACAGGATCATCATGTCACAATTGAAGGGTTCAGAACCATAGTGGGCCAAGCACCATTTACTAGAACCGTAGAAAACAAGGGTTAAAATGAAGTTATTAACATAATTCAATGGAAACATATAGCAAGTACTATAAAGTATACACATTCAAACAAAATTATATGTCAGTCTTCATTAAACTATGACATTCACTTAACTTTAACCCTTGTTTTGTCCGTTTTTAATAAATGGCGCTTGGCCCACTATGGCTCTGAACCCTTCAATTTTACTTGATAGATAGGTTTACTGTGACTATCTTTCAGTAAATGTGTGTATCAACAATTTGACAAATAAGACACTAAAGCAGGAGAAACATATCGTAGAAAATTATTTAATTTGATCTGAAAGATCTTCAAGAAGGTCAGCGCGATGCTCTAAACTAGATAGAATGATACGATAAGAGAGAAAAAAAAAAGTAACTTTAAAAATTCTATTATACATTTTGTTGAAAGTAAACAATAACAATGGTTTGTATATAGGCCTATATGAATAATGGATGCAAATAGGTTACGAAAGAGGTGTTTTAATGGGCTCCTGCTGGAAATCTAAGAAAACATGGCTGAAGGGTATTATTGGCATGATAGAAGCGAGGAGATTGCAGGATTTTGACTGGGAAAATGAAAATGGAGGAAGGAAATTCAAATTGTATCAGAATTGGATAAAGCAAGATGCATTTACATTTAAAATCTGTATATATGGGTATGTAAGATATGAAAAGTAACTGGCTGTCTTGGAAGAAGTGGAGTCGAGACAGAAATGATAACGTTAGATAGAGTTTCTTCTTTTTGTACATGAAACTTACATATAGTTTGAAGTTATCTTTGTTCAAACATGGAAGAAAATATTTATTTAAGAAGAAATACAACACTTGGGGGTAGTTGATTAAAGATTGTATTTGTTTGTTCTCTAGCTGATACCGATATTTTGCTTCTATTTAGGAAGTCATGTCACGGGAAGTTTTTCCTCTTTCTCAGTACTAAAATTACAGTTAGTATACAGTCACTCTAGAAAAGCTGCTGAAAGACCCATTTCTCCAATTTAATTAAAGAGTAATTAGTACTTGTACTAAATTTAGGCTGATCACATAAAAAGGATGCTTAAGGCCGGCTTTATGAGACAATTTTATACAGAAGGATAATTCATATTCACCATGTTTCACATAACAATATTAACAATTTTAAGTTAATACCTACGTTAACATTTAGTAAGTTTAGTCTTTTAAAAAAAAGAAAATGTCCGGCAATTAACGTTTCCCATTTTCAAAATACCATAACTGATTTATTGTTTAAAGAAATTACAAACCATGGACACTGTTAGGCACGTTACAATCTTGGATTTACAGATTATTATCTTGTTTTTTTTTAATTAATCCTTAATATGCCCACCATTAGCGTCAATACATTGTTGTAATCTTTGTACACTAGTCATCACTCTCTGCAAAGTGTCTGGCGTGACACCAGCAATTTCCTCACGAATTGCATTTTTTGAGGTTGTTGATATCAGGGAATCTACAAGCGTAGACCTTAGCCTTCAGCTATCCCACAAAAAGAAGTCTGACGCAGTGAGGTCTGGGGATACGGAGGTCCATTGACTGTCACCTAATTTGGAGAGAAGTCGCCCGGGAAAAACAGCACGCAATATGTTCATTGAAAGATGTGCCGTATGTGCTGTGGTTCCGTGCTGTTGAAATCATAGGGTCTCAATGTTCCAGTTACGTGCCAACTAAGGCAGGAAGAATGTTGTCAGCATGTGGTTGTAACGTTTGGAGTTGACGGCCACCGCAGCACCATTATTGTCCTCGAAGAAGTAGGGACAAATAATTCCTTATGCTGCAATGGCAAACCATACAACAATCGTAGGACTGTGAAGTGGACGTTCTTGGATTTCGCTTGGATTTTGAGAGCCCAATATCGGGAGAAACTCGCACTATACAGTGACAATTGACTTGCTTGATAAATAATGTTCTATGCAGAAAATACGTTGCTGCAATGGCCATGGCTATCTAAATCCAAGGCCATGCTAGACCTCATCAAAATTTATTTATTAATTTTTATTTATTTATTTATTTATTTATTTAACATAAAATATCATATAAATGTAGTAAAACTTTATAATATAAACAGAAGAACTTTTGCCCCTAAAAAGATTAGAACTCGTGCTCAGGGGCGGATTCCTGAATTGAAATTAAGAAGTATATAATACAATTTATTTTATGTCTACTACGCAATAAGAATATATAAATTTAAATTTACAATTTTTCAATTTTTATAAAATCCATATATAACTTTTTAAATTTAATACTAGAACTATTAGAATTGATTCATAAAGATTAGGATATTTAAATATAAATTAGTTATAGCTAATACTATATTCTTGAATTGATAAGATTAGTATATTTAAACTATATTCTGTGATTAAATACTGATTAAATGCAGTGCAGTGTTGCATTTTGGTTCAAACAATCTTAAAGAATTCATACCTTTTGTTTCATAACTATGAGAATACAATTCAAAATTATTTAGATTTTTACAGTATGTATGAATTTTATTAATACAATATAATAAATTTGTCTTATTTTAAGAACATTAAAGTCTAAACACAATTTTTTGAGATGGAAAATCAGTAGATTTATGAAGACATATTTTAATTACTTTCTTCTGTAATACATAAAGTGGATTAAAATTAGATTTAAATGATCAAACCCTCCCCCTTAAATGATGCATGCATGATTACAAACTTAAAATAGTAAACGTTAAATGCCTAACTCTGTATAAACGAATGAAAGCTCTATTTCATTTTTCTATGTTGTCTCTTGTTGTTACTAATGTCTGAATTATTGCTTCTTTTGCTGTCGATTTCACTTCCTCCCCCAGTAAGTACAAATTCCCCTCGGAAGGGAGAAGGTCTGATTTGAACACTGGCCCCTTAGCTGTTGGTAAGAGGAATTCCTATGGAAAGAGACATAATTATTGTACAGTAGTGGCAAAAAAACCGGACCGACCCATGTAGCTGATTTGAGAACCTTGTTCACTCCAGAGCACGATAGACTGGTAACTAAGACTTTCGTGGTTCGAATCCTGCCTGGGAAGGAAACTTTTTTGTTCCATATTCAAATTTATTCCCAATACCTTTCGATAGCTGGTAAAATTCATGTTCTGGGAATAATAATTAAGTAGTAGAATATCGCTGCAATCAAAAAGTATTGGGAATCAATTTGAATAAGGAAGAAAAAAAAACCTTCCCAGGCAGGATTCGAACCACGAAAGTCTTAGTTACCAGTCTATCGTGCTCTGGAGTGAACAAAGGCTCTGAAATCAGCTACAAGGGTCGGTCCGGTTTTTTTTTTTTTTTTTTTGCCACTACTGTACATTTCTTGTGTCAAGATATTAAAAAGTTACGTCAGAATCCCAGATTATAAATTATATTTCATTATTGTAATAGGTTCTGTATCATGAAGTAATACACGAGAGTTAGACAGTTGGGCAAGCCTGCATTAGAGACCACACAGACACTGTGCCCAATTGAATGTGATACCTGTTAAAGCTTACACAATTGGTATTTTCCCTTGACCTTCAGAAGTTGCAGCTCGCGTGACGTGCAACTAGTAACGCGATCAGTCGCCGTCAGTCTTCCGTGGCGATAAATTAAAATCAACATCCGCAAGTCAACACGAATTTACCTCATCAATTACTTCGCTATATCACTGATTTTACTGCAGCACATTTAACTGCATTGTAATCGCTATCAGTTACTGTCACTGAAGAACAATTGAGTTGCCACACAACTCTTCTGTATGAATATGTATGTAATAATTGTAAGCGCACACAGTAAATAACTTTCTTCTACAACGCATGTTTGCAAATACACAAACACAACTTGACTAGCAAACCTCATGAAGCTAACTAATCACTTTCAAAGTACTTTTCAGTTCATGCTATACCGGTACTTACCTGGAAGGGGATTTCCTACTTGTTAAATGATCTACACAAACATGTTCTGAGATTGAAACGGTAGCAGAAATACTGGGACCAAAACGTTCTAAACAGATGTCTCAGAATGTCCTTCCAAACCAGTGGTTCCCAAACTTCTCGAAGGCGCGATCCAATTTTAGACGAGACATTTTTTGTTTGCGACCCCACACTACCGCACCGGTATTTAAATTCAATCGAAAAATACAAATCCCTGAAAAATAGAAAGCAACTATGATTTTACCAGTCTACTATATACAGTCACGAAGCTTGAGTTTTGAGGGTGCTGGAAACAATAGACTATGACGGTACTATTTTGCATTGCCTGTAATGAGGCGATATTAGCGATCCTAGTGGTGAGCAACTACCTAATGTTTGCATATTTACTACGTATTGAGCTTCGCGACTGTATTTACTAGACTGTGATTTTACTCAAAACTTCACCTTCTAATGTACCGGCACCTGCAAGACGAGAAATTGAAATATCCAAACATATTTTCCAAGAAATTCTGTTTGGTTTCATACACAGGCCTTCCTTTGCTGATGTATTTTCGAACATTTAAACACATAGAATAAGAGTTGCAAGACTAATGTGTTAACTTATCAGCCAGAGATAAAATCAACGGATTTTTTTTAAGGAAACTCGATTTCTGGTCGATATCACTTGGAAGAAAAGAAATTTGATTCATTCCAGTGTTTTAAAGAACTCTTGGAAAATTTCGCTATGGTGCGGCAAGTATTGAGTTTGTTTTTCGGACATGCAATTAAATTTCCACAATTTAAACAACAGCTTTTTCAGTATTTTCCTGAAGAAACTCGAAACAACTGCGACAGTCATAGATAGATACTGAATCCGTTTTCAGATAATTGCAATTAACTGGTTGAAATCCCAAAAATAATAAGGAAAGACTCATTGCTATATGTGTCTACTGATGGAATGTTGAAACTGTACCTTCCTTCTCAGAGCGTAGATCAATTTTGGATCAAGAGAATGCAACACAATACCTCGAGCTTGCAAAAGAAGCTCCTAAATTTTTTATTGAATTTACAAACTCGTATTTATGCAAAATAAGTTTCTCGTCTACGATGTCATAAAACAAAAGCGAGAAATTTCTTTGAACTTGAACAAGATATCAATCTGTGTGTATCGAATACAGAGTCCAGATTTGAGATTTCTGGAAAACGAGCACATTTATAGCATTAATTATTTTTCATTTTATAACTACTGAAACATATTCTGATTTTTATGTTCAGCTTTGTTTATGTTTCTAAATATAAAATGAATGTATGTTAATTAAGCAATTTTTGTTCCATTTTGTAAATCATATCGCGACTTACTCAGCTCTTTACACGACCCTCCGGGGCGTCACGACCACACTTTGAGAACGTCTGTTCTATACATACTATAAAATGCATTCAGATACAATAATGTAAGAATTCGGTTGTTAATTGATTTGGTTTCTTCTTTTCCCAATAGAGCTCTGTACCTATTTCTTATGTTTAATGGATAGAAGACTTCATATCAGCTCCCACTTTTTCATCTCCTGTACACCCCAAGACCCAAGACCAAGGTCGAGTTGACGAGTCTAACGTATTTTTTGTGGAGAAGGAAGGAACTTCCTGTGCACTCACAAATGAGACACCATCTACCAGTTATTGAAAAATGGTGTACTCTGCTGACCAATACAGTCAATACACCACCGCCTGTTAAAACCAGTACTGTTACATCTTTTACACATTGAGACACTGCTGCAGGGTTGCCAGATAAAGGAATCGCAACCGTCGTACCAACTTATGAAAATTGTCGTACTTCAGGTTAAAATTGTACATTTTCTCAGCTTCCTAATTTTAATATCAACAATGCGGCGGCTGAAAATTAAATGAAATTAATCTATCTACAGTCGACTCAAACCCGACACCTCTATAATGTGGGCGCGTTTAGACTTTTAATGCTACTGCGGTACTGTTTCATTGATAAAGATTTCCTTTGTCGAACAAACAAGGAAGTTAATAAAATTAAATCTGTATTACTTTGATATAACCGCGCCGTATACGTGACATCTAGAGTTCAAGATGACAAATTATGATTTACATGGCAAGCATAGTTACCAGATCGAGTTTCAAAGCATTTTACCCCCTTAAGGGGACATGTATGTGAGTTTTAAATATTTTATAATTTTCATCCAAAATTTATTAATTTTAAACTACATAAACATGCCTACAATACTATCATCTGTACAAAATTTGGTGCCATTAGGGATAATAGCCTTGAAATTATATTTTAAAAATATATTAGCTCAAAAGCTTAAAAATAGTTATGGGAACATAAATTAATTAGCTTTTTGAGCTCGGTCTAAATAGAGAGTCACAATAAATTTTTGAGTGGATTTTCTTAATTTTTCACCATTATTTCACCATAGTGTTCCGTTAAAAGCATGTTATTTCATATTAGTCAAGGGCACACTGAATGAAGAAAACTTGTCTAAAAGGTACTAATTAACCATCAATTTTATTTTAATTATAAACCAAAATTTTAAGTTCCAAAATAATTTTTTCCCTTCAGTAAAATAGTCGAACAAAATTGCGTCGACATAGAGTGCGGTCGTACCTCGTACAATTTGTCAAAATAGTCGTATGCGTATGGCTATAGTCACTGCACTGCTGGCAACTTTACAATTCGTTAAGTTTTTAATCGAAACTGAAAGATTTTTAAAATTTTAAGATACATATATTAATTAGAAAGCATTAGTAATAGAACTATAATAACTGGAAATCTAGCATAATTTGAAGGAATCTAATATGTAGTAAGTTACACACTCGGTTGATATAATCGCTTTTCCCTACTCTGGCAACGCTGACATCAGCTTCGAATAACTACCGGCAACAATTTGATAAACAGATAATTATTTTCACAAGAAACGTGAGCTCTTCAGGTTTTAAAGTAACCATGTACAGTAGTTAGGTACGAAGTGATTTATACACTATGTTGTGTATATTAAGTAGCTGGAATTGCACGTCCTTGTACCTCTGCTTGCGTTATTTATTAGGGAGTGGATACGGAAGCAAATAAAAAATATCGCCAGTGTCGTAAGACTGTTGGTAATCTGTTTTTGTGACTGAATTAAATAAACAGAGAAGCAAATAAAATTTAAAAGTTATTTTAAGCTGTGGAGTATATTCAGAATCGGCCAGATGACTAGGGTTACTATGAGAAGAAATTCTATAAGAAGATATGGAATCTAAAAAAATAAGAGAACATTGCTGAAAAAAGGACTTTTTAAAAATTGGTATGAACAAAATTATAGATAAAAACAATGGCTCACCTTAGTCAGTTTTCTCACTAGTAGCTGGATCAGTATTACATCTGTACCCTACTTATCAGTGGAGCCCACTTTGTGCACAAGAGCCTGAAGGGACAAACTTATGTCTTGTAACAAATAACTATGGAGCTGTTCACAGGACATGTCCTTGAAATTATATTTCACCATGATGATACCTCTGACTGTCTCCGTTAGCATGCGATTTCGTTCTTTTGTCCATTGAGCAGATATTAGGGAAAATACTCTCTCAGCACTTCCATTGTGGCTTGGAATAAATAAATAGAATTGATATATTTTTAAGAGTTCTAAGAAAGTTTCAGTGCTCGCAGAACTATTAGAATTGAAGAATTTGCACCATTGTTTATCTAAACTTAAATCTGTGTCAAAATTAACTTGATTGGCATATCTTTGTACATTGTAGAATGAAATTGATAAAATAGCTTAGAATCATGAAGTGACGTTTTAAGAGCGTAAGAATTCAATGCATGTCAATAGGTCATCATATTTTATGTTTTTTATGTGCTCCAGCTTCAACCATTGAAAGCAGTTAAATTTTTTCATAGATTTTCACCATTTGTTTAGATATTCTATGCATACTATCGTACATTATTCAATATTCATATTAATTCTACTTTAAATGCGAAATGCCGGACATTTCAATTTTTTTTTAAATGCCTGCCGGACGGGATAAAATGATTAAAAAATAGGACATGTCCTCCTTTTGCAGGACGGATGGTTACCCTACAGATGACGATAATGAGGAATACTATTAAATAAGAGGACTGAATATTGAAATGTAGAGTAACGGTATAATTATAGAGAGAATAGAAAAAATCCCGAGGGAAACCCTCAGGAATCTTGGCTGTATCCACCACAAATACGACTCTGTCATCACCGGATTCGAACTCGGGTCTGTAGCCATTGTAAGCCAGTTTTTTGCTAACTGATTTGCCTATTCAGCGAAAATAATTTCGCTGTAACTTAAATTTCCGGTTGGAGGATTTCCTCCGCGAAGCATCTCTCTTACATTCAATGCTGATACGATGTAATGATTTCCTTAATAGTTTAAAATACAGGGCTTTCATTTCAGAACTTCCCAGTCTAAATAACTAATTATTTAAATTCAATTCAATTTAAACAAAAACACTTCATGCAAATCTGGCTTTCAGGTAGAAGCTCCCTGTGAAGCAGGCTTGAAAAATTTTAAGGAAAAAATTGTTCCGGGAGAGGGCATCGATCCCGGGACCCTTCGCTTAGCGCACGAATGCTCTACCGACTGAGCTACCCCAGGAACTATACACGACACCGTCACAAGGTCCCGGAACAATTTTTCCTTTTAAATTATTAAAAACACACTTCAATTTAGATATTGAGGGGAAGTCTGAAACCAGGCTTAATTGCATTTTAGATTTCACCCCCCACCCCAGCCATCCCCACTTTGAAATTTCAAATGCCACCCCTATATTTTTATACTTAAATATGAAAGAACATTCATTTGTTTTCGCATCTTTTGTTTTCTATCGTCTCCTGGCAACCTGTATTTTTGTTATTATCAGTTGTTTGTAGGATGAAAAAACAGTTTATTTTGTATAATTACCTAAATTTAATCAATAAGGATGATTTATGTTCTCTCTTGAAGGGTTTACACCATTTTTTTAATTTACTACACAAACACAACTATTACATGAAATGCTCAATAAGTTTTTGTAGCTTTATTCTCTTCAGCTCTAATCAACAATAACAACAATCCAGGTTGCCAGGCGACGATAGAAAAACAAAAGATGCGAAAACAAATGAATGAGGTGTATAAACAATTGAATACTCTTTCATATTTAAGTATAAAAATATAGAGTTTCCATTTGAAATTTCAAAGTGGGGTGAGGAGTGAAATCTAAAATGAAATTAAGCCTGGTTTGACTTCCCCTCGATATCTAAATTGACGTGTTTTTTGTTTAAATTAAATTCAATTTAAATAATTAGTTATTTACACTGGGCAGTTTTGAAATGAAAACCCTGTATATAACTCTGCTATACTGAATACAAAATAACTCTGAACATGAGATAAGCCAATTAAATGATGTTGAAAGCACTGTTACCAGAGAGACACAGCGAGAGTGACAGAGATGGAATACGGTAGCTATCTTATGCTACACATTTTGTGCGCGCAAAGAAAGAAATAAAAACACTTCGCAACAGAGAGGTAGCGCGTTTCGTTAACTAGACAACGTTGCAGTAATCTTAGTGTCTGATTGAAAAATAGCGGCCGCTTCTAGCCCCGCCTCATGTTCATAGTTGTTCTGTGTTCACTATAATAAAAAATCCTCGCCTTTCATCCTATCATCACTTGTGTGAATTTCGCCTTGTAAACTACCTTCACATTAATTATGGAATTCTACAGACTGTCAGTCTAGTAGTCGAAGATTCTTATCGATCATATCTGGAGATATAAGTACCAAAGATTCTGATCTTGACTAAAGGTTGTTAGATAAATGATTATAGCAACAGTTGTTCACACTGGGAACCAGGTTTCAAATCCTAGTGAGCTAACCGAGGTTTTTTATTGATGAGAGAATTGGAGCATCTTTCCTCCAGATTCTACAGTTCCTCCTGTCCTCCATAACATCATTATCTTTCCATAAAAATACCTAAAAAATGAACAAAAATATTAGGGGAGAAATACAAAATTTGAGAATAAAAATATAACTCGGTCAACAGTGAAACAACAAACATACAGACTACAGCAAATAGTCATGTTTGGAAGAGATTCTGCCTTATATGTTTTCACACAGTGTCAAAGTAGTATTTAACCATTATGTACAGAATTTTAAGCCTACTTTGTTTCTAATGATGTTAATGAAAGACGTGTCATTTTGACAGAACCAACTTTAGTATGTGGGAGCGACCTTGGACAACCAGAAAGCAAGATAAGAAGGAATAATTGCTGATGTAATTATATTCATGCGCAAAAGAGCTAGTTACACAATTTTAGGCTCAAAGAGAAATGACGAAAATTTTAGAGAATTTAAATTGCCACCCGTCTGGGTTACGAAGGAATTTGTGGTGGAAAAAGCGAGCGCGAGGGTTTACTCTCAGATTCTTCCATTTCCTCTCACATTATCATCCCACCAATATTTTACAATCACCTTCACTTTGCGAGGCCTCAAACCTAGAAAGTAGTACACATTCGTGTTTAATAAATTTATTTATTTTTAACCAATTCCACCAGGTTGTCTTTTCGACATTTCTTGTCTTCTCTCCTGGCAGTGGCTTAGTTGCATGTAACCCACTTCTGAGATTGAGGCGCCTGGAAGGCGGAGTTACATTACCCCGATGATATGATATGATAGGATGATTATGATTATGTGGTGCCAGGAGAGGTCTTAAATCTAAACTTAACATAAATTCCAGACCATGGACGAACACAGAAATAATCCCCTTAAGGAAAAATTCCTGTGCTCTAACCGGGAATCGAACCCGGGTCCTCATGAACTATAGCCAGAAGCTCTGACCATTAGATCATGAGGCTGGTCATAAATCTATTTAAGTGACACTAGATGCTGCTTTACTAATCAATGAGGTTCGCGTAAAGTAGCTGCATCAGGATAGGCTGTATAGCTGTAAAGGATAGGATCTTGACTTGCTTCAGACTAAATAAAGACTACCCTCTTCCACTAGCTAAAACTCTACCTGCTGGGAAGAGCACTCCCCCACCCCTAGCTAAAACATCAGTGAATGGACAGTACAGCTGATAGGAACTGAATATACGTCGTCACTACTGTCGGCTGGGGGACACGCTAGTTAATGTTTGTAAACAAAACACACGGACCAAGGATGCCTATCCTGATATAGCTATTTTATCCGAACCTCACTGATCAAATATAAGCAGAAATGGAGAAGCTATTTCGAAAGAATGCCGCAGTTGAGGAGTGTGAAACAAATTTTTGAATTACAGACGACAATTGGGATAATTAGAATAACTCTTCTCGGATTATCAGCCAGATGAGTTGGATATTTGCTTCCAAGCTTTAATGGCTAGCTCTGCCATCTTCTTCAGGGAATGAAGTGTTGTGGGACCATGTCTAGCTGATTATATATGTCAGCAGAGCTTCCTGCTGCGGGCCAATCAGGAGATGGTTCCTAGTCCTAGAATGCAGCAGGCGGCCGAGATTAGGAACTAGCTCCTGATTGGCACCGCAGCAGGAAGCTCTACTGACGTATATATACCGGCTAGACATGGAATATGAGACAACTCATCCTGCCTAAGGTATTCCGTGGTTTTCCTCAGGGTAAGACAAATGTCGGGATGAGCCCTATAAGAAATGGGCCACGGACCTATATGCCCCTCTCCATATATCCCCCTTTATTATAAACGACGTATGACCTAGTTAAGAACTTATAAATTGTCTATTAAATATACGAGGTCACTCAATTAGTCGCAATTTGAAAGGACAGGGACCTCTCAAATGCAGATTTAGATTTCACGGCGCTTCTTCCGACGGCCTTCACATGCTTTGTCATCGAACAACAGATGACAGCGTCTCGCCATCCTAACGGCAAACACCAGCCATATCCTCCTCGCCCCGTTCCGTGATCAATTGATCAAATCTCAGTCCCCCTCGCGTATGTGGTACCTAAGAGGTTACGTCCAATTTCGGCTTCCCCTTCAAAATTTTCTAGAGCTCCTTCAGTGGAGCAGCGTAACCCGGAGTGAGACTAGTGGCCAACAGGCTTGGAGCTCACATACTTAGTTTGTACAGCCCCCAACCCCTTGCAAGGACGCGTTGCGTACCTTTTAAATTTGCCCTCCCAATTCTCTTTCGATTTTTCGATTTTTTCGATCACATTTCCCTCTTCTCGCGTATGTGGTACCTAAGAAGTTACGTGCATTTTAGGCTTTTCCCCTTCAACATTTTCTATAGCTTCCTCAGTGGAACAGGGTAACCCGGAGTGAGACAAGTGACCAACAAGCTTGGAGCTCACATATTCAGTTACTTTCAGCCCCGAACTCTTTGCGAGGACGCGTTTTGCGTACCTTTCAAATTTCTCCTCCTACTCCTCCTCTTTCAATTCAATTCAAGTCCCATGACTTCATTCCCTGAAGAAGATGGCAGAGCTAGCCATCGAAAGCTGGGAAGCAAACATCCAACTCACCTGACTGAGAACCCGAGAAGAGTAATTTTATTATTCTACATCGAACGCCGGGAAAGCCTCAAGTTATACATTGACAATTGGGATGACCATTCTAAAGATGTCAGAGTCTATTCTGAATGCAACGGAACACTGCGTGAAATACACGAGCTGGATGATGATGACGATGACGTCGACTTTTCACTTTGGAGTTATTTTGCTTTCTATTGTCGGTAATATATTTTCCAAGAAATAAATTATGCAATAACACGTTTAATATGGACATTCTCAGGAATATAATTACAGAATAGTCCCACAAAAACAAATACGAGTAAAATCTAGGAAATCCGAGTCAAAATCCTTCTTCTTCTTCTTCTTCCTCCTCTTCTTCTTCTTCCTCCTCTTCTTCTTCTTCCTCCTCTTCTTCTTCTTCCTCCTTCTTCTTCTTCTTCTTCTTCCTCCTCTTCTTCTTCTTCCTCTTCTTCTTCCTCCTCCTCCTCTTCTTCTTCTTCTTCTTCTTCTTCTTCTTCTTCTTCTTCTTCTTCTTCTTCTTCAGAAGTTTCTCCACTCTTAGTGGTTGCCTCTCGTTTCCCTATGCCAACTTTATCTCTCCATTGACTCTCTTCCAATCCTATTATTTTCCATAGCTTTTGAAACCCCTTCCATCCATGCTTTACATGACCTTCCTCTCTTTCTGTTGGTGACCATTTCGATACTTTCTTCGGTAGTTGCTAGTTTCCCATTCCATACTATCTCAATAACCTTGCTTCTAACCTCTCTGTAACAATCCTGCCGAGTCAAAATAAAGAAGACTTATTAAGATCAAGCTTCTTCGAGTTCTTCCACATACTCTGTGTCCATATGAATTCTGAGCCATCATTTTATTATAAGTTTATCACGAATTCGAGTTGTTATAAGTGGTGGAGGCAAGACCTGCAATGTAACCTCATCACGCGCCGTGGCTATATCGGCAGTAGGTATGGAGGGGGGGGGGAAACAAGGTTTTAGTCTTAATTGTATTTCCGTGTCGGAAACTTTATTTCTGATCTCCAATCCTATCCCCTCCCGCGTAGCTCAAATGCCAGGTCTCGCCTCTTGATCCGAAGTAGTGTGCAAGTGCAACGTGTGATTATCTTGTAACACAGCGTTTCTCAAACTTTTCTGAAGTGGGGACCACTTTTCAAAGTGAGAACAGTTCTGCGGACCACCTTACTCTTGTTCCCTTCGAAAGCAAATTTATCATTTTCGTAGCGTATTTTAATGCCAGTATACTTATATTTTAAAATTGAATTAAGGTTCGATACTTTGGTCCTCTGTTATGAATTCGGGTGGTCCCTGGCTGGGTTACAAGCGCGGCGCCATATGTGCAGGGAAAAGATGTCGAGAAACACCACGTATATAGTGCTTTAAATCCCTCTTTTGCTGCTGAGAGTAGAATGGGAAGTCGATAGACGGGTAGGGTAATACATTTCATAAAATGTCTGTACTGGGAGAAAAAGTGAAATGCGATTGTCTTATGTTAATTCCAAAGTCTGTGATAGTGTGATACGCAATTCGTTTTAATTTTATTTTTTCTTCTTCTTTTTTGAAGGACCACAAAGGCAGACCTCGAGGACCACAGGTGGTCCGCGGACCATAGTTTGAGAAACGCTGTACATGTAACATATTCTCGTGAAGACGTTAGCGTTTTTTTAATTGATCATCCAATTAGGATGAAAAAGTGGATTAAAGATTAAATGGAGAAAAAAGACTTAATGCAATTATTCTTATTTGATATCAAAGTTTTTGCAAGGGATAAGAACACTTTCATTGTTGTTTTCTGCATCAATACTACCAACCCAAAAGCGTCTTCTGCGAAATGAGGCAATTACGATTCGAAAACAGCGGGCAGCATCCTTTGCAGGAGTGCACCGGACTTCTCTCCAGTCTGTTGCCAGGTGTTTGGCCCACCTGCCTTATCTCGTATCTGCGGCGTGGATTTATTACGGATGGCTGTATTGTCTTTGTTTATAAATTTCGGAGTCAGACCGTAAAATTGGTGACAGCCATTGTAAGTTTCACAAAATACTGTTACTTATCTGACATTTTACAGTTTTTGTTTTGTTTGCGACCACAAAAAAGATCGGTGTTTCGTGTGTAATGACCCATTTTAGTGAAAGGTACGGTTCAATTGAAGTTGCTGCTACTTCGTTGTTCATAGATGCAGAACATCCGCGCTTCACGGCAGCGTGTTTTCTTTCCTTCCCTTCCAACAGAATATATTGTTCCGAAAATGAAGATTTCTGAAGAATAGATCTCATATTACGTTATAAAGAATTCAGTTTAGACCGATGGTCCAACAAAGAACTAGGATGTTTTATAGCAGTCATTCTGGTATGCATGTTTACTCAGCATTCCGAAGACAGCTTGAAACCTCATACATAAGTTGACACCAATAAGGTAGCCTCACCATGAGGCAACTAAGCCAAGAGATAATGGGGTAGGGTGGCTATAGTAACATAGTTCACTAATCAGACTAGTTATTCTTATGTTTTTAGTTGGTTATTTAATAACACTGTAAAATTTTGGAAATATTCAATATTTTTACCGTCCATTATTGTGATCTTGTACAATAATGAAAATTTGTATGATGTAAAACATTGTCCTTCAGCTATATGAGAAAACATTAGGAAAAAATGATAGTAATAAGAAGCGAGTATGGATGCCCACGAAACGAGCGCAATTTGGATTTTTCATACGAGCAAGCGCCTAAGTTTCTACGACTTTTACGCCATATTTCTGTTGAAATTATTATGTTATTAAATTTGTATCTGACAAGATCGAATGTGACCTTGTTCTACCAGTGAATTGTGAGATGTGCGCAGACGCGAAAGTATTGATTTTTTTCCGAGGAACAATAATGTCATTGACCTTGATATAATCCCACTTTAAACTTGATATAACCTTGATTATTGAAGTCATCATTAAAATAATTTGACAAATTGAATTTATTTGAATATTAAAACAATAACGCTAAAATTGTTAACAGAAATAACAGTGGTGCGAAGTATAGATTTATAAAATGTGACTTTTCGAAATATATCATTATGGATTGCATATCCGAGAATAATCGATACTTGCGGTTTTATAACGGTACAAAGCTGACTTGTCATCTGAACACCTGTAAAAAGAGTTGTTAAGCTGAAATATACTTTAAGTGAGTAGGTGACTTTAATGGCATGCATTAAAGGACTGCTACCAGGTGTATAATTACACATTTCGGGATCTTCGAGCATAAAAATAGTTTTACGATTTAAAAGAATTATTTATATATCCATATCGGGGAATATATTTATAAATATTAAATTATATATATATATATATATATATATTTGTTTCAAAATTCATAATGGTGGTAGTTCACTGTGCAGTGATGAAGCGTTTTCCTTATAACTCATAAATAGACAGCGGAAAATAAAGTCATTCGAACTACAATGGAGTTTTTTAGAGAGTTGTTGTTTGTAAGACTGGCATAATAGAGGCGCGTGCAGGTAGAACTGTTTTAATCGATGATTCAGAAGGTGCCTAATAACCTGTACTTTTATACACCCTTTAAAGTGAGGATTGTCCACCGTTTTGAATGGAATGTAGCAACTTATCATTCAACACAAATCCTGGCAAAAGTCATATTTTATATTTGAGGCGGAATTTGAACTTGAAGCCTCATTTTCTTTTAACATAGAGCGACATTTTTCGTGTGTTTCTGTGTATTACATTGATGTTCTATCGATTGTTTTGTTATCTTTTTTTTAATGCACACATACATAACCGACATTTAATTGTTTCACCAGTATCACTACTAAAAATGTCGACACCATATTCTTGTATTAAAGAATACAGCCTATGTTTTTTTTTTAATCTGTCTTCGACATTATGATCACTTCACCGAACACATATGAATATCTCTGTTCCCGTACGGACGAGGACTGACTGAGAACGCAAAGTGGCAGTTGTTTTCGGTGTTCGCGTGGTGCTCTCTACGGACGGTACCGTGTTGTAGCTACCTACTTGGGAAGCGTGCACATCTCATGCCATAGTCTATGCGTACAGAACTTGTACACCGTAAACATGACTTTTATTTGACTTTATTTCCGCTGTCTACTCATAAACTTGTTCTCTCTCTTTTATTTTATTGCTGATACTCATGCTTACAAGAACATGCTCTTTCAACTATATTCCTTAATAAATAATATTTTTTTTTTATTTTGTGTTAGAAGAAAATACTGATATTTGACTATTTTTTTAATGAATTTATTTTTTATCACACAATCTATCAAAGGTAGATAAGTGATCTTGCATCATATTATAGAAATGTTAAATGTTATGTTTTATTTAACAACGCTCGCAACTTCAGAGGTTATATCAGCGTCGCCGGATGTGACGGAATTTTGTTCCGAAGGAGTTCTTTTACATGCCAGTAAATCTACTGACATGAGCCTGTCGCATTTAATCACACTTAAATGCCATCGACTTGGCCCGGGATCGAACCCGCAAACTTGGGTATAGAAGGTCAGCGCTATACCAACTCGCCAACCAAGTCGACCATATTATAGATATGACAAGCATAAATACACACAAAAAATTTCATCACAATGTTGGATAATTTTTTAGTTAGGTGGGAAACGCTTCATCACTGCACAGTGAACTGAATTTGGGGGGGGGGGGGAAGTAAATATTTTTCATATCGTAAAAATATATTTTTCATATAGCAGACGGACAGTGTTTTACACATACTAATTTTCATTATTGTAAAAGATACAGTAATGGAGGAAAAAGAAGTTGAATATTTCCAAAATTTTACCGCTATAAGCTGTACCTAAACCTTAAAGGAGTATCGCAAAACATAAACAGATTTATACCGTATAATATATCCACAGACTGGCGACTTGCATGGCACACCATATAAAAAAAAATGCGTGTACTATCAATAAAACGAATACAACTGACAACTAAGTGAGAAACGTAGCAACATAGTCTTTGAACTCTGATCCTTGGAAAACAATGTGAATGACGCGGGAGAAGTTAGAGGCTTGTCGGTCTTCTTTGTGATAAATTCAAAGCTTGCCGCCCGTCAGTCATCATACCGACTGAGTAATACAGTTGGTTATTTAACGACGCTGTGGAATATATGATATCGGGGTGGTATTTGACGATGAGGCCGAATATTCGCCATGAGATTACCTGACATTTGTCTTACAGTTAAGGAAAACCTCTGAAAAACGCAACTAGGTAATTAGATCAAACTGGAATCAACCTATGCCCAAGCACATCTCTGGATCATTAAGCAAATGTGACATCGCCTGATCTATTAAGGTAGATTATAGTTTTCATTGAAATTCATTGTTGAAAAAATTAATTTTTCCCACTATAAAAGCTGACATGAATTAGACATTTTTTTAGTTACCTTAAAATAATTGCATGAACATGAATAATATGTATCTATTAATATAACCTGAAAATATCATAATCCGATCTTAATTAGTTTCTGAGAAACGTACACCAATGTCATTTTGTGAAACGATAGTCTAAAAAGAACCTTTAATATTACAAAGAACTAGATGGAAACTATTCTAGTGTATTCAATAGCCAAAAGCTCCATCATTGAGCATAAAAAATGTCCAAAAGATATGTTCATTAGAACCAAATCTATGCCGGGCTGCTTTCAGGCAATTTTTTTCTCATTTTTCACTCACCTAAACAACCATCTCTCCTTAACGACCAGGATCTTTTAGGGTTTGATTTATGGCTGAATATTTTAATCACAGTCTAGGTCAGTGGTATCGCTTTTGGATTCCTAAATTCCAAGAATTTATAAAGAGAAATTAGCAGGTAATAGAATGTTGGCGAAATTGTAAGTTGATTACGTAGTGACATTCCAGTGTCCTTATATCTCTACACTAGAAGCGTGAATAGGAATGTGCGAGCGTTTATGTAACTTGGTCTATAAAGTAACGGAATTTTGTGATGTTCTTCTCTGGAAGAGAAGAGGAAAGTCAAGGATTTACGGACCTAGAGTTACTTGTTAATTCCCTTTCACTTAACATTCCAACGTCTGGTGCCATATTAATAAGCATTGGATAATGTAATAATGTAAGTATAAACATATGACCAGGCATTTCAGATAGGACAGAACTAACACAGCTGGTTTTGTAATTTTCAGTCATTTTTGTAAAGGAGCACATTTTAATACACTGTTTCATAGTGGGCCAAGCGCCATTTATTAAAAATGGAGAAAGGAAGAGTTAAAGTTAAGTGAATACCATAGTTTAATGAAGATTAACATATAATTTAGTTTTAATGTGCATATTTTATATTACTTGCTATATGTTTCATTGAATTATGATATTCACTTAATTTTAACACTTGTTTTCTCCATTTTTAATATATCTCGCTTGGCCCTCTATGGCTCTGAACCCTTCAATTGTTAAAAAAAATAAATAAATTGACATTTATTGTGAATCAGGTGCGACAATGTGTAGATAATTGTGAAACAGGTATGCAAGATTATTTTGAAAATATTGCAGTGATAGAAGACTATGATTGGTTGAAACTGAACAAATTATTATACGGGATTGGTCACTGATTCCATGAGAGAGAGAAAGAGAGAGAGAGAGAGAGAGAGAGTGTGTGTGTGTGTGTGTGTGTGTGTAATTGTGTGGAAAACACACTGACAAATGACCGATATTCACCAGCCAAAAATTGCTCTATATTATAGATCAGAGTTAAAGACGATGAGAACGTGGAAGAACGAAAAAGGGAGAAACAGGAACATTTGATTTTCATGGAAAATGATTAAATATTCGTAATCTCTCTTTGTTAATGCCGATGGTGGTAGTGGATATTTTATTAATGGGTAACATTAGTGAAATAAAATTTTATAGTCAGTCAATTAATATATATTTTATTGCATTAGAGTACTGCATTTCTTCTAATCTTTATATACTTTCTTCTGTTTTTATCACCTCTCTACCATTTGTTTCTTTGTTTGCCAACATTTAAAACTGAAAATTCTTTACTATACTATAAAACATGCTTTGCGATCGTCATTTGTTTACCGTATAGAAGATAGTCAACTGAAAATGGCGGCTCCGTTCAAACGTTTTCGTGAAGATAACATTAGTGAAATAGAATTTTAGTAAGTCAATATTTTATTGTATTAGAGTACCTATTTTATTTCTTCTAATCGTGTAATAGTCAATTAAATCCCACTCTAGTTTTATTTTCTCTATTTAAATCAAAGCTTCTAGTAAGATTACTGTAGAAAAAATTACGAAATTTATTAATCTTACTATTTTATTAATTACATAGATATTGTTCCATTTAGCGCAACGAAATTCGTAGACAGAGCTAATTGCTGTATGTATGTAACTATGTACTTCAATTCTTGTAGAATGTTCGAGCAAGTCGACTGAATTGTGTAATTTTATTGCCCGACTTTTATCTGAAATTGTACAAGAATTACGCAATAAGTTTTATGATCTTTGCAATGAAACGTTCCTAATTATTCGTTAAGTTGTTCAATTGTTTTGTGTCCATGAAGGACAGCTACAGAAGAATAATAAGTATTGCGTTCTTTTACTTTGGTTAACGTAGCTTTTAATAATAGGTGTGTTACACATAGCTTGTCTTATTGATACAAACAAATCTTTATGTTTACAATTATGTATACCTCCGAAGGAAGCATATTTTGACACGTTTGTAGTCTCTTTACTTACAACCCGTTTGAAGCTGTCTCATTTTGTTCGCTCTAGAATTATTTAAGATGAAATAATATCTTTGTCCTTTACTTACTCTTGTCAGTTTAAAGTTCTCGCCAATCAATGGAATGGCGATACGAGTGAGACAAATGGTCTATGGGCTTGGAGCTCATTCAGTTTCCTACTCGAAACCCCTTGAGATAGCTTTACCTCGCTCATATGCTCAGAATTGCTGTAGTTGCATATCATTAGTAATAAATCTGTCGAGGATTTCCACAATCTGGCAGGATTGCTCTATATTATGGGCTTCTTGTCAGGCTACATTGCACGTACACAAGTTGAGACTATTTCAACGGGTCAGCAAGACGCTGGGGAGCTACCTGTTTTGTAGGAAGTCAAATAATTACATAAAACGATTAATTCGACATGAAAACATCGACCAAAAAATTAAAATCTATGGCGTTTATTGGTATTAATCCAATTAGGGAAAAAATGACGAATAATAAAATTATACAAGAAGAAGTTGATTTTGTATACGTAGACTATATCATACGAAAAATCACAAGAAATACACGCTAAACTTGTCAATGACAGTGTCAATGGAAAATGGGAGGAGAACAGTTAAATGGTACGCGAAAAAGCGTCTCCTTGTAAGGCAATTTAGATATGAGAAAAAGTGAATGTGTGAGCTCCAAGGCTCTTGGCCGCTTACCTCACTCCAAGACTTTTGAATGGGAAAGTCGTAAATGGACGCAACTTAATAGCTACCACATGGGGGGACGCAGAAACAGAACAGCAACACCTGAGGGTAGTCGAAGATTGACATTGGCATTGGTTTAACCATTAGGCTATAATATAATAATAATCCGAGGCACAACAGCCCATGAAGGACCATGACCGACCAGCCGGCTGCTGGCCTCACGTCCACATATCGAAACAAAGGTGGACGATCATCCAACCAGAATGGCGGTATCGTGTGGTTAGCACGATGATCCCCCCAGCCGTTATAGCTTGCTTTCGTAACCGGATTTCTCTACCTATCGTAGCTTCCCAAGTGTATCATGATGCTGGGTGGACACCGGTCCCATACACTGGCCGAAATTTCATGAGAAAATTTCTTCCCCCGCGGGGACTCGAACCAGCGCGCATTCCGTAACGCGAGTCCTAGGCAGGATGCCTTAGACCACGATACCACGATGCGGAACTTTAACCAATATATGTCCCTTATAATAGATCACATCTGTAAAATTGACATCCGACCACTTCAAAAGTTAATTTCAGGATGTTTCTGAGTTAAGTCATAGACTGTTAGAGAGCTATTTCAAATGATAAATAGCTTCATTTCATTATTTTTAGACATTAGTTGACCTTTCATTTTTTTGTACATCATGATAACGGATAAACATCCATGTGGAATTGTAATCCACCCACGATAGGGGCTTCCGCACGATGTTAAAACTGTATTCTTCGCCGTCGTACTCGGTTTTAAGACTTTTACTTTTTTATGCATTGTCATAATTTTTCGCCGTAAAAGCAGTCCTTCGTTAATTTTGGCACTCATGATTCTTGGACTTTACAGGTAGGCCTATTGTTCCCTGATTTAACCTTTGTTTCATATTTATCTGAATATAGAAACTTCGATCTGATAAACAACAGTACGTGACACTTACAACATGCCGTTTTCATGGTGACGCAGTTTGTGGCAATGTGGAGGCGTTGCTGATTATTTTTATAAATATAGTTCCCTTATGATTAGATCGTTCTGGAATTTAATTTAAAAGCTGATCTATTATTTATAGTTTGTCAGTCACATGACAATGACAGGATGCTCCTTGACATCTAACTGTGTAATAATTGATACGGATCTCACAGCTTATCTGTTGTCATAAGACGTCGAAGTGTCTTCTTGGCCGGACACGAATTTGACCGTTGAACATCAGACTTTCAAGGCGGGAAGATCCTCGATATATTGAGTTTATTAAGGACAAAGCGACAGTGGTCGTCCTACTCCACCATCCTGATATTATGTTACATAAAGCTTTCAAGAATTAATATAATGCCTTGATGAAGATGTAAATATTTTATTAATTTAGTGGTTAACATACGTTAAGGGTGTTTGAGAATAAGGTCCTTAGGAAAATATTTGGGGCTAAGAGGGATGAAGTTACAGGAAAATGGAGAAAGTTACACAACGCAGAACTGCACGCATTGTATTCTTCACCTGACATAATTAGGAACATTAAATCCAGACGTTTGCGATGGGCAGGGCATGTAGCACGTATGGGCAAATCCAGGAATGCATATAGAGTGTTAGTTGGGAGACCGGAGGGAAAAAGAGCTTTGGGGAGGCCGAGACGTAGATGGGAGGATAATATTAAAATGGATTTGAGGGAGATGGGATATGATGATAGGGACTGGATTAATCTTGCACAGGATAGGGACCGATGACAGGCTTATGTGAGGGCGGCAATGAACCTTCGGTTCCTTAAAAGCCATTTGTAAGTAAGTAAATAACTGGTAAAATCATTAAGAACAATTATTCAAAATTCTTTCTTCGTCCAAATATTTGACCACTTATTTATTATAGTTGTTTGCAAACAGTTGTCAGCGCAAAGTACGTACATAACTGTAAGAAATTAACGTTAAAAAACTAAAATTTATTCGCCATTGACAACGATTGAAAATAACGAATAGTGAATCATGTTTACACTTACGATTGACGAATACTTCGTTATTCACGAATGAATCAATCTTTAATAAAAATGCTTTTATTTTATATTTATTCGAATAATCATCTAGATCAGCGGTCATCAAAACACTGCACTCTCGGGCTAGCGTCTCTTACCCGCGGACAAGACACTGCCCTAGCGTGCAATCGTCGCTGCTGGCGGGTATGCTGTCTCTGTATCCCTTATGCACGACGGAGCATATTTCCTTACCCTCCATGCACTCTACCCATTTCAGCGAGTGCTGACGACCACTGATCTAGACGAAACATTATTCGAATAATGCCCTGTACTGTATGCATAATGTAACGTAATATCATAGTCTGACTCGGATATCGAAGACAGAGCTCTCGAATACTAATCAAGCACGTTGTCTCGCGGGTAGTCTGTTCTATTCCAGCGCTATCAACATTAAAGTTAGTTTAATATCTCCATTTTCATCTTCCAAGAATTCCAAAGCCAGGGTAACACCACTATGATATGTAGGCAATTACATCAGAAGCATAAAGAGGATCTGAAGAGAAATGTGGGCCAAACTGTTACCGAGTTTTGCTGTTTGTATACCTTCTTGTGACCTACTGTGTTTCCGACGTGACCTTCAATTGTTTTACTTTAATGACGTAACGCGGCTGATAGAGTAGTGCGATTAAATGGAAAGGGAGGAGGTAGCTCTGACGTTAGACTCGTGGCAGGTAATTAGAGACTATGTAAACTTCAACGTGAAAGATATCCCACTGACGGCATTTCACGCCATGAAAGACCTGCATAAAATTATTTGACTGCAGTAAATATCCACAGCTTTAAAGTAGTGTGAATTTTGCAAGTAAAATCCTTTTTTTTTTTTTTATAAAAGGTTATGAACTCCATATTGCCTATGAACATGCGTATTATATAATAATAATAATGATAATAATAATGATTAATAATATTATAATATTATTATTATTATTATTATTATTATTATTATTATTATTATTATTATTATTATTATAGTTTAATGCTTTATTTATTGTGACAGAGTTGGGAAAGAAAGGAACAAAGGAAAAAAGAGAAAGAGAAAGGGAGAAAGAAAGAATGAAAGAAAAACGGAAAATGGAAACATTTGAAATGAACCGAAATCAATTAATGATTGATTAGCCCTCAACTTTAAAAAGATCCCGAGAGGACAAATTTAGTCCTGTAAAATCAATAATACCGCCCAATTTATTTGTCATTCTATTTTCAGTACAAAAACTAGGACTTTTCTTTCAAATGTTCTGCCGTCAAGTCTTTTTTTTACAAAATAAACTCATAAGAGGCTAGAAAGGAAGGAAATAGAAGAGGAGGAAGACATAAAATAGAAAGAAAAAGGTATTTTGCACAGTCTACTATATACAGCCACGAAGGTTGAGTTGTGAGGGTGCTAGGAACAACAGACTGTGCTGGTACTATTTCGCATTGCCTGTAATGAGATGATAGTAGCGATCCTAGTGGTTAGCAACTATCTATGGATGCATATTTACTACTTATTGAGCTTCGTGACTGTATATACTAGACTGTGGTATATTGAATGAATGTTTTAGGAAACAAAAGAGTTTTTTTTTTACCTTGGGGATTTAATAGAAGTGAATTTTTATGGCAGGCAGAGTAACTATCTCATGCCTCCGTGTTTTAAATTGCTACCAGTGCACTTCATTAGAACCAGGTACCCAGCTTCGAAGCCGTTAGCCCTGTGAACTTACAATATATTGAAACAAAAGAGGAAAGATCCTACAGAAGACAAAAAGACTAACAGGATAGGGTAAAATATAGCATATGGCTTAGGAATGGCTGAGGCAACCCAAAGTCTGAAATCACGTAAGGGAAGGCTAAAGAAGGAATTGCTTTGTATTTGTCTCCATTAATTACATAAACAGGCCTACTCCCTACAATATGGAAAACATAAAGTTTATTTCTAACGCATTCGAATAACTTACTCATTTGCAGCTGAGTGTTTATGTCTAATGCCATCAGTCAGGAAATAAAAAAGTGTAATTGACGTGAACAACATTGGACAAGTTTTAAGAGCTCGTTTATTTCAGTGTTTATCTCCTATTTCTGACGAATCACCCAGCGTTTCCGTAAAACAAATAGAAGACCCCTCCTGCCAACGAAAGCAATAAATGTACTGATGGGCAGGAGGGAAAACAAATCTGTGCTCCCTTCGTGGGGGAGACGATCAGGAATTTCCACTCTGTTCACTGCCGTCCCTAGCACCGAGGTTCATATATTCGCACAGGAATTCCGCTGGTCTGAAAATATTTTATGTAGTTCGATACCAGTACCAGTACATACTGACATTGCGATAATAAAACTAGAACAGATATATTTTTCAGAAGGTTAAAGCCTATGTAGGTCGTTGGGTTTCATCAATATTTGACGTTTTTATGGCTTCACACAAAATAGACACTCTGTACTACTCCCGTAACATGCGGTGAACACTACATCACACCTCATCTAAAGTAACAAAGTGTTGCTTTTGGTGGGCATGTCTCTGGTTCCGAAGTTTTGAGGTTCAAAAGCGACTGAAGATAATCAATTTCTGAAGGGTGGAAAATCTAAAATTTGGCTTCCTTTGTGGGGTAAATGAAGCCAAAAGCCCTATGTTGTAAATTTATAGTCTGTAAACGAACCCTAATTCGGCAAAATTACGGGCAAGGCGGATTTTCGTCTTACAAAGTTCTTTGACTTACAAATAGATGTCTCTGTGAGGCAACTAAGTCAGGAGATAATGAGTTAGGTGACCAGTTCCTTCCCCCCCCCCTCCATTGCATACATCGCTGACTACTGTTCTCCAACCAGGAGATCAACTGTGAAAGGAATGTGTTTACTATTGGGTCATGTATTGGAACGAAGTAGATAGATAATATTACCGTTATAACGTCAGTTTAAAAACCATGCGCTCTCCTGCATATGTTATTTCCTGTATGAAGAGATTAAAAGACCAGGAGATTAACAGTGATCTAATTTTGTAACTAGGGTAGTATCAATATGTGTGCATCAATGTTACGGTTTTGTGCTGTGAGAGCTAGCCAATAGAGATAAGAGTACCCACGTGTGTGACCTTATGACATCTTATGACATCAACATTCATTCACAACATTACCCCGCTTCGTCTCATTCCCCAAAGACTTTCTCATGGTTGGAGTACAGTAGTAACATATTACACTAATCAGACTTCAGATGTATACAAACAGTTGTTATTCCTCTGACACATCGTCAAGTGAGATGTACTGCCTAATAATAGATGTACATATTAGCCAGGACCTCAATCAGAGGTCTACTGTATTATACAGTAAACCAATAAATTACTTTTTTTAAGATAATGTTACAAGTCGAGAGATTTTTTGTCGATTGGCCTTCTATGCCCAAGGTTGCGGGTTCGATCCCGGGCCAGGTCGATGGTATTTAAGCGTGCTTAAATGCAACAGGCTCACTTCAGTAGATTTACTGGCATGTAAAAGAACTCCTGCGGGACAAAATTCCGGCACATCCGGCGACGCTGATATAACCTCTGCAGTTGCGAGCGTCGTTAAATAAAACATAACATTTGTTGTCGATAGCTGACGTGAGAATTACCGCTAAATGGCTGCCACTTGCCCATGTCACTATTCGAACGGCGCCGTACTAAGCGAAACCTGTTTTCAGGCGAACACCCTTTACTAATAAAATATTTGCTTTAAGCTTACTTTTTGTTTTCGTAATATTTAATGGTCGATCGACCTTTGATATCCTATCGATCCTCAGTTTATTTTGATCAGAATTTATTCTGGATATTAAACATAAATTTGTTGTCGATAGCTGACGTGAGAATCACCGCTAAGTGGCTGCCACTTGCCCATGTCACTATTCGAACGGCGCCGTACTAAGCGAAACCTGTTTTCAGGCGAACACCTTTTACTAATAAAATATTTGCTTTAAGCTTACTTTTTATTTTCCTAATATTTCATGGTCGATCGGCTTTTGATTTCCTATCGATCCTCCGTTTATTTTGATCAGAATTTATTCTGGATATTATTTAAAATGTAGAATGTTAGAGATATTGATACTCAGTTCTTCGTTTATCGTAAACAAGAGAATCATCAAATTATGAAACAGCGAAATAATAAACGGTAATTTAGAGCTATTTTGAATGAAGCAAATATTAGAAGTAAAATCTACCACACCCATTATTTGTGCATGGCAAATTCACAGGAGATATCTAATCAAGAAATTGCATAGCATCACGGTCACGTAGGCTTAAGAACTGCGCAGTGTGAACCGATTTCTTGCTATTTTATAGGTATTGAAAACGAGCATATTTTATGACCAATAAATGGATGAACAAAGAACAGTAGTTTCATCAAATTTGAGCATACGCTTCTCGACTTTTTCCCCGAGGGCGTTTTTAGATAGGTATCAAATGTTTTGAAATAGACGTGCAATCTTGATCACATCCATATGTCGCATCTAAGATATGCTGACTAAATCTTAGCATCTGTTAATAATTCTTCTGTTTATCGCAATATTCGATGTTATCTGATGGTTTGCACAGAAAGCCATGACTTTTGCTTTATCTGCTGATAAATGCAAATTATTATTTTTCATTTGTGAGTAATCTGATTTTATACATCTTGATTACACAACTTTTAACACTATATCACACGGAATATGTATTATATGTCTTTCTTGTGTTAAATTTTACAGTACCTTGTTAACATGTTTCAGCCTGTTATGGGCCGTCTTCAGAACTGGTTGGTACTGGTCTTGGCGCATTTTGTTTTGTTTCCTGTGGGGGTGTGTTTGTGTAGTATAATGTGGAGTCAAAGAGTGTGTGTGTTCTGAAATTGAGTTGTGTGTTGAGAATTTCATTTGGATGTGTTTTTGTGTGTCTATATATTTCGTATTGTTCTAGTGTATTTAGTTTCTGACTTTTTGGTTGAATATGTAGAATTTCCATGTCTGTGTTTATGTCTTTTTAGGTGTGGTTAGTATTTGTGATGTGTTCTGCATATGTGGAAGTGTTTTGTAGTTTTGTTATGGCTGTGATGTGTTCTTTGTAACGTGTTTGAAATGATCTGAAATGATAAGAGGCTGAAACATAGGTACGATAAAATTTAACACGAGAAAGACATATAATACATATTCCAATCTGATTTTGCTAAAATATTCAAGAAAGAGCCTTTATTAATCACAGAATTATATATTGTGTACAATAACATAGTGATTTTGATTTGAGGATGACTCCCTTACTATAAATCACTGTCCAAAATATTCAGTGTGATGAGATGTGTGATTTTAAGCACGTAACATAATCTCTCTTCTCTGTGAATTCCCACAAGAGTGGAAACCTACCTCAAGGTCTACAATACAAGATACACTTCAGAATACAGCATAAGTACGGTAGTTAAAGTTTTAATTTTAAGCGTGTTATCTTTCAACACCACATTTCCTCCATCTATATGTCATGGGTTCATGACGATCCTTACTTAACTTTATGTGCTTACTAATTAGGAAGCCCAGTGAGGCTATCTCATGTACCATGTTAGACAGAAGTAGTTATGACTGCATTTCCTATTTTGTTTACAGTATGGTAGCTTCTCAAATGCTAAATTCTCGAAGCTCGAGTTTTGTAACATAGCTAAATGGTATCACTTCAGAATTAAGGGCCGTATTCAGAAACATCACATGAACTTTACTTTCACTTACATCTGACTTAAGTGGGTAGAAAACCTAGAACAGCCACCGGCATAGCTCTGTCGTATAAGGCGCTTGCCTACCGATCCGTAGTTGCGTTCGGGCGCGGATTCGATTCCCGCTTGGGCTGATTACCTGGTTGGGTTTTTTCCGAGGTTTTCCCCAACCGTAAGGCATATGTCAGATAATCTATGGCGAACCCTCGGCCTCATTTCGCCAAATACCATCTCGCGATCACCAATCCCATCGACGCTAAATAACCTCGTAGTTGATACAGCGTCTTAAATAACCAAGTAAAAAAACGCAGAATTTCTATTCACTCACAACTTAACTTACACTTTAGTCGTAACTTAGCCAAAAGCTAAGTTAGTAAGATTTAAGATACGTGAAGACCAACCCTATACCACACTTAGCACTATACTTTACCTGAACGACAACTAAGTTAATGAGACATTTGTTTACTATGATAAAGTTACATTTAAGAGCTCAAATGGATTTAGAAGAAGGCAATTTCAAGAATTCTAGAATCATGCGTTCTGCATCATATTATTTGCTTCTTTATTCCCAAGTTGTGCCTATGTAATCATAACCTCAATCTTATATCCAGTTTATCAGTTTATTCCGAAATCATGTACGTACGCCAGCTATAATTTCTCATACTATTATTATTATTATTATTATTATTATTATTATTATTATTATTATTATTATTTCCATATGAAAATCAATGAAGACAGATGATCTCACTTTTTAAATGATTAATCTGTAAATGTTTGTATAAAGTAGAGTTTGAAAAATATTATCAGTGATTTTTTTTTCTTAGATTAAAAATGACTTTAATCTGTATTAATTATACTTTAGTCAACTTAAGTTTAAAACACTATAGTTAAATACTGTGCAACAGAAATAAAAAAATAGACTGTAAAAGAAACAAATGTAAAATGTTTTTTGTATAGAAGGTAAAGAGTACTATGTTCCATTTTTCGAAATTGAGGTGTTTGCATATTTTTATTTTACTTTTCGCGCAAGAAATGATTCAGTGATGGCGTTGCTGTCTGTTTTGACGTTTAAACGCCGAGGGGGAGAGGTGTGAGCCGATGGAAGTACTGTCTCTTTCAAGAAGATGAACATATGAGGACATCGCTGTGGAAATAAAGAACGTAGCAAAGAAAAATTCAAATTAAACGCGCAAATATGTTTACGAATGAAATAATAATACTGTGCGATACAAGACACGTATTCACATGCAATGGAACGAACTAAAGTCGTACGTATGTAACTATCACAACGCAAGACTGATTATATCGATGTCATTTCTCTTCCGACTGTACTCTTGAATATCATTCACGTTATCTTGACCTTTCCTGTCGCCCGCTCTTCCTTATCTCAGTGTTTGATTCTCATTCCTTCCGTCGGTAATCCGTGCGAGACCCATACCTCTAACGTAATAATAAGCGATTTAGCCTGTTGGAAAGGGTACTATTTTCCAAATGGTATCGAGGTAAATAGAACATTCATTTAGCTCTCCTGTAAAATTCAATATTTGTAATACGAGACTGGCATTCACTTCCGATATACAGAAATGAAGTTACATTTTAGAATTTTATTTCTTTAATTCCTATTAACCTATTAAGAAAATAAAATAGTAGCCAGTGCATTTAGATGTATTTCTAATCCCTTAACATTTTTCCTTGTACGATTTTTCTGCGAAACTTACAGGGAAGATAATATTAATTAATTAATATTAACATTTCCATTTTACTAATTTGCAAATTAGACGAAATTGTCAATCTTTAAACTTTCTTTAAAAAATTATTAAAAATAAGTTGGACTGTGTTGGTTTATTTTATTATATAACATTATACGCACCTAAGCTTAATACAAAATTTCGAAATTTATTTTTCATACCAAGGGCAAATACTATCGCACAAAAATTTCCCAGTTTTCCAAATGTTACAATTATACAATAAATTACATCCTCATCGGAATGTTGATATTTTTAATATGAATTTCTCTAAGGGACAGAAGACAGAGGACGGACACTGGAAAGTTTTCTTTTCTCAATCCTACTATCAGGGACTGGAATGTTTTACCTGCAGACTTACTAAAGGCTTTACCAACAACCAAAAATGTATTTAAAAATAGGCTTAAGGACTTTACTAATAGACGGTAATTATACACAGTATTTAAAGGGTGTAAATGATATTTTGTTATTGAAGTGTTGTATCAGTGAAGAATTATGTTGTGTCAGTGAAGTGTGTTGTGTCAGTGAAGTGTGTTGTGTAAGTGAAACGTGTTCCTGTCAGTGAAGCTTTATAGTTTATAGTGGCAGTGCAAAGTATTTGAACAGTGAAATGTTTTTCAAGTGTTAGTGAAATCAGGATATAATCAGTGAAATGTGTCGTAGTTCCAGTGCAGTGAGTGAGTTGACAGCGAAATGAGTGTAATGTTGAAAGGTACTTGTGCAGATATGAACATATCATACTCGTGGGTTTTAGTTCGATCTTAGTTTTAAGATACAAATTAGATTTATTTCAAATGTTATTTTAAGTGATCGTTTCATTTAATTTAGGATATTCCCTGTTGCTATTATTATTATTATTATTATTATTATTATTATTATTATTATTATTATTATTATTATTAATTATTATTAGTATTAATTATTGTTAGTATTAATTATTATTATTATAAATTATTGTTAGTATTAATTATTAGTATTAATATTAATTGTATTTTTATTAATAAGTTTATTATTGTCATTATTGAGTGTAATTAGTTACCACTGCCACCGGGTATATACCCATTGCAGTGTGAATAAATACATACATCATCATCATCATCATCATCATCATCATTTCCATGTGAAAATCAATGAAGAAAAATCTATTTTTTTATGGTTAACCTGTAGATATTTGTATAATATAGTAGAGTTTGTAAAATATTATCTACAAGATTTTTTTTTCTTACAATAGAAATGATTTTTAATCTTACATTAATATACTTTAGTCAACTTAAGTTTAAAACACTATGCAACAGAAATAAGAAAATAGACTCTAAAAGAAAAATGTAAAATGTTGCAGCAAATTTGTACACCGAAGGTAAAGAGTACTATGCCCCTTTTTCACGAAATTGAAGTGTTTACATGTTTTTATTTTACTTTTCGCGCTCTTTCAGTTGTGCAAAGCACTACCTCTAACGCGTAATAATAAGCGATTTAGCCTGTTGGAAAGGGTACTAGACTGCCATATGGTACCGAGGAAAATAACACATTCATTTAGCTCTCCTGTAAAATTCAGTATTTGTGATATAGTGCCGTTCACCTCCAATATACAGAAATGAATTTACATTTTAGAAGCTTATTTCATTAATTCCTATTAACCTAGTAAGAAAATAAAATAGTAGCCAGTGCATTTCGATGTATTTCTAATCCCTTAACATTTTTCCTTGTACGATTTTTCTGCGAAACTTACAGGCAAGATAATATTAATTACAAATAATACTTGATTTCCCATGTAAAATCTCTATAAATGTGTTAAAACACAATAAGAGGCCTTTGGTCTGATAAGTGAGAGGACGAAGAAGAAAATGCTAAAGTTTGAGGCGTCAAGATTCACGTAGTTGTATGCAAAAAGCGGCATTATAGAGTAGGCGTTTTTTAGGTTGTTACATAAGCCGGAGATGCACCCAATTAATGAATGTCCTAACGAGCGGTGCACGCGACAGAAACACATGGACTGATTTCGGAGGCGCACACGCTACAGCTGTGCTGTGCTGTCGCGTGGGCCAACGGTACTGGGTGCACCCAGGCCAGGGGACATTTAGTTCCAGAAGCAGGCAGCCAAGCAAGGACCTCATTGTCATGCGACGCGACGCGATGCGACGGACGGGCGGCTGCTGACCCATATACACACTCGCGTTACTGTAACTCATTGTCTGTCTGTCTGTCTGTCCCCTTACTTTCCTTGTATTGTTTTCTGTTGCAGACAATGTGTGTGAGTATTCTTATCGAATGTTTATCGGGGTTACTGCATGTTCCTATATGATCAATGAATATCGGCAAACTTATAAAGACCATGAACCCCTTAATTACTCTAAATTAATTAATAATTACATCTATCCTAAATTCATAACACTGGTCTGCGTCATTTTTCAGGTCAACATTTTCATAGCTGTTATTTTATATTTAGTGCATGCTGAATTCAGAAATATAACTCATTTTGCTCAGTCAGGTCAGATTTTCTTACCATCGCATTTTTAAAAAGACGGTATTTCAGAGATAAATTGTATCTTATAGTTATTAGACTATACTAATTATGGTTTCAAGTCTGACTTAGATCTACGTAAGTAGTAAAATATGTATATAGAATGAAACACGAACACCATTATTGCAGAAGGAAGGACCTTTCCAAGGACTTTCGTGCGTGTTTTGCATCTGGAACATCCCTCTTGAGGTAACCTGCTAGCAATAGTCTGCAAGCATGTTCACATCCCAACGATTCTGGTACCTCTATTTCTTCACTCGAATGTCTCTATGAAAGCGCTCGCCTTGATTCTTTCTGTATTCCCCACAGGTTTCAGGAAAGTAATCTAAATGCGAGCTGAGGAAGTGCATCTTTATGGACATACATGCACCAAGAGCCTGGTGGCTTCGCAGGAGTTCCTCAACAGCTTGTTTGTACTCTGAGCTCCTACGATTGCCCAGAAAGTTCTTAATAATAGACTTCAATGCAAGCCAGGCATTACTCTATTTTTTTATGATCATTGAATTTAGCATCATTCATAAGTTCCCTGATTTGAAGGCCATCAAAAATACCTGCTATTAGCTTGGCCTCATTGACACGTGGAAATTTCTGACATAGGAAAGCAAGAACTCTTTTTTCTTTGTTGAGTGTCTTGACAAAGTTTTTCAATAGGCCACATTTGATGTGCAGTGGCGAAAGTAGAATTTTTGAGGATCCACGAGAGCTTCTGACAGAGCATTGTGTGAACCTGGTTTCAGGCTAGTCTTGCTTCCCAGATGCGTTGAAGAAAGTGCAGCACACACGAGATGCGAAAGGTTTCACCTGATCACCAATTTTGACACCAAAGTAGGCATGATATTAGTGCATTTCCTTGCAAATGGAGTCATTTTAAACTTTCGATTGGCATAATGACTTTACCACAAATGTAGTAAAATCGGTCAGGGTGAGTCTTGCACTTTCTATTCATTTTGTAAGAACGTTCCTTAAATCAGTCTCATCACTGAGAAAGCTCAAGCCAGACTACATGGGACTGCAAGAAAGAAGTTGATTTTACCCCTGTCTCTCTCTCCTACTAAGTTACCACTATACAGAATTGCAAGCTATGGCCCGTGTCTCAAGTGTGATTTTCAAGGTCTGAAACAGGAATGAAATTTCTTGAAACGGCCCTTTCTTCCAAATTAACTGTATTTATGTATTATATAATATATTTAATTTATATTTGATGTGATTTTAAGTCTGTTTTGTGATAGTAAACATAATTTTTTTCTTGCCTGTTGTACGTTTTATTTCTGTAAATACATACAAACTAAAATCTTGGCTAGTAAAGAAACCTGACCTGATTGAGCAAAATGAGTTATATTTTTGAATTCAGCATGCAAGGAACATAAAAGATCAGTTATAAAATCCTTGACCTTAGGAAAAAAGGTTTGAAACGCAGACCAGTGTAATCAATAGACCTATTACCTAAAAACCAAATTGGCTAGTCTCTTATATTGAGACAACTCATCCTGCCTAAGGTATTTCCGTGGCTTTCCTAAGGCGTTAAGACAAATGTCGGGATGAGCCCTAAGAGAAATGGGCCACGGACCTATATGCCCTTCCCCTTAAGTTCCCCTTTTTTCTAACAAACGACTTAATGCCCTAGTTCAGAGTCTATAAAATAATTAAATACATTTGCAATGCGAAAGGACAGGGAACCTTTCAATGTGCAGATTCAGAATTCACGGCGTCTCTTCTGGCGGTCTTCACCTGCCTTGTCATCGAACAGACGACAGAGTCTTCTCGACTCCTCCTGCACTGCGAAATGACACAGTTCATTTCAATGTGCAGATCTACACCAGCCATCGCCTCCTCATCCCGCCCCGTGATCATTTTGATCACATTTCCGTCCCCCTCGCGTATGTGGTACCTAAGAGGTTACGTCCATTTTCGGCTTTCCCCTTCAAAATTTTCTAGAAATCCTTCAGTGGAGAAGCGTAAACCGGAGTGAGACTAGTGGCCAACAGGCTTTAAGCTCACATATTTAGTTTGTTACAGCCCCCCCCCGACCCCTTGCAACGACGCGTTTTGCGTACCTTTTAAATTTGTCCTCCCAGTTCTCCTCTCTTTTTTCGATTTTTCGAGGGTACGGGGAACTATGTCATTCTGTTTGAATTCTTAAAAATAAATACATTATTTTTTTACTGCCAGTTCTACTGTAAAAGTACTTAGATCTTTTAACACAAGGAAAGCGTGTTAAAATATATTATTATTATCAGGCTTAGGATCCGGGACACTTTAGCAACCAATGTACACACAACTTAACTATAGACTTCCTTGAACATACCTAGTCATACTGTGAATGAAACAACGACGTCAATATGCTTTGTTATATTCTACTGTTAAGGGGTTAGGTACAGCTTACAGCAGTAAAATTTTGGAAATATTCAACATTTTATCCTCCATTACTGTATCTTGTACAATAATGAACATTTGTATGTGTAAAACACTATCCTTCTGCTATATGAAAATAGTACATTATGCAACGAGCCTAAAATGGTAGTAATTAAGACGCGAGTATGTTTATGAAACGAGCGCAAGCGAGTTTCATAATTTTCATACGAGCGTCTTAATTACCATTATAGGCAAGTTTCATACGACTTATTATGCTCGACCATATTTCTAACTTGAAATTATTCATAAGTATTCATGTTATTCTTAAGTGACTGGGGAGCGGAACTGACCTTGTGCAATATCTCGTAAACTGTGAGATGTGCGCAGACGCGAAAGTATTGATTTTTTTTCCGAGAAACGAATGTCATTGACCTTGATATAATCTAGAGAGTAAAATAAACAATCTTGATATAACCTTGAAATTGATTTAGATATTGAAAAACGAGATGACAAAATGAATTTATTTGAATATTATTTACAATTAACGCTAATTATTATAGTAACAGAACCATAACCTTCTGCGACAGTATTGGATTTCCAGCCTCCGTGACGTTTCGCTAGTTGTCTTTCGATTGCATATCCGAGAATAATCGATACTTGCGCTTTGATATTGCTACAATGGTGTTTTCTGATTGGTGGAGCACCTGAACTTTAATGAATAGGTGTACTTTAATGAGATCCATTAAAGGGCTGCTTCCAGGTGTATAATTACTACATTTCGGTATGGTCGAGCATAAAAATATTTTTACGATTTAAAACAAATTATTTACTTTTTTTTTTTTTCCAAATTCATTTCACTGTGCAGTGATGAAGCATTTCCCACATAGCTACAAAAACTACCCAATATTCTGTGATGAAATTTTTTGTGTGTATTTGTGCATGTGATATCTACAATATGATGAAAGATCACTTCTCTATCCTTGATAGATTGTCTGATAGAAAATAAATTCATTTAAAATTGATCAAGTATCAGTACTTTCTTCTAACACAAAATAAAAATAATATATATTATTTATTAAGGAATGTAGTTGAAAGAGCATAATGTTGTAAACATGAGTTTCAATAATAAAATAAAAGACAGAGAACATGAAAAAGTTAACGAGTTCACGAATAAATTATGAGGGAAACGCTTCATCACTGCACAGTGAACTGCCACCATTTTGAATTTGTAAAAAATATATAGGCCTAAATAATTTTTTTTTAAATCGTAAAAATATTTTTTTTAATATAGCAGGACAGTGTTTTACACATACCAATTTTCATTTATTGTACAAGATACAATAATGGAAGAAAAAATCTTGAATATTTCCAAAAATTTTACTGCTGTAAGCTGTACCTAACCCTTTAACAGTACAATCTAGTTACGGTGGACAATTAAGACGAGTATTGTATGTTGTGATCCTCATCGTAGGATTAAGATTAAACATACAATACTTGTCTTAATGCATCACGCTCTTATGTTGTAATATCAAATACCAGTTTTAATATATGTACATATTTAATTTATTATTTTAATAACTGGCATATGTAAATTTCTTGTATTTATAAATGTTAAGTGTTCATATTTTGATATTTATCGTATTTTAACCTTATGATCTGATTATGGAATTTTTAATGCCGAAAACGTTCATCTAGCATTGTTTTAATGTATTAAATTGGGAATATAATTCTCATTGTATTAAGATAAGCTAAAAAAAAAGACGGCAATAAACTTAACACACCAATTTCATGATTTTATAAGGCCTTTTGCTTAAGACATTACCCGCAATTTTTTCTCACTTTCTGTATACTTTCGTGTAAGCGGCTAGAATTTGTTTTGCATCTTGTAAGTCAGACATGATAACTAAGTTATGTAACAATACTGCTATACGTGCAGCTGTTTTATTAGTAAATTCAACAAAAGTCAATCAGTATTTAAAATGCTCGTTAAATTTTTGCGTATTTTTACGCTGCATGTGTAGATCTATAGTTTTTTTCGATCAGTATTTAAATGCTCGTTAAATTTTTGCGTATTTTTACGCAGCATGTGTAGATCTATAGTGTTTTTCGATCAATATTTAAATGCTCGTTAAATTTTTGCGTATTTTTACGCTGCATGTGTAGATCTATAGTTTTTTTCGAACAGTATTTAAATGCTCGTTAAATTTTTGCGTATTTTTACGCTGCATGTGGAGATCTATAGTTTTTTTTTCGATCAGTATTTAAATGTTCGTTAAATTTTTGCGTATTTTTACGCTGCATGTGTAGTTCTATAGTTCTTTTTCGATCAGTATTTAAATTCTCGTTAAATTTTTGCGTATTTTTACGCTGCATGTGTAGATCTATAGTTTTTTTCGATCAGTATTTAAATGCTCGTTAAATTTTTGCGTATTTTTACGCTGCATGTGTAGATCTATATATTTTTTTCGAACAGTATTTAAATACTCGTTAAATTTTTGCGTATTTTTACGCTGCACGTGTAGATCTATAGTTTTTTTTTCGATCAGTATTTAAATGTTCGTTAAATTTTGCGTATTTTTACGCTGCATGTGTAGATCTATAGTTCTTTTTCGATCAGTATTTAAATTCTCGTTAATTTTTTGCGTATTTTTACGCTGCATGTGTAGATCTATAGTTTTTTTTTCGATCAGTATTTAAATGCTCGTTAAATTTTTGCGTATTTTTACGCTGCATGTGTAGATCTATATATATTTTTTCGAACAGTATTTAAATGCTCGTTAAATTTTTGCGTATTTTTACGCTGCATGTGTAGATCTATAGTTTTTTTCGATCAGTATTTAAATGCTCGTTAAATTTTTGCGTATTTTTACGCTGCATGTGTAGATCTATATTTTTTTCGAACAGTATTTAAATGCTCGTTAAATTTTTGCGTCTTTTACGCTGCATTTGTAGATCTATAGTTTTTCGATCAGTATTTAAATGTTCGTTAAAGTTTTGCGTATTTTTACACTGCATGTGTAGATCTATAGTTTTTTTCGATCAGTATGTAAATGTTCGTTAAATTTTTGCGTATTTTTACGCTGCATGTGTAGATCTATAGTTTTTTTCGATCAGTATTTAAATGCTCGTTAAATTTTTGCGTATTTTTACGCTGCATGTGTAGATCTATAGTTTTTTTTTTCGATCAGTATTTAAATGTTCGTTAAAGTTTTGCGTATTTTTACGCTGCATGTGTACATCTATAGTTTTTTTCGATCAGTATTTAAATGCTCGTTAAATTTTTGCGTATTTTTACGCTGCATGTGTAGATCTATAGTTTTTTTCGATCAGTATTTAAATGTTCGTTAAATTTTTGCGTATTTTTACGCTGCATGTGTAGATCTATAGTTTTTTTTCGATTAGTATTTAAATGCTCGTTAAATTTTTGCGTATTTTTACGCTGCATGTGTAGATCTATAGTTTTTTCGAACAGTATTTAAATGTTCGTTAGATTTTTGCGTATTTTTACGCTGCATGTGTAGATCTATAGTTTTTTCGATCAGAATTTAAATGCTCGTTAAATTTTTGCGTACTTTTACTCTGCATGTGTAGATCTATAGTTTTTTTTTTCGATCAGTATTTAAATGCTCGTTAAATTTTTGCGTATTTTTACTCTGCATGTGTAGATCTATATTTTTTTCCGATCAGTATTTAAATGCTCGTTAAATTTTTGCGTATTTTTACGCTGCATGTGTAGATTTGTAGTTTTTTTTTTTCGATCATTATTTAAATGCTCGTTAAATTTTTGCGTACTTTTACGCTGCATGTGTAGATCTATAGTTTTTTTGATCAGTATTTAAATGCTCGTTAAATTTTGCGGGTTTTTTTAAGTAACGGACATGTAAAAGAACACAACGTTCTTGTAGGTCTACCTTTTCTGTTTTATCTGCCGAAATGTATGAAACTACGAAACCTACAATAAAACAAAGAGCGTATGGAAGCTCTTTAATTTGCGAATATAATATTACGTCTATGTTCTGTTGTTGTAACTCTTATTAGTATTGAGTAATCAGTATTTGAAGTTTTGGTTGCGGTCAAGGCGTCTGACCTCGCACGCTGCGCGCGTGTGAAGCGAGTTTAGTGATGCAGATTTCTTTAATGTACCGCGAACTGAAACGTCATTCACGTCAAAAGTATAAAGAAACAAACATGATAGTAAATATGTAAAAATAATGGCTAGAAATAAAATATAAATAATGAATGACAGAAAAGAAAACAGCAAGGAAGAAAGATAATATAAAAAAGAAGTAGCCTACAGACAGAAGAAAGATTGGCAGTGAGAGATCGAAACGAGGGGATAAGAGAGAAAAGAAACTGAGCAGGATTAAGAAGGCAGTTAGCTTTTAGTTATTAGAATTCTTTGTAATAAATTATAATCCATAGAAGATATTTACGATTGGTTAGACTCGTGCCACCAAATTCAGATGTTCCTGTTCCCTCCATTTCCAAAGAACCTTCCAGTCTCGTCGTCCATTAAGTCTTTAAAAGGTCTATACCAATTTAGTGAAGTAATGATTCTTCGTCCACTCTGTATGTTGTAACCTTGAGGATTTATGAAAAATACAACAGTTTACAACACCGGAATCCGTTACTTTCTGTTATTAATGCATTTTAAGCTTTTTGTTCCTCATAGTCATACCACAGTCTAGTAAGTTATATACAGTCACGAAGCTTGAGTTGTGAGGGTGCTAGGAACTATAGACTGTGCCGGTACTATTTCGCATTGTCTGTAATGAGGCGATGTTAGCGATCCTAGTGGCTAGCAACTATCTATGGATGCATATTTACTACGTATTGAGCTTCGTGACTGTATATACTAGACTGTGGTCATACCATATTCACACGAAATAGAACTCCATGATTTGGGATCGAAATTATGCCACTCCTCAATCACTGATAACGTGTGAGGTTACAATACGTCTTATTTTCAGCCCATCAATTTTACGCCCGAAAGGATTTCTAAAAATTCTTTTAAAGTCCCTGATTTTGCTTATTTGCCATTTCTTTTCCTGGCGAAAATTTTATTAGCGGGTTGTCGAACGTAATTTTTTTCTTAGTTTCACTTTCGACCCGAGTTTCCTTTCGTTTTCAGTCATTTTTTTTTTTTCCGATTAGGTCGTTGTTTCCGCGATTGAAATTATTGTTACACGTGGCATATTGGTGAATGCCAACTACGTCCATTAAGTTTTTTTATTATTTTTTCACGTTGGTGTATAAATTCATACGTAATAAATATGAGAAGGAAATGCAAAATTTATCACGAAGTAACAGAATAAATATAAGCGTTTCCGAAGTATTAGAAATTATTGTATTTGTCTTAGTTTTGTCTTACAGTTCTTTAAAGTAAACATTAAATATTCTAACCAATTAATATTTAATAATAATAATAATAATAATAATATAATAATAATAATAATAATAATACTCACTCAAGGCTTTTAAGGAACCCGGAGGTTCATTGCCGCCCTCACATAAGCCCGCCATAGGTCCCTATCCTGAGCAAGATAATTCCAGTCTCTACAATTATACCCCACCTCCCTCAAATCCATTTTAATATTATCCACCCATCTACGTCTCGTCCTCCTCAAAGTTCTTTTTCCCTCCGGCCTCCCAACTAACACTCTATATGTATTTCTGGATTCGCACATGCCCTGCCCATCTCAAACATCTGAATTTAATAGTCCTAAATAATAATAATAATAATAATAATAATAATAATAATAATAATAATAATAATAATAATATCATATTTACATTTCTATTTTTCCCTTTTCTTTTCAAATTAAATGTGGTATTGTCCTATCTTAAAATTCTGATATTATACTTCCAAATTCAGTATCTATAGAACATTCCATGTTAAGAAAAAAGCATTGGTTTTATGGGTTTTGCCTAGTACATTGTAGAAGCTATGTTGTAGATAGGCGTTTTTATGACAACTGATCATTTGATGGAATAGCCCCATATGCTCAATGCTTTTTTCTTAACGTGAAATCATCAACTTCCATGCATTGTTAGTCACGTACAGAGTCCCAGTTCAACCTCAACCTCCATCACGCGGCAGTAATGTCACAATCAGCCTAATAAAGAATATTGATTTCAGATGTCTTCAATGGCGGGTGCAGCGACCTCGTTCTTCAAGGATAGGGGCGCCTTTGACATGCAAGCTGGCCACTCCGGGAAAGGTAGGGAAACACTTGAGAATATCAATGACTCTCCACTATCATCATCATCATCATCATCATCATCCTTCACGAATTAGGCCTCTGTAGACCTGTTTCGGCCCCATCTAGCAGTCTTCTTAACGGTCTTCCTGGTCGACGATGTCCTCTAGGTTTATATTGCATCATAATTTTGGGATTCTTGAATTTTCCATTCTTCATGATCTAGCCAATTGAATTTGTAAACTGACTCTACTTCTAATTGTTCTAAAATTTCTTCATTCCTTTTCGGTCTAAAGAGTATATCCTGCTGTTCTCCTGAAAAATTTCATTTTTGCTTTGATTCTGTTCATGTCTTTTTCTTTAATGTCCAAATCTCGCTTCCGTATAGAAGGGTGGGTAATGCTAGTGTATTATATAATGATTTTTGTACTAATTTAGCTTTTAATGTATTGTTGTCAATAATAATCTATACACTTTTGTCAGTCAGACTTTATTAATGTTTTAAATCCTCAGAAAAATTCTTCATATTTCTTTGTTGCAGCCAACAATTTCTATAGATTTGATAAATATAAAAGTTGTCTTAAGGCACACCTTCAGAGCAAAATGAGCGATTTTCTTCATACGGCATGCGCCAAAACAAACAGTGCTGAAATTCTCGCACTGATACTGCGCATGTGCGTGTCGTATCCATGGTGAAGTTTGTTTATCTAAACTCATTGTTGTATTGTTGATAAGTAATATATAGCGAAGATAATTATAGCGATTCTCACAACTGAGGAAACAGTGTTTATTGTATAGTATTATTTCCGTTCATACGGGCTAGGACACACAAATGGCCCTAGTTTGAAAAAGTTTCAGATGATTTTCGTGATACGTTTCACAAAGCTCCGCCAAGTAACTCGGTTTTGTTACAAGTTGTTAAGTTTAGCTGCACAGGAAGCGTCTTCACTCATAGAAAAGGCTGCGGCCTGTTACTGTGACAAATAATAATAACCATGGAAGGCTCCTCATCCATATATTAATAATATTCAAGACAGAAGAAGATATGAGACAGTAGACGACATTAAGATATATGGATCATACGCGGAGACTAAGAAAAAGGCAGAAAATAGGAAAGATTGGAGAATGCAGTGAAAGACCTGCCCTTGGGCAGAAAACTATGAATTGATGATGATGATTATTATTATTATTATTATTATTATTATTATTATTATTATTGCTACTACTACTACTACTACTACTACTACTACTACTACTACTACTACTACTACTACTACTACTACTACTATAGTATGTTCCCTTCCGTGCAGGACTCGGGACAACATCCTGTGTCGGCGAGGCCGCAGAGAGCCAGAAACTCTTGCACATGTCATGGGCTCTTATCTGCGACGTGAAGGGTACTATGTAACTCACGATACCATAGAATTCGTTTGATGACCTCCGAATAGTTTAGAATATTAATTGATTTAACTTTAGATCAGTTAATTTTCAAATTTTCGAAGAAATACAAGGACTGACAGACAATGACATTACAAGAAAAATAGATACGATTGTCACCCCACCAAATAGCAGCAATTGTTACATCATCGATCCCTTCGCTACATTTGAAAAACAAAAGAGACGATCTGAAGACAAAAATAGGGGAAAAACTTGATTTATATACCACCTAACGTTCCATATTTTATGAAGAAACACAGCGAGGAACTAGGCCTATTCCTGGTTTCTTCTTTCAAACCTGGCAACGTTTCGGCCTACAGAGGAAGACAATATTAGCATCGTTCTTGCAGCTCTGAGGGGATCCATATTTCTACTCCGAAATCATCGACGGTCAACAATGATCTTCAAATAATAATTAGTGATCATTTATTGAATCATTTCTTGTCATTGTTAAACCTGAACATCTGTTATTTGTACTTTCAACTGCCTATTGCACAATATGCTCTGTCTTTGTGGCAGCTTGTTAATACAGGGAGCTGTTATCGTTTAGATAAATAAATAAATAAATAAATAAATAAATAAATAAATAAATGAATGAATAAATAAATAAATAAATAAATAAATAAATAAATAAATAAATAAATAAATAAATAAATAAATAAATAAATAAATAAATAAATAAATAAATAAGTAAATAAATATTATTGTATACACACGTGAACTGCTTAATTAGCCAAAACGTACTGAGAAAAAGTGTAAGTTTGGAACATTGCTCTTTTGGGCGGCATACTAACAATAAGAATTCCAACATTAAAGCTACATTAAATTCAAACTGTTGAGCAACAACTCAATCAGCATCATACACAGCCAACATGTTAGCACAAAGGCTTTTTTTTTTGGCGCGAAGTGAGTGTGCATGTGGCCCTTAAGGCAAATGTCAGGTAATCACACAGCGATTTCTCGTCCTCATCTCAACAAATAGCATCTTACTGTATTACCAATGTTATCGACACAAAATATCCTAGTAATTGATATAGCGTCGTTAAAATGAGCAAGAAAAAATAGATATAACTAAAACAATTTTATGGATAACTCACAGGTTTACAACTTCAAACTTGAAGTAAATTCTGCTGTAGTATAATGCACGTTAACACATTTCAATGTCACCTTCGCAACTGAAATTACAGAAAACGAATTTCCGTTGCCATTTTTATCTGTGTGCGGGTGGCAGTGCTATTTGTTGGAATGCGATTGGACGAAGCTGTATCATCAACATTCAAAAGTTAATTAACATAAAGTGGTATTTTTATTTCTAATTTTCAGAGGAGACTTTTATAAAATCCTCATTTCAGATGGAAGATGTTAATGTTGGCCATGGAGCATAATATTCTGATGGTTTGAAAATTTGAAATTCGAATTAAATGTATGGAAGACATGAAGAGATAGATTATAATTTTATAACTGTCTAATAATGTGAATTAAGCGAAGTATATTGTTGGTAGTAAAGATAATGTCATCAATAAGGTCTTTAAGTTCTTAAAATAACAAAAAATAAAGTGCCTGGAAAAGGATTATCGCGATGCGGACTTACAATCCTGCAGCCACGTTCATATAGGTACGAGTAACGATTATAGACTATAGTGGACTATAGATTGAGTAATGTGGTCCTATTTATGCGATACATGTTTTGTCTGTTGAGCCTGCGTAACATTAACAGATTGTCTGGATCTCATTGTGACAGGAACGACTTAAGAACATTTTGAATCGAGACAGGGCCGGTTTTGAGCATGCTAGAAAAAATGGCCGCCGTTAATAATGTACATCGAGAGTTAATTTACAACCTAATTCATTCATTCATTCATTCAGTGTTCTGCCCAAGGGCTGATCTTTCACTGCAAACCCAGCATTCTGCAATCTTTCCTATTTTCTGCCTTCCTCTTTGTCTCCTCATATGATCCATATATCTTAATGTTGTTATCATCTGATATCTTCTTCTGCCCCGAACTCTTCTCCGATCACCATTCCTTCCAGTGTAATCATACCATGTTTGCAGTTTTTCTTGTGAAAGATAAATGCGGTAGCTTCCCGCACACCACTCTCTCTTCCGCATCTTAAAATATCCCAGAGGCCCCAGCATGGAGGTGAGAAGAGTGAATTTGACTAATTAGGCCCTCTGGACTTCACCGAAATTCACCGCAAGGGTTAAATATAAGTTCTATCAGGGTTTTAGACCGGAAGTCCCAGTTAGTCTTTGGCTAACCCATTCCATGGGAGATTTATTAGTATTGTTTTTTGATAGTATCATGTAGTCAACAAAGGAAAAATCCATGAAATCTTTATAGGCCTATACAGTATATATTTTATTGTTAAGGCAATACAAAATTTACAAAGTATCAGACAAAAGCAACTGTGAACACTGAGTTATAGCGCTCATGTTGTTTTGTTATTTACCAATCCATCAGTAGCGTCTGATTGTAATTTTTCGCTGAATCCATTTTCTATAACTAGTAATCTCAGATCAGTAAATCTTTCTTGAGTCATTAATGTTCTTAAATGAGTTATTGTAAGTTTTAATTTCGAAAAACTCCTTTCTACTGATGCTATACTAAATTGTACTATAAGAAACATTCTGAAAACTATAAAGAGATTAGGAAATTATATTTTTTAAGTTTTTTTAATGGCTCAGTTTCCGTAACGCCATTGTGCAAAGTTCTGTATGTTATTACCTTACTGAAGAGCTCAGTACCATCAATATATTATTAATATTTTAGCTTCCTTTATTAATTTGAAGGGACACATCTAAATCAGAACAATATATATTTTTTTAATTTTATCTTCGACCATTTCTCTCAATTCACAAAGAAATTTAAATAGCACATTATTACATTCATTCAGTTTCAAATCTTTCCTCAATGGAACTTAATGCAGTGGTGCCAACAATTTATTAGACAAAATAAATTGTATGTTATACAATTATTTTGGATTTTTAATTTCTTCATTGGGACATTCACAATCAAAATAGCGAACTTAGTTCTGCTCCCAGTACTAATATTCAAATTACGTCCTGAAAATGTTCTCCTTTTATATTCATTTTCGTTCGTCAGCTTCAACAATTGAAACAATATTGATGTTGCTTTCAGATTAACGGAAGGCGGAAAGATTGCAATAAAATTATATTAGTTAAAGATGAAATTAATACTTGAATATTCTACAATATATTTTAATAAAACTGCATTCATAATTATTTCATTCCCGAATATTACATTAAAATATCGTTAAATTATATTTCAATTTTATTCTATCGGCTGCCATAAGGAACTGGCTGCCTGCGTGCAAGAACGCACTGCACACCTACTAGAACCGGCCCTGAATCGAGATATGCAACCTTAAATGCCAGATTCCATGACCGCTAGAGGAATAAAACTCAATATAACTTCACTTTTTCTTTAATTCTTAAAAAAAAAAATTCATTTTTAACCATAATGCAATACCCTGTCACTGCCCATATCATCTTCCAATAATACATTTACTCCCTTGGGGTAGGGGATTCTTGTTTTTAATACGCCAGCTTAAATTTTTCAAACTTTGAGGTAAGCCCTAACAAATCCATGATGTAATTAAAGTGCTGAGTGGTTTGTCAGAAGCGATTATAAGGGATAATAGATCGATGATTGGCAGGCCAGTAATAGGAAAAAAAAAATAGCATCAGCATCAATTTCTCCCTGCACGGTGTGAGGGTTCTTTAATCTTGTTTGCAGCAGACACTGTAAAATCTCCAAAGCGTAATGTATCATATGCAGTTTGGGGATTATATAAATGACAGCAGTGTACTACGAGACAAACGAATTCGAGTTTCCTTAACTGGCAACTAATTTAATCGATACATTTGTGATGTTTTTCTCAAGTTATACAAGTGTGATAATTAATGCAATTGAGACTCGGAAACCAAGAGGGGCCCAATATTTAATCAATTTCAAAATTTATTTCTCATGCAAAATAATTAGTAGAAACTTTTAGCCATGGTTATATGAAAAGATGTAATGGAGATGTACTTACGAAACAAAAAATAATTAGTCAGAGGCATTTTGTAGCAACAGCAAACATTTTTTCAATTTCCCAAAAGTTTGATGTAATGGACTTGGGCCCCTCTTGGATTCCGGGTCTCAATTGTTTACATTAATGTGTTCGGTTATTAATAAACAAATGTGTACAGTATATTGGTATTGCTTGTATTATTACTTTAAATATTAATTTATCTATAAGTAATAATCAGGCACCGTATTTTTTTGTAATAGCTGTACGCGCAAAATCTTCCGCAAATATTTTCTTTGTTACATTTGTCCTTCTAGATGCCTAAAGTGCCATATTTAAGCCAAAAAAACACTAGCGAAATAACGCGAAATTTGGGTCATTGTGCGAAATATGTCAATAACCACAAAATGTACCCCATTATCGCAAAAGCTACGAAATCTGCATCAAATTTACTTTCAGTCTATTGTTAAAAAAACATGCTTATGAGTTTTGTTTCAGTTAATTTGTCAACCACTTGGTAACGCCAATATTTATGTATTTTCTTTATGGAAATTGTGTACATTCACTTTTACTGCCTGTTGCTATGGTCCGTCCCAAAAACCTGTGGACTAACTTCACGCATATGGGGGCGGAGTCTATCTGAGCCGGAGTGCATTGCGGGCAGCATCAGCTCGAAGTCGCTAAGGGGTAAGATGCTCGATGTAGAAGGTAGAGTAAAGTTCAAATAGAAATGATCCAATCCCTGCAAGCGATTGCTAGCTTCGTTCACCCACATCTCCCCCAGAGCGATTATTAGCCATAGCCTTCTCACATACCACTTGAGCAAAGGTCTTGTTTCGTCTTTCTACTCTACAGATACCTGGAACGGACCATATATACAGAGCTATCGAAAAAAAATAGCTATTTCTGTAGTCGACTGCAACGAAGATTAAGGATATTTTATGTAACGTACAACAGTTTTCAATTTCTGATTCAACATTGTTCAGTCCTTCCTGCAGTATGTTATGCGTCGGAAGTTACAGAATTTTGAAGCGAAGAGGTTTTGGGGAGCCTAGTAGAGGACTACAGCGAATTTGGTGCAAATTGTTTGCAGGCTGTACACTATAGTTCCCTACATCTAATGTGGACACTGATAGAGGTTTTTCTGTAGAAACCATACTTACAGTTCATATTTTGATAATGCTGTTGTATGATATATGTAGGTCAGAAAAAAAGTCATCTATTAAAGATAGCGTAACACATTTAATTTACAACTTATTTCACGAAATAGCCACCGAATAAACAACTTACTTGGCGAAATAACATACAAATAGTGGCAGCGAAATCACCCATTTTATTTTACCAAAAAATACGGTCTCCAGTAATAATTCTTGACGTCCTACCATGAAATGTTTAGAGAAAATAATGTTAAATGAATAGCCATTGCGCCAGTTTTCCATTCCACAGTCAACAGCTCGAATCCTGATTAGTTCAATTGAATTACTTTTCACAAAGCTCTGATATTAGTAAACCAACAAAACCTTTTTCTTTTTTTTCTCGTTGCACATATTCAAACTCTGCATCATCGACTTTCAAATTCATTAAAAATGTTTGGTTTCGTTTTGATGTCATAAGCGGTAGAGTTCTCGCTGAAGTTCCTCTATGTTGTTCATTTGTACTTCGTGGATTGGACTTCTAACAAGGTCGTGTCGGAAAATTTCGAAATCTGGGGACAGTGGAGTCAGGCAGTAGAACATCCTCTTCGGATCCATTTCCAAGATAACGTTAATTCAGGGAGAACGTTTTAATGGCATTAGCATCGCACTACAGCGCCGTCGGCTGTGGGAATATTATCAATTTTTTTTCTCTTTGACACCTCACGTGACACTCTAAAATTTGTAAGAAATTCACCTGAACACGTTGTATATAAAATAATTTATTATTGTTGGGGCAAAAACAAATCCAATTGTTAATCGTCTTGGCATTATCATGGGATGGCAATCTAGTTAGTGTAATAATTATAAAGATAGAATAGGAACCAAGCACCCTAACATGAATAAGAGTAGGGTTTTGAAATCGTCAACCATCATTCGTATAGTCCAGCGTTTTTCACTTTTTTTACTACATGTGGTACATTGAAGGTGAAATTTAATTTTCGGCACGCCCATATAATCTAAACTAGTGGTTCCTAACTAAAGGAGAATTTCGAGGGTTTTAGGAGGGAATTTTGACTTGTGCCAGGCGTTTGTTGAATGTTGACTTTTGTGGACTCACTTTTTATATATGTGGTATATAATTCAAGAATGCGTCAGTTCAAGATTAAATAAAATACAAATTCCCTTACGAAATTCAACTGGAAAACATTTTCCTCTGATCATGGTCAGTGTGTGATCTTGTTAGAGAAAACTGACAGTTTCATCTTCGGAGCAGAATCCCAAAAGACTTGGGGTGGATTAGAGACTGAATTGCTTTCGGATAAAATCGCGGAATGGGGAGGAGGGAGAAAAATGTAGCCCTCGGAATGAAAATCGAATTCCAATCGCCGACCAGTTGGTACTCCATCACGTTACGGTTCATTTACTCTGCAGCGATTACTGCAGCCCAGTTCTGAAGTAAGAAAATGGTAACCAATTTTATACAGGAAATGAATTTCACACTTCGTTTCAGTTAAGACAAAATTTCATTAACTACGAATTTTCATGCTGCTAACAAAATTGCATTTTAAACATATCATCAGCTTTCAAAGGTTGGATTTCTGCAACCAGTTCCATTCCCATTAGTTCAAGCCATCCATCCATCGTCTTTCCGGTCTTCCAACATCTCTTTTATCCGTTGGATGGCATGCGGTCATTATTTTCGGTAACATGTTACTGTCCGTTCCTCATAATTTCTTTAAATTAGTTTATAATTTTAATGATTTTCATTACTCATCATATTCTCATTATACTCAATCAGTTTCAGGAGCAGTGTACTTTCATAATAAATGATTGAAAGAATTTTAGTTTTGTCCTTTAAATGTGCAAAAGTTTGATCCGAACAAATGGAACATTCCAGAATTCCCTTGTAGAACGAAAAGTTACATTTGTTCGAATCAAATTTCTTCACATTTGAAAGACAAAACTAAATTTTTTTCAATAATTTATCATAATACACTGCTCTCTTAAATTTACTGAGCATATTGGGAATTAAATCAATGGTTTTTCCAAAACACGCTATGACATGTTTCTTTAAAACAATTTTTATCTCGAAAAGAAAACAAAAACGAGCAAAATTGTATTAACCTTTTTTTGTTTGAAAAATCTGAAAGAATAATCCCCTGAAATTAACCACATTACTTACGATTCATCCTGTGTATTGTTGAGAGAAGTAGTTTCTCTTTCCTTTTCAAAGATTTCCCACGTCGAAGAATCATTTACGACTCTTTTACTTATGAAGTACTTGTTGATCGTTTTCTTGTTCAGTATACGAAATATTGAGATAATTCTGATACTACAATGTCAGATTCAAAATATAAACAAAGCAAATCCTTATTACAGCATGAATTATTCACATGTCGTCAATAAATAATCGCGAACATCTCCATATTTATAACTAACAAGTAAAACCTTATCTGATCAAGGCTCTTAACTGGGAGTTCCTCACATCCAAATTTGTCTTATGCAATACTCGTTGAATAAACAAGCGAACAATTATCTTATCATCGTATGAGAGTTTCTCCCATATATAACACCACATGGTACTGTATTATTAATGCGAAAGTAAAGATGTAGTGTAATTTTGCAAATTACCAGATGGAACACAAAGGTGGAATAGGGAAGCACTCTCCTGTCTAACGCAAAGATCGGAATTCCAGCGATCAGAATTCTTCGGCATAGCCACTCCCTTTAACAATTAGGAGAATGTTCATCGCTTTAGGGCGAGCCTTAGGTTGTTGGTTCAAGGTCACACTCGAGAATCAGTTCTCACGAGTTACGTTCTTGCGAACTATTGAATGATGAGGCGCGTCTTCTTATACGACCTTATAAAGGATAGCTATCGAGAAATTGGCACACACTTTTGATTAGTTTTCTAGATATCACATGGAAATTCTACTGGGAGATTTCAATGCTAGAGTAGGACTGGAGGGTAGTTTAAACAGACTATTGGAAAAAAGAACCTACACGTATCAACTATAAAGTGACCTTTATTCATCACACTCTTAGAGAATGGTTGTGTTTCTTGTTTTAAGTTCGAGTATGGTTTTTCAAAGAATAAACTGAATTCCACGACGTTACAGCCACATGAGGCGTCAGGGCGAACCGAAATTCCCTCTATAAAATACTGTAATAGTAGTCCCTGAGTAACTACTAGAAAGGATAGGGAAGCGGCATGTCCCAACATATGTTACTACTCGGCTTTTCTTTGATCGAAGTTCGCCACCTATCATGGGCTTACAGCCTGTGTTTAAAATTAAGGGTAGCGTCATCTTTTCTTTGGCCATACTGGCGATCTTCCTCCAGGCTTTCTATCTCGTACTATAGCACGCATTAACCCGCCACGTGAATCCTGCTAACATGTTGATCCTATTCTCTTTTTCTCCTATACTTCGTTCCATAATGTCTGACAGGAGGAGTAAACATTGCCGGCAGAGGAGGAGAGAAGTATAATTGCTGTTCAACCAATAAAAGAGATCTCATTCCACGCTTGACTTGATGTTGGACAGTCTGAAGCGTTTTACCTCTGCCCAACTTCAAGACAAACGTGGAATGAGATCTCTGCCATTGGTTGAATAGCAATTGTACTTCTCTACTCCTCTGCCGAAAATGTTTACTTCTCCTGTCAGACATTATGGAAGAAAGTATGGATACCCATTTTCTTATTCCTTGAATAACATTGCTTTCTGACATCTAAACTCCTTGCAACGGTTAGTCTTGTTTTCCCAAAAACGTTTCTCAAAGTATTTATTGACAGTAATTACTCACTTTATTATTATTATTATTATTATTATTATTATCATTATTATTATTATTATTATATTAACCCTATCGGTAAAACAAAAGATGCCTTACGGTATGTGAATGGTCACCAAAAAGTCACTGCAGTCCAGGTGAAATTTGTGGCGGAAAAAGGTACTTGGAGGTATGTCTTCTCAAAATACTGAGTTTCCCCTATCGGCATTAAAGTATTGCTCATTTATTTTCAGTATGTAGTGCTATGCAGGTGGGCGGAGGGCAGCGCTACGGCGGGAAAAAATTTTTACACACGTTATGGCGCGTCGTCCCTAGGGGACGCCTGGTTGGGTGACGCAAAGTCAAGTAACTACCATTGGATTAAAAAAATGTATAGAGGATCGCGAAAATATCTCGCGGCATATTGCAGATGTCTGTGTAGTAAAAATGAGAACTGATCTTTACAGTAATTGGAAATAAGCTATCATTCTCTTACCGAAGAACCAGAGTTAGATTCTTAACGCATCTGCGAGATTTTTGGTAGACAAAACGGTCGTGTTGAGATATTTTGCCATTAGGGTAAACTAGGGTCTGTTGGACAGTCGGGCATGTTGGACACTCTGAGCTTTAACGTGTTACCTCGCCACTTGTGAGCACCACATTTAGAAGTCAATGAAGAAAGTAGCCACGAGTGGGGCTACTTCCGTCATTGACTTCTAGCAGAATGCCCACAATGGCGTGGTAACACGTTAAAGTACTGAATGTCCAACATGCCCGACTGTCCAACAGACCCTAGTTTACCCTATAATTTCACTATCGCCCCATTTTTGCAATATGCCAACGCATTGTCTCTTAATAATCGCTAAAAGTCCGAAAAATAATTAAAAATTATTAAAGACAGAAGTAAGGGTTGTTCTTCCACTTTGTGCCTGATCCTGTGTTTTCACCTAATTTGGTTACATGGATACAGTCGCTTCTAATCCAACCGTGGTATTAAAGACACTATATGGCCAGAGTGCGGTGAGTTATATTTATGGGACGTGCAAACTTTTTACCCTCCGTTTTATATTTTAGAATTAATAACTCCTTCCTTGCATTATGTAATATAAATTCATTTTCGCACTCACAAAAGCTTTCCGGCAGGCTTGAAAATGAACGTTCATATTTTAAAAACTTTACGTACGTTGCGCTACCTCTCAGAACTTTTGTGTGAGATTCTGGCTAAAGAATTAACGGCTTTGGAGGCTGCACGACCAGATGGTGTGTCTGAAGGAATTCCTATAAAGTGTCTCCAAGAAAAATTCGTAATACATTAGACACGAATCTTTTGTACAAAAGATTCCTCCGAGCTCCCCTCCAAATAATCAATCCAATTTTTTAACATCATCATCATCATCATCATCATCAGCTGCAGCAGCAGCAGTTCATGATGCTTCCAAGAAGTGGACTTCTGCTGTCACTTTCGTGCTTACCCCATTTATGTAAGGTCTTTTCGGTCTTCCAGAATCTCTTTTTTTCCTTTGGATGGTGTTGGAACATTACTTCCGGTAACCTTGTATTGTCCATTCGTTCCACATGATTTCTCCAGTTTACTCTATTTTCTTAATTTATTTTTACTAATTTTCACAGCCTATCTTCCAACCCATTTCTTGTATCTCTACTTCGTCCATGGTCTCTGAGGAATATCTAGCAGCAACTGGATACAGGAATTTCATTCCTCAAGACTCTAGCCTTTCCCGACTTCTTGCTTTAAAGCATATCCACAATTTTGAACTATAGGTTTACAAGTTACAAAAGAACCCTGTAAGTTTGCTAAACCCACGTGACGTTAGAAGGCGGGGCGGCATCTACAGGCGAAGAAATCAGAAGGCTGGGTTACACTATATTCACGGGAGCTCACGTGGGAAGCGGTAGTAAGCCTAGTTGTCGATTGAATAATATATTTCAAATTAAACTCATTTTGTTGATTTGAATGATATATTTCAAATTAAACATTAGGTTAATTTATTCATTCGTGTCATTCTGTCATAAATTTGGAGTCCCCACAACAACAATTAAGGAAATTTCTATGATAGCCTTGAAGAGTTCTCTGCAGATTTTACGGCGACACTTGTATTTCAATTCAAATTGAATTTTCTCATTCTATTTTTATCTGTCTTTTTATTTTACTGCAAATTTTCATTATGTTAAATATTAATGTAAATTTCAGTCTGTAAACAAATTTCTTTAACATTTTTAATGTTCTTAAATTATTCATTCTTTTCTTATATCTTAATTGACATTTAATTACAAATAAGGAAGTGTAAGTATATAAAAAAGTACTACATTTTCAGAATTTAGGTTTCAAAAGAAGTTAAAAGGAAATTTTAAACAAATGGAAGGAAATTAGTAATTACAATAAAAAAGGAAAAGACAATTGAAAATACTAAACAGATATGAAGATGAATAAGGGGTAAATTAATAGGGAATGAAAAAGTCAGCTCATAAGTTTTCGTGTAATTTATAAATGCTCAGAATCACAAAATACAGTACTGTGTAAAATTTACTTAATGCGAGACAATCTGCCAATGGGCGGCTCTAGAACAAAACTGATCCCCACCACTACGTCCTGCGTAGTACCGATAAGTGGTCTGTGGCGCATACCTATAACTCAGGGGCGATTATGCTCGTAAAAAATATTTATTTACATAAAAATCCGCTACCTAATTATTTTAAGATAAGCCAATAAGTTATATACCTGTAATATAATATAATATAATATAATATAATATAATATAATATAATATAATATAATATTAGTACATTTAACGAGCCTATAATGGTATGTTTAAGACGCGAGTATGTTTATGAAACGAGCGCAAGCGAGTTTCATAATTTTCATACGAGCGTCTTAATTGCCATTATAGGCAAGTTCCATGCGACTTTTTATGCTCGACCATATTTCTAACTTGAAATTATTCATAAGTATTCATGTCATTCGTATCTGACTGGGGAGCGGAACTGACCTTGTGCAATATCTCGTAAATTGTGAGATGTGCGCAGACGCGAAAGTATTGATTTTTTCCGAGAAACAAATGTCATTGACCTTGATATAATCTAGAGAGTAAAATAAACATTAATCTTGATATAACCTTGAAATTGATTTAGACGAGATGACAAATTGAATTTATTTGAATATTATTTACAATTAACGCTAATTATTATAGTAACAGAACATAACCTCCTGCGACAGTATTGGATTCCCAGCCTCCGTGACGTTTCGCTAGTTGTCTTTCGATTGCATATCCGAGAATAATCGATACTTGCGCTTTCATATTGCTACAATGGTGATTTCTGATTGGTGGAACACCTGAACTTTAATGAATAGCTGTACTTTAATGAGGTCCATTAAAGGGCTGCTACCAGGTGTATAATTACATTTCGGCATGGTCGAGCATATAATATAATATATAATATAATATAATATAATATAATATAATATAATATAATATAATATAATATATAACAAGTCGCGAACTTTTATTACCGAAAGCTGACTCGCTGAATCACCGCTAAGCGGGCTGTTACTTGTAACTTTTCGAACGGGGCTGTACTAAGCGAAACCTGTTTTCAGGCGTACACCCGTTATAAATGAATGCCTTATTCTATATGTACAATACCGATCAACCAAAATTAAAATCTGTGGTGTAATGGTAGCAGAGTTTTCTTGTTACACAATTTATGACCGTATCATAATGTGCAATTTCTGTAACAGAGGTAAGTTTTAATTATACATTTTACTGTAACGTAAATGGCGCGTTCATTGTGTTACATGCAATTAATGCATTCCTTCATATGTGATAGCAATGCTGCTGCTTTCCGATCTGGAAATAATTCGCTCATCCGGTATTATTTTTTATCTACAGTATTTGTTGATGTATTTCTCTCAGTTCGTCACATTCTAGTTTCCTATATTAATATTTTTAACGCGTTTTTGATCTGTACTTTTATTTTTAATACATTCCTTTCCAGATTTATAATTAATTTCTAGACGCCTACAATCAATTTTTAATGCCTTAAAATCTGATGGGATGCGGAATATTTGTGTCATTCGGGAACGCGCTTTATAATGCTGCTACCATTACAATCGAGGGGAACCTGGTGTTAACTGTAGAGACCCAGAAAATATACGGGTAAATGCAAGCTATCACACATTTGACTGCCCTGGTTTAACGATACGGGTGTTACTTCGGATGCGAGAACTATAAACAGATAGAGCGAACATACGAACACTTTCCTGTATTCTTGTAAAACGTCAATAAAACTGCATCGGAGTTCATTACCCTCACTAAGCTCAGCAAACTCATATCCACCCCAATATTGAGTTCACGTACAGCACAATCACTACATTATTGAATCGATTTCCTGTCGGATTATGGCACGTGTTGTGGAACACTGCGACTAAACTTCTGTGGCTTTCCATACTTATGTATTGAATGTACAGTACAACAGATGTTATAGGAGAATGTAAATTTAAAAAATGAGAGTACTACTAGAAACAAGTACTAATATAGGCTTTTTAATCGTGTAAAAAAGTATGTTATAATATTCTGCTTCCTGTCAACTAATTATCGGTATATACATAGGCATGTGACACATATGTACCGTGAAGTTGAGAAAACACAACGCAACATTACCACCTCGTATAATATACTGGACTCACCTCACCGGCCCTGTGAAGAATGCAAAAAGAATGCATCAACTGTTACTCATTCCAAAAATTCTTGAAACCACACGCCTAATAGCCAGCTCCGATTTGATAACGTCTATAGCCAGGGTCAGGTATTTATGGAGATTAATTTTATCATTTGCGTTTTTTAATATTGGTGTTGGCGGAGATTGTTGGAGATTGATTTGTACTCTTGGCGCAGATTAATGAAATTTTTGGAAAATACAATTATTTTGGAATTGGAGTATTAACTCAGTATGGATATTACTTTCCAAATAATTAACGTTTAAGGTTCGTTGGATTCTGGTAAAGGAGCGGTATGGCCAGGAGACAATATTTGTTGGATTGAGACTGTATTTAACACACATTCATTAAAAAAAAAAAAAAAAAAGAAACACTTGCAGCCCTCAAATTAACACTATCAAATTATTAGTGAAATGTTGAATTCTCCGTCTTTTGAGTTCACTAAAGTAATCAGAACACCTGGAATACCATGTAATCCAGCCTACTTGAATATACTGTATAACAAATTAAAGTGGGAAAAAAATCCGAAGAAAACTCAGAATATGAAATTCGCTATAAAACGACGCAATAGTAATAATTCCCGAATATGTTCATATTTCGCTATTAGAACTCTATTTCGCGATTTGTCGCGATTGTTTTATCCGCATATTATTAATCGTAAAGGTTAGTAAAATCTATTATATATCTATTAATTATGTCGTGATTTTCGCGATCTCCATAAATACCCGCCCCTCTCTATAGTATATGTTGTAGAAAAAATATGATAATTTGACGAGTAAACCTATACTTAGTTTTATTTTTGTGGTAATATGTTAAATTGTTATTCGTTATGCTTTTGATGCATAAAACTTTGAAATCTTTACATAATAATAATAATAATAATAATAATAATAAATAATAATAATAATAATAATAATAATAATAATAATATGTTCAAACTTTTGATACTTTATAGCTTATCCAGAAATTCAAACCACTAAAGTATATAAACATTTCACAACAGAAGCCCGACTGACTCTCCTGTTAGAGTGGAAAGTAAACGTCGATAGTGTTTGTAAAACTTGTGTCAACAGAGTCAGAATACGGTAATATTTTCATTTACAGGAAGAGAAGGATTTTGCATTTTCATCCTCCCGCAGTGTGGTAGCTGTATCGACATTGAACAAACAGTAATTTCGTGTTGGAGCTACATTCATAAATTTGTGTTACGAGGAGAACCGATCAATCATACGAATCTGGTTGTGACAGGCACTAACGGCATTCGGCTTCCAGATAAGTAGGCGTATTTTAGTACAGCTTGACAAAGGGTACGTTCACATAGCAGCTATGAGTCGCTGAAGACTTCGATGTAATACAGAAACAGACCCGATCTGTTAGCTCATTATAAGTAATTTTACTAGGAAGTTGAATCATCGGGCAACCTTGGGCAGTGATAATTTGCACTCGGTTTAATCCCTCTACCTTATTTGAAGTCCAAATATACACTCAGCCCCTCCAAACTGACGTTGATCACTTCTTTATTATAGGACTTCATACAGTGCTGTAGTTTCTCTCAACCAAATATATTACATTAAAATTATCATCCTGTTCATTTAAGTTTTTTCCTGAATTGTTCCCTATCTAATGTATCTGGATCTTGCAGTCTTTCAGGTCCATATTTCTTCTTCTTTGATCATATTTTGTACATGGAATAATTCGATGGTGTTTGGGTAAAGGGAGATAAGTCATAAAAGTGAGTTTTGAGATAAATAAAAATTAAACTTGGAACCCTTATTACAAATAATTTTCTACACAAATAAAATACATCAAATGCTGGTATTTCTCTATCTTTTGCACACCCACTTGTAGAATTTAACTTGTACTCGTACATCTAGGGAACAAAAGTCCATTGCACAAAAAATGATTTAACCCTCTTTACTTGAACACCATCGAATTGCGCACTTCTAATTGCATTTGTCTGAACGCACAAGAACTACCATTTGCACTCGGCAGTCACTCCGGGTCTGACCAATGCCCCTAGAAACAAAGTTTTAAATATACAATTTATATTTTGTTTACATAAGTTGCAGAGAATGTGATATTTAATAGTTGGTCTTTCCTTATATTTGTAATGATTGAAACCATATTATTCTTCCAAGAGATTTCAGTCAATCCAGTGGTACAAATATGGAGGAAGTGTTCAGTCAAAAAGACCACGTTAGTATTTTATACAAATTACACTTTCCGAAAAACGAAGGAGTCTAAACAAGGATGAAGATAGAGATATAACAAGAGATAATTCAACACACGAATCTATGTCGATGATACAGGTACTGTTATATTAATTTTGACGGTGCTCAACCTAACCATTTTCCTAACCATAACTTTACAGAAAAAAATTCAGTAATCTTCATATGAAACGAGTCGAAGTTAGGGTAAGAGAAGAAATATCGGCGGGAACGGAATAGGGAGAGGAGTACGACAAAGATCACCTTCATCATCTACCCTGTTCAACATCTACTTGGAGGATTTAATGAACTATTTTCAGAACATGGGAGAAGTGATAATAGGAGGAAGTAGAATAAAGTGCATAAGATTTGCTGATGATACGACGTTGTTACAAGAAGAGACGATACAAAAGGATATGGTACTGGAGCTGAATGACAGCTGAGCAGTATTGATGAAAATAAATGCACATTAGACGAATACAATGATTATCGGAATATAAATAAAGAATGTAAACCTTAGAATTCGAAATTAGACATTGAAACAAGTGGACTGCTTCAAATACTTGGGGTGTGCTATAAGTAACATGAGCTGCTGCCAGAAAGTCAAAAGGAGGATAAAGGAAGCTTTTAATAGAAAAATGCGCATCTTATGCGGATTTCTGAAAAAAGAACTAAGGAAGAGACTAGTGAAGTTCTTTGTGTGGAATATGGCATTGTATGTGGCAGAAAATGGACATTACGACAAAGAGAAACGACTAGAAGTATTTGAAATGTGGATATGGAGAAGAATGGAGCGTGTGAAGTGAACAGACAGAATAAAAAATGAAGCTGTGCTGGAAAGAGTGAATGAAGAAAAAATAATGCTGAATCTAATTAAGAAGAGAAGAAGAAAATGACTGGGTCACTGGCTGAGAAGGGAAATGCCTACTAAAGGATGGTGAACGGAAGAAAAGTTCAGGGTAGAAGAAGATATCAAATGATGGACAACATTAAGATACATGGATCGTATGCGAAAGCCGTAAAATAGGAAAGATTGGAGAAATCTGTGTTTGCAGTGAAAAACCTCCCATTGGGCAGAAAACTGTGAATGAATGAATTGTCAGAAATATTAAAAGGAAAGCAAAAAATGATATCGACGAACGTCCACAGAAATTGCTGCGAAAAGAGAATCTCTTGCGTAAATCCATCTTCCTGAGACCGGAATGTTATGGCGTTACGCGCAGCATGGTGAAGCCTTGTTCCTAAGTGGCGTTGGCCAGATTCTAGAAGTGACCGCCGAGGGCAAATGGTTATTCTCGTAGTCTACATTCAGGCAAAAGCAGTTAAGAGATTGGAGAATTATTTTATGTGTAAATGATCAAAGCCAGAATCGTCAACATAATTAACTTTATTATTTCTGTTTCTTTCACGACATATTTCTCTTATTTTCATTTCACTTCTTCCCTTCACCATCAGCCATTTCCATTCTCTCTCAGGCTGATGATAACATCATCACTATATTCACACTTAGTTTCTGTTATGTATCCGAGGATGCATTATTGATCGTTGTGATAGGTCACTATTACAGATGTGGGTAAGGTCGGTCTTCACTTTATATCATTGAGGCGTGAGTAAAAAGGTGGTGCTGAAAATTACAGGGACGTAATCAAAAGAGGAATACGCCGACATATCTGTACACGGTTTTTGCATCACCTTTTCACTCACGCCTCACTGACACAAACTGAAGACCAACGTCACTCACATCTGTTATCGCGGCCTATCACAATGACGTTAACCGTTACACTAGTCTACCTTCTTTTGCCGCATCTGTGGTTCAAGCGCTAGGACAGTGATCTTCCATCCAGGAGATCCGGGTTCGATTCCAGGCTAGGATGCAATAGCATTTCTGGTGCACAAAGCACACGTTGTAGAGGAGTTTTCTCGGGGTACTCCGGTTCCCCTGTGACATCCCAACAATTCTCCATCATTATTATTTTAAACATTAGTATTAATGAGCACCAAGTGTGCCAGTCATATTCAACTAAATTTCTTGGCCTAATATTTGATGAACATTTGAATCGGAAATTACACTGTTCACACATAATTCAGAAAATGAATGATGTCTGTTACCAAATTAGAAATCTGAAATCTTGTTTGTGTCGTAGAACCATTCAGTCCTTTTATTATGCCGAAGTAGAATCCAGATTATCATATGGCATATGCTTCTGGGGGTCAAGTTCGAGTGATGTTTTTATTGCTCAGAAGCATGTTGTGAGATGCATGGCAGGTGTTGGTAATCGTACATCATGTAGGGAATATTTTAAGAGTTTTAATATTTTAACAGTTTATGCTTTATATATTTTTAAGCTTATGGAATTAATACGTTCTAATAAGAACCATTTTTATCGAAATAGTGGTTTTCATTATTACAACACTCGTTTTAAGGAAAATTTTAATATTCCAGCACATCGATTGACAAGTTACAACAAAACGTATATGATCTATGACTTAAAAATATATAATGGTTTGCCTCATGAAATTAAAAATACGAATGATTTAAGATATTTTAAAAGGCACATCAAAAGAATTTTAACAAACCTATGTCCCTACAATTTAGATGAAATACGTGTGAGTCTACATTGGTGCTAATTTATTGTATTTTTATCTATTTTAATTATTGTTTTTCCTTTTTTTTTTCTTTAACAAGTCCTATGATTTTGACTCTTATGGACAAATAAATAAATAAAAAAATAATTAATTAATTAATTAATTAATTAATGAACAAATAAATAAATAAAACAGAGAGACAAATAAACAAACAAATTAATTAATTAATTAAGATTATAATGTAGATCACCGCCTTTGGTGCACTCTGGATAGTTTCTCGGCACTAGCGACATCTATGAGCCCTCTAGCAGAGATAGAGCGAATGGCAAGTTAAGGCCTCCCTACCATTGGATAAAACAAAATTTCGTGAATACTCTCTTAATAAAGTAGGCTACTTCTGTTCTAGGATGACGTCCAAAAGATTTCTGTAAAGAAACTTTCACTTATGTCGTTCCTTTCAATTTATATGTGTATTCTTCGTCTCTACAACTTTTGTACTAAGAACTGTTCGATATAAGGCATAATTCAATAAACAATTACTGCCAAATTTCAACCAATAGAAATGCATATAACATCAGACTTGGAATACTTCATTGCGAGTACAAAACATCAGATTAAGAGAATTGGATGTCTTCTGCAATGGCACCCGAGGTGGACCTACTCGGCGGAGGAGTTTCGCCTCGGACCGACAGAGGGGGCCTTGGGGGAATTTGCCGAAGCAGGAATGGTATATGGATTTCTCTTGGTTGTAGGGACCGGTCGTTAAGGGAGTCATGTGGTTAGGTTGATGCGCGTAGGGGATCTGTGGCACGCAACTCATTCCATATTGAGGGTTAGCGCAATAGATCTCAACAGGTCGCAGTGCTGGGCCATCCGTGCCCCCCTCAATTAAAATCCATTCCATTCCAAATTACAAATTCACTATTAAGGTGGATACTAGAATGCCAAGGATATGGTAGCTTGTGAGATAACTCTTGAAGATAGAAAGGACCAAATGGCATAAATTCCGCAGATGAATTAAAAAGAAGATAGCCTACTTATTTTTTTTTTATTCCATAGATCTTACATGAGCAATGAAGCTTTAAGATGTGGAACAAGTCAAAATTTTACAATATTGCAATTAGGCCTACAATTTTTACAAATTTTTACAGTTTTACAATTTAGTAATTTTCTACAATTTTTACAATGTTGTGCAATTTTTTACAATATTTTGGCGAGATGTAGTAAGATGAGGTGAGGTCCGAGGATTCGCCAAAATATTACCCGGCATTTGCCTTTTGGTTGGGGAAAATCTCGGAAAAACCCAACCAGGTAATCAAATCAAAGGGGGGTAATCAAATCAAAGGGGTTGATGCTGAGGACTCGCCATAGACCATCCGGCTTCAGTCCCACGGCTGTGGAAAACCTCTGAAGAAACCAAAGACCAAAGGGGGATCCAATCCAAGCCCGAACGCAGCTCTGGATCAGCAGCCCAGCGAGTCTGCCGACTGAGCTACATCGATGGCTCTACTAAAAGTATACATACATAGCCAATCAGATTATTAAATTTACAAACGCAAACGATCATTCATCAGTTATTCTTCGAACGTGATAATAATTTGAGTAGAGTTCACATAGATATAGCTCTGTACTGGTTTTCACGGCAGAGTTTGCAGTCGGATCCGGGACGTATTCTTACACTTAGTGTTGCTTTGGCCCTTCGTGCACCCTACAAATGCGACGATTATCTAGGTCCCATAGGTGACCTGGGTGGCATTCGTGAACCCGATGTTAGGTGGGTCAACTTTCCTCAGCCTTGACAGACTGGACCACGGACTTGACCAACACGTTATAAATTTAGAGTGGAGCCGGATTTTAACCCAGACCCCGTGGCCTTTAAGCCAGGTGCGCTAACACTGAGCTATTCATGAACTGTTATTTCTACAAGCTTAAATGCATTCATATTACATTCTCTCATAGAGAACAGTGAGCGGATATTGAGAAACTGTTTACAATCTGCATGAAATTCATTTTCCTTGTACACATTTGAAACATCTGTCTTGCAACATGAGAAAAATATTGATGGTGGTTTTCCTGCCCTTCCACGTACCACGTCCTTGATCTTTTCTAGTACCATGCACATCGGTCACCAAAGGATGTTTCAGTGTTCTGAAGATATGATAAAAAAAGACGACTTGCTGGCAGCAAACTGGATAAATTTGGACTTTGACTTAAACTTTTTTAAGTATCGCGACAACTAGTCATCACGTTACATAGTCGATTCTTTTGTGTCTGTATTGTTTTAGGTAAGGCGTGACTAAGTTAAACTTAGTTCATACCATACGTTTTAATAAAGGTGAGATCAAAATAACGCTTTCTTATTACCTCTTACAGCCGCATTTTTTCTAAGGGACTATAGGCCAAAATCACCGCCATACACCGCCGATTGCTTTTCCTACGTACGTACGTACAAGAGAGCGGTCGGATCTCCCCAGTAAACATGTACGCTGGGACCGATTATATTGCCAGTAAATTGTACAGAGTGGGCAAAATAAAACTGGCCCGGAAAATCTGTAATATTTGTTCCAGGCTTTCCTGCACTCGAGCAATGTTTTCTGGTGTTCGAACTCTTTTCGGATAGTTACGGTTTTTATTCGCTACAGAGCACGTTTCACGCCATTTTGCCACTAAGTTTTGCATTACAGCTTTGCTGGAGGTTTTGCCAAAACACGTCTAGTCTGAAACTCTTGCGCAAACAGTTCCGCACACCTTTTCCATGAATTGTGCTTCGCATAATACTCGACAATGAACACGCGTTGTTTTATCTTGAGCATCATTTTGTGTTGCATTCAACTGCCACTAAACACGTCTGCTCCTCTCACTCAGTCAAACGTAATGACACAGCCAGCGTTGCCAACACATAAATTGTATCCCCGTCAATTTAACACTTGGATATCCGTCAGAATCCGTCAAAATTTTAAAAATGAGATAAGACCCACTCAATATATCTATACACAAATGAAAGCAAAACTTCCTTACCAATCTTGATTAAAATAATAATAATAATAATAATAATAATAATAATAATAATAATAATAATAATAATAATTCATCCACATCATCTGCCTCTAGTTCTGCAGTTGATCTGCTTTGTTGAGCTACGCTCCCTCGAAAATTAAATAATTAAAAATGACAGCAACTAAAAAGTCAAAAGACGATGTAAATCATAATTTCCGCCAGAAAATCCGTCACCCGTCAAAGCCATTCTTTTCCCGTTCGCTACATTGAAATTCCGTCACTTTTGACGGAATTTTCGTCCAGTTAGCAACACTGAACACAACAAAGGTCGGGACAGAGCATGCGGGAGATTCGCATGCGCGGACATGTGTTGCATCGAAATCACGGTTTCCTGCAGTGTCAGTCATTTCCGCGTGTCTTATACATATAAATTAATATATTTCACACCCTATATTTTCCGCGGGACAGTTTTATTTTGCCCACTCCGTATATGCGCGCACTGTACTTAAAGATTCATTTTTTTTTACGAAATATACGCGAAAACAAAGACATAATCCTTTAAAATAAAATAAAAAATTGAATTTAACTATTTTCTGAAGCTTTACGTCAGCTGTATACAATTATCCTACAACGTCTTTGCAGGGACCGAACAATTTGCTAGTTTATTTTACAAGCTCATTAAGTCAGACGAGGATCACAGCAGTTTTGCTTCAATATGTCTTTGCGCTGTGATTTTCTGTCTCAAACATTGAGAGTGAGAGATGATTTTCGACATAATAGGGTTATTTGAAAGGTTCAGAACCATAGTGGGCCAAGCGCCATTTACTAAAACCGTAGAAAACAAGGGTTAAAATGAAGTTATTACCATAATTCAATGGAAACATATAGCAAGTAATATAAAGTATACACATTAAAACTAAATGATATGTCAATCTTCATTAAACTATGGTATTCACTTAACTTTAACCCTCGCTTTCTCCGTTTTTAATAAATGGCGCTTGGCCCACTATTTGATCAATGATTTCGTTTGTCACGTTCAAGTGTTAAAACTATTCTGAGCCTTTACATTCATGAGCAGGTTAGTCAAGTGCTGTAAATTGGTGTAAAGATCAGATTGAACTCGCTCCACTTTGTGGAAAGGTCAAAGTATTTTTTCAATATTTTTTTTTCTAAATAAGTGTAAACTGATGCTCGATAGTGATTGAAAGTAGGTCTACTTTAAAAATAGTTATGTAGGATTTAATGTTTCTAAAACTGAAAGCATTAGGTAATGAGTAACAATTAAAATTAGTAACAGGATTTCTACATGTTGTACAATAATATTAATTTTGTATGCCGTATCTTAATTCATATTTTAACGAAATATTAACGCAAACCTTTATATTTTCACGAAATATTCACCGAAACCATCATAAAATAAACACCGGAAAATAAGTAAAACAATCACCACAAAATCACATCCCTACATATCACCGAAACTGAGTTATAAAAGTTGTCTGGCAACTGAGTAATTCGAAAACAACGGAGATATGCTGGGTGCCAAATTACTGTAGATATAAGCACCTGATATAGATGTTCTAATTGTCGCCACCGGTAATGAATAACGAAGGGGTACACAAAGATTCATGGCTTGAACAATCAGAACATCTAGAAAAAAAAGTATTGAGAGAAATAATTGTCTTTACCAGAAATACCTACATAATTGTTTGTATTGCGTGTCAGTGCAACATGGTTGTGTGAACCTACTCTTGAAGTTTTCGGTCAGTGTGTTGTCAGTGAAGGCAACGAAGGCTAGCAAGTGTCTAACACCGAACACAATCGTTGATCTAATCTGCAGCCCTGTCTCACTCGGACTGACGTTCTTTCATGTCGACTTATCTGCGTAAATTGATTATCTTGTTGCGTAAGTGTAGTGATTTCTTCATTTGCTCTCCATTCTGAGCGTCATTATCTCATTGTCGTGCAAGGGCTTGGCGAAGCCGGTTTCAAGAGCTTCTTGCCTGGCACGACCTCTTTATGGAGAAACCACTGATTATTGATAGTTACTGTAGTGGAAAAGGAAAGTATTTAGCGGTTTATAAATTCGTACACGAAATTATTGAAGTGAAGTAGTAGTAATAATAATAATAATAATAATAATAATAATAATAATAATAATAATAATAATAGAGCTAAAGCAAGGAGGTGCACTATCACCTTTACTTTTTAACTTCGCTCTAGATTATGCCATTAGGAAAGTTCAGGATAACAGGCAGGGCTTGGAATTGAACGGGTTTCATCAGCTGCTTGTCTATGCGAATGACGTGAATATGTTAGGAGAAAATCCACAAACGATTAGGGAAAACACGGAAATTTTACTTGAAGCAAGTAAAGAGATAGGTTTGGAAGTAAATCCCGAAAAGACAAAGTATATGATTATGTCTTGTGACGAGAATATTGTACGAAATGGAAATATAAAAATTGGAAATTTATCCTTTGAAGAGGTTGAGAAATTCAAATACCTGGGAACAACAGTAACAAATATAAATGACACTCGGGAGGAAATTAAACACAGAACAAGTATGGAAAATGCCTGTTATTATTCGGTTGAGAAGCTTTTATCATCCAGTCTGCTGTCAAAACATCTGAAAGTTAGAATTTATAAAACAGTTATATTACCGGTTATTCTTTATGCATGTGAAACTTGGACTCTCACTTTGAGAGAGGAACATAGGTCAAGGGTGTTTGAGAATAAGGTGCTTGGGAAAATATTTGGGGCTAAGAAAGATGAAGTTACAGGAGAAAGTTACACAACGCAGAACTTCACGCATTGTATTCTTCACCTGATATAATTAGGAACATTAAATCCAGACGTTTGAGATGGGCAGGGCATGTAGCACGTATGGACGAATCCAAAAATGCATATAGAGTGTTAGTTGGGAGACCGGAGGGACAAAGACCTTTGGGGGCCGAGACGTAGATGGGAGGATAATATTAAAGTGGATTTGAGGGAGGTGGAATATGATGATAGAGACTGGATTAATCTTGCACAGGATAGGGACCGATGGCGGGCTTATGTGAGGGCGACAATGAACCTGCGGGTTCCTTAAAAGCCATTTGTAGTAGTAATAATAATAATAATAATAATAATAATTATTATTATTATTATTATTATTATTATTATTATATTGCAAGTAATATGAAGTATGCACATTAAAAATAAATGATATGTCAATCTTCATTAAACTATGGTATTCACTTAATTTTAACTCTTGTTTTCTTTGTTTTTAATAAATGGCGCTTTGCTCACTATGGCTCTGAACCTATTATTATTATTATTATTATTATTATTATTATTATTATTATTATTATTATTATTATTATTATTATTATTATATTGCAAGTAATATGAAGTATGCACATTAAAAATAAATGATATGTCAATCTTCATTAAACTATGGTATTCACTTAATTTTAACTCTTGTTTTCTTTGTTTTTAATAAATGGCGCTTTGCTCACTATGGCTCTGAACCCTATTATTATTATTATTATTATTATTATTATTATTATTATTATTATTATTATTATTATATTGCAAGTAATATGAAGTATGCACATTAAAATAAATGATATGTCAATCTTCATTAAACTATGGTATTCACTTAATTTTAACTCTTTTTCTTTGTTTTTTAATAAATGGCGCTTTGCTCACTATGGCTCTGAACCTATTATTATTATTATTATTATTATTATTATTATTATTATTATTATTATTATTATTATTATTATTATTAAAGCGCCAACGATGACGTAGTGGTAGTGATTGTGAAGCAATCTGCTTCATGATAAATTACACACAAAAGCCAACTGAAGAAACATACGTAGGCCTATTATTAATAATCACATAAGTGCATCATCTAACAAAACGTACTGTGACGCAACATAATGATTGTGAACAAGGAACATTGTATGAAACACTCACTTCAACGTAATAACATTCTGTAAATACATACCACAAATGGAAACAATAAAACGATTGCCTTCCTCCATCCATAACGCGAGGACATACTTTACAACATCATGCAAAAAAAAAAAAAAAAAAACAAACAAACAAACAAACAAAATTCTCGTTAGATCCGATACCCCGCAGTACAGCTGTTGCGAAGCAATCTAGTCTTCATTTTCTTTTCCATACATGAAAAATATACTTTTGACAGCTTTCAAAATTGAGTTACAGATACGGATAGGAAGTAAGTAGACCCTACAGCTTTTATACGCCTACAAGATTCGACTTGTACAACAAGGGATTTATGGAATCCCTTGGATTGAGTGAAACGTATTTATTTTTGATATTTAATTGAAATAGGAGGAGAAACAATAGGTACGCGCCTCCTTGCAAGGAAATTTTGTGCTCTCGGAAATAATTTATGTGAGCTCCAACCCTGTTGGTCACTTGTCTCACTTCGTTTCTTTTTAACCGTTCCGTTGGAACTTGAGAGAATTTTCAAGACCGTGTGAAAAATCTCGAGGCACGTTAAATAGAGAATAAAAGTGACGGACCGAGAGAAAAAAAAACATGAGACACGAAGTTCATCTTACACTTACGTTTCTGTGATAGCCCGTGGCCAACGACAAAGACAGGCTTCGGCACGAATCGGCGTCACGTGAGTATCATGGTCTAGTCATGGCCATCTTGACAATCGCCTAATATAAATACATGTTCAAAGTTTTAAAAAATAAAGGAATTGCTATATTAAACTCATGTTAAAAATAATAATAATAATAATAATAATAATAATAATAATAATAATAATAATAATAATAATAATTCTTTATTTATACTGGCAGAGTTAAGGCCTTCTCTTACACTCTACCAGGTCACAAAGTAAACAAGCAGTTAAAATTTAACAAAAAGTTAAAGAACATACATTTATATAATATAAACTTGTTCCATGTTGGCCATGTTGTGACTAAGAATGTGACGTCGCGCCGTAGTCTGTCTTTCTTGTTAGCAACGGCGGTAGCCCGAATGACGTCAGAGTTTACAGAAAAACCTTTCATGTCAAAACGTTACAAATTTTGCTGTCTTTGTAGGGGGAATGTAGACGTTCCGTCTCAAAATTTAATGGCCCACACTTTGTTGCAGTTTAAATGTTTTAGCCGTAAATGCAAACGCAAGTAGAAAACTTAATATTTATAATACCATATATAATTTGTATAACAATCGCATTTATCTGCGGTCGTTAGCTTTGATTTTTGATTACCAGTCACCTGTAATATATGCTGATGTGATGAATGTCTTTATAAGGGAAAGAAATTGTGCCATGCAGCAGAATGGATGTAATGCTGACATTTATGAAAGTCTTAAAGTAAATATTTCCACCTTGCATATTATTGTAGTTGCAAAACTAGTAACATAGGTGTTACTTGCTAGTCACTTCGTAAGCGAAATTCCAGAGCATTCAGTTTTAAGGAACTTCAGTTAGTTTGACTTACCAAACGCTGTCAAAAACTAATACATGATTGTATTAAAGCTACAGTGTACAATAGAAACTGAACTATTCGAAGAAAACCAGTTCCTAGTCGCTTTGTTTTCTATTCCCCGTGTTCAATTTTGAATGGGATCTTGCGGCACTTGTTTCTACGTTCACGACGTCATAGGTTTGTCTGTTGAGCCTAATCAAAGACAGACGACTGTAGGCCTACTGATTTAATATTTTTTTGTACTTTTGAATGTCTAGTATTTTTTTTAATTTTGTCGGTTTCTAAAAACATGTATTATTTTGTCACGTGAGCAAAAAAATACTTAAGTATTACTATTACTACTATTATTGTTTGAAATGTAGGCCTATATTTCACTTCTGATAGTGTGGAAGAGAAGACCTCGTGGCCTTAACTCTACCATAATGAATGAATGAATTAAAATACTGAATTTATCTGTTTACAATTCTGAGGTTTTGTCGACAAAGTTACTGGAATTGCGGCCAACTGGCCAGAAATCCATTTACGCAATGATCAATATCATAACGATACTGCTATCCAACTAAAACTTTTGTACGGAAGTAAATTTCAAGAAGAAATTTGTAATGCTCTATTGTAACAAATAAAAACAAAATTAAGTTTGGTTGTATAATAACATATATTACATCATCTTCTTGTTTTTAATATACGGCTACATTCATTTGTTAACAAAACAAAATAAAAATACCCAATGTCAACAGATATTGCCTACATCGTTTATCTGTGCCCTTAGGATTAAAATCGTTTCGTGATGATGACCTCATGGTTATATATTGTAGAAACAAGTACCGGAAGCTCCAATTCAAAAATTTAACACGGTGTATACTTCACAACACCTGCCAAGTATAACATATTTGACCAGAAATTTGCCAGAAATATATAGAGAAAATAAAGAAGGAAAGTAGAGGAGAAAAATAGAGGTAAACCAGTTCAATGAGACTGTAACATGTTAGGTCTAATACATGAAACGAAGAAGGAAAAGAAAATACCGAAAGCTATATTTGATGTCTTAAATATTGTTTCACAACATTAATAAAACCTGTAAAGGCCTATCTATATTGCATATAAGTTACAAAAAAGCGAAAGACAACGGTTTATTTCACGTAAATATATGGACCTTTTTAATAACAAATGGTTATGGACGATGAAGGACTTTAACGAGACGTTACAAAATTCCATATACATGCTATTTTAAAATATTTCTTAACTTTAACGCCTACTTCACGCCTTATTGTTTCACTTGTTTGTTATTGTGTATTGTTTGTAGTAACAGTCAACATTGTCCTCGCGAAAGACTGTTCCATAAGAAGAAAATAAAAACTGCTCGGCCATAAAAAAAACGTAGTTTCCAAATTAGCATTTGTGTGCAGAATCGTTTTCTGTGGCAGTCCAATATTTGGCGAAATGGAGGTGACACGTGTATACATATTTGGTTGTGTTTTGCTGCACGTAACGTTATCGGACATTGTTGATCGGCCTCTATATCCTAATGAGGTGAAGTTCGAGGTGTTTACGGCAGACGAAGGACAGTTCAATTACATAGTGCTTGTCGTTTCCAAAACTCCAAAGCTTCTTTATTGCACAGGCTCCATTATTTCAGCTCGGTGGGTTATAACAGCAGCCCACTGCATTGCAACAAACAGCGATCCTAGTAACTTCTTAATCTACGCTGGAAAATCATCTTATTCACCAGAAGAACCTGAGGGCAGTCAAGTTATGGAGGTGGAAGCCGTTGAAGTTCATCCGTACTACATACCATTCAATGCTTCCTCAAAAGAACGCGGTGAATATGAAGATATCGGTCTCTTGAAGACTACTTCACCTTTTCAGTACAACCTCAAAGTTGGCAGCGCCAAAATTTCAGCTTATGACGCACCATACGGACACAAAACCAACTGTATAACAGTTGGGTTTCATCCAAAAGATTCAGAAATGAAAATATTATACCGCAATGTAATAGCTTTCTTCGAGTGTGCGCTAGTTCCTGTTCCAATGTTCATAACTCTGTACCAAGAAGATAAGTTTGTTTGCACTTACGTTGCTGAAAAGGACTTCGACGACTCTTATTACGGAGGGTCGCCTCTGGTTTGTGACAACGTCGTGGTTGGTCTGTACTCTTGGAAGAAGCCTGTGCGGGTGCCCTACATGAACGGAAGTGCCCAGCATTGGGTGACGCTACAGACAAAGGTTTACGATTACATCTCATGGATTCAGAAGTTTGCTGAAAACATCGTGGGGTGTTTGGAAGATGGACACTGCATCCATGGCTCCAAACAACGTTCCATTGCTAAAGTTCTCCCTACAAAAAGAAAGAGTGCCTATAATCCGTCTTCAAGTAGTCTCTCTAAGATCAGGTCGATGCCAAAAAGTAAGGTCCACGTCAAGCCAAGAAGAATGGAAGAAGAATTCTGAACTGTGTAATAGAACTTGAATTACTAGCAGTTTAATTTCTATGTTTATACACTTTGGACTGATTGTACAGAAATTCATATCGCTCGATAAATCATTACCAGACTGATGGTATGAACATCTTTAAAGGAGATTGAGAGAGGCGGGACATGTCATCATCCAATGATAAACTATTAAATTGATGTCGTGTTAGTGTATTTACACAACAGAATGGAAAAATTGATAATTATGAAACACACTTCATAATAAAACAATTTTGTCAAGTTTTCTATTTTCTATTACCACTTTTAAACTCACTGTATCAATGAAATTTTTTTGTAAAATCCAATAATACTCGTATAATAGCAATATTTATGAAATTATTTGATATCATAGATAATAGAATGTATTTTCATATTAAATTTATTCGACTGAATATGACCATTATTCTGATATGCAACAATGAGCTGATTGGATGTAATAAGGCACATAAATGCCACAACGCAATAAAACTAACAGCAATGGAGACTAGCTTATCAGTAGACCTCGGATTTTTATTCTCGTTTAGCGTATGCTGAAACATACTTTCTTTATTGCACCTAGTTTTAGGCAAATTCATTGCTTGAGAGCTTCTCGTGTTGAATACATTTAGGGATTTTTATATAAAATTGTTGCAACCTATCCTATTCGAGCCTAAAAATCCTAGGCCTACGTCATCAGAAATGTAAAGAATGTAGTGAACGTGTAAAATGTTTACAAGATAAATTTTTTATATCTTTGAGGGAAACTAAAGTCCTTTTCTTAAAAAAAATTCTCTCGTTATCTTGTCTTAATATTATAGTGTACACAATGTGAACGGAATAGCTTTCGCTTTCAGTGAAGTGTTTGTTGCACATGTTTAATTGTTTAACTGTTTCATAAATAATTATATTTATCACTGAATTTATTATTATTATTATTATTATTATTATTATTATTATTGTCATGGCTTAAGCCTTACGACCTGTTCCAATCTCAAAGTCATTTCTTTCTGATCTTCTTCTCCCTTTAGGTTCGTACTTCAGTATCATTTTTGGAACCCAAGTCTCTTTCAGCTTTGATAGATGTTCTTTTCCAATTTTGCTTATGTTGTATAATTTTGTCATTTACTGCAAATGTTAAGCACTTCTCTGATCTGTTTATTCTGTATTCCATCTCTTCTGACATATCTTCTGACTGCTCTTAAAAACTGCATTTCTGTCGCTGGGATACGATATTTTCTCTTTCTTTTTGTAACCATGTTTCGATTGCAACAGAGTTGGTATAGCCATTACTAGCACTTGGTAAAATTTCACTTGTGTTTCCTTCTGTATATTTTTCAGAGTTCTCCTTACAATACATTGTATCACACATCATCTGGTTTGTTTGTAATTCTGTATATAAATTTTGATCATATTTGTAACTAACATCGCATCCTAAATTAATTAAAACAATATCCCTGTTCTACAATTCAATCATTTATAAGAAATTTACTCGTATGGGATTATCTCTTGTGAAAGCCATGTTTGTGGCAATATTTGATCTGCAATGTTTAAAAATTTGGTTCAGTTAATGTACTAATATATTTGCAATTTACTTTCCGTATTACCTATAATTAAAAGATTATTTAACAATTTCAACTCTTTATATTATTAATCTTAATTCAGTCTGTATATTTCTTCTTCCATTCACTTATGGCGTTATATACAGTATATGATAACCAGACACAGATGCTGTTTTTTCTGTTTGCAATTACCAGGTAAATCTCCTTGCATGTTATCAGAACATATTTTGATTAGGAGCTGAAAGGGTTAACTAATGAAGACTGAGGAAATGCAAAACATAAAATAACAAAAGCAACAGAACAGAGCTTGATAAATTTCTTTGTGTATCCAAGAACATTGATAAGGCGCCACATTAGAAGTTTGTCATAAACTATAGGCCTACCATGATATAAAAATATTATTGATTTCTGCATATTTTGCTGTGTTGTTGAATGTAATTTTCCAAAGACAATTTGAAATAGCGTTTGTATTATTGCGTTATAGAAGGGTTGGTGAACGGGAGAAGAGTACGGGCAAAAGAAGATATCAAATGATAGACGACATTAGGATATATGGATCATATTCGGAGACTAAGAGAAAGCAGAAAATAGGAAACGTTGGATAATGCTGGGTTTGCAGTGAAAGATCAGCCCTTGGATAGTAACTATGTACGAATAGAAGAGTTATATCTACCATATGTATCAGCATATAGGGAAGTATTATTCGATATATTTCTGTTTAAGATACAGAGGCGTGTTGATCTGAAGGAAAATCATTGCTCTAATTTATTCCACGACTTCCTTTCACTAAACGGCGGCATTGCATATAACAGGCCTATTCCTTTGATCTTATCTTTTAGTCTGAGACGAAGTCACTTTTCATGGCCACGTTCGTGAAGGAACAAACGAAGACTCCACATTCGCAAGTTGTATTAATTTGTTTTAAATCATTCATTCATTGTTCTGCCCAAGGGCAGATCTTCCACTACAAACCCAGCTTTCTCCAATCTTTCCTATTTTCTGCCTTCCTCTTTGTCTCCTCATATGATCCATATATCTTAAACATTTAACAATAGCAATGAAATATGGAACTGTCGTATATTTCAGCACATCTGTAGAGAAACCTTGGTGTGTCTTGAAATAATATGACATTCCTAAGACACGAGTTTCCACGCCTTATCTAATCTGACACTGCCCAGTGAACGGCTCTGATAGCCGCTGTAGAAAGTAGAGAAGATAAAATTCCAAACCTTGATTTCCCTATCCGTTACAATGTTTTGATTACAATATCCTGACAACCTCTCTTTCCATTTTTGTTGCATTTCGTCTGAACAGAAGCTCGTCGCTGACAGAAAACAAATCAAGCCTGTTTTGAGAGTTCATTTTTATTTCGCGTTTCAAGATTATTTTTCATATTGACAATTTTAAATAGGACTATAATATACAGGTATTAAAAAAGTATCCAATATTTTAGGAGGTGATAGCATTCATCAAAACAAGAAAGCAATGAATAATTTCAAGGAAAAATTGTTCTGGGGCCGGGTATCGATCCCGGGACCCTTCGCTTAGCACGCGAATGCTCTACCGACTGAGTTACCCCAGGAACTATACACGACACCGTCACAATTTTTCCCGGGTTCGATACCCGGCCCCGGAACAATTTTTCCTTGAAATTATTCAAACCTGCTTTACAGTGAGCTACTACCTGAAAGCCAGATTTGTATAAGAAAACAATATCTAATATGCATGGGTCTTACGACACATACTTTCTGAGATCTGAACACTTGTTCATAGGAGGTGCTCAATGTGACGTCCATTTATGGCAATGCATTTTTCTGTCCTACAATACAGCAGACTACCAGATAATCATACCGTAGTTGACACCCCTGGCATGGAATACTGATACGTCGCAATAAATACTGAAAACAAAAATTTGTTTGTGGATATGAACGGGGTTCAGCAGACATGATGATGTGAATTTTGTAATCAGCATGTGTGAGCTGATGAAAATCCCCATGCAGTTGAAGAAACAAGGCATCAGTACCGATTCTCAATCAACTTATGGGCAGACGTTCTTGGTGATAGATTAATAAGGGCCATACGTGCTACCACAGAGATTAACTGGGGCTCGTTATCAGGACTTTCTTATTAACGTATTAACAACAAATTTCAAAAGAGAGTGATTCCTTGCGTTAAAGGGCAGAGGAATGCATTGCCATGAATGGACGTGACATTGAGGACCTCTTATGAACAAGTGTTCAGATCTCAGAAAGTATGTGTTGTAGGACCCATGTTTATTGGACATTATTTTCTTGTTTTAATGCATAATGGCACCTCTTAATATATTGGATACTTTTTTAATACTCTGTATACTGTACTGCAGCCTACTTCAAATGCACCTTAGACGGAAAGTACGAGATGGCAACGATTAGCTCTCAGCTTAACATGGAAAAGTTAATGAAGGCCTGGCTGAAGAAAAGATGCTCGATAGAAATAAAGTACGGGCGAGTGGGGAAAAACGCCTTGTGAAGCCCAAAGATATAATAATAATAATAATAATAATAATAATAATAATAATAATAATAATAATAATAATAATACATTTCCAATACATGTCAAATAAACTGATACGAGCCTCTGCATATAGGCTGTTTATTAATAAGCAATTTTATCATTCTATTAACATCTTTTTTATTTATCTGAAATTTTAAGAACACACGAAGTCACTTTCAAGACGTAGAAGCATTAAGAAGTCTGGTAATGTGACACATTTGTGTGTAATTTCGAATCTACGTAACAAAATTTTTGTGTAAGTTATAATATGTAACTTCGTAAAGAAGATATATTTTCACTAGTAGTTGGCCACAAAGCCCGAGGGTTTAAATCCGGCAGAGGGCGATGGATTTTAAAGGGCGAACCCTTCAAAATTCTCTGAAGTTCCTTTACGGGATCGACGAAACTCGAACCGAGCCAAGTGGCCAACAGGCTAGGAGCTTCCATATTCAGTTTCTCTCAGCCGAAAATTCCCTTGCAAGGAAGCGTTTCCGCGTAGCTTTTAAAAGTCTCTCCTCCCATTTCCCCATCGAAGGGGCGATACAGTTCCTAGCATGTCTTCCTCCAGGAAGAAAATAAAAGCTGTGGATCCAGTGCGAAAGAACCTTGTCCCTGACAGAGCGATCGAGTCAAAATTTGTCGTGTTTCATCGATCTAAGGTAGGTGTCCCTGATATGCCATGCTAAGGTTTGAGAATTTTTCTAGCCGCCATTTTGAAAAAAATGTAAACCACTTTTTCTTACTCGTTCTCAGTCTAATGGACTTTCTTAAAACAATTTCCTTTCCCCATAAAAATGGCTTTAATTGTCCAAAAAGTCCCAAATTCCAAAAGTCTACCTACTGGCCATATCAGGAACACGTGCACATGATATGGCCACCCTTGTTCCACGTTCTATAAATCGTGATTGTTTTCAGTTTGATAGCGCAGTTGTGCTAAAATTAAATAATTTTGGTGTAAAAGGAATAAACATGACACTTAATAATCTTTTTATAATTCAAAAGTGTAGTCAAAACAGGTTTTCCATAAAAATTAAGTTGTTTTTCTTAAAGTACGAAATTTTTGCGTAATCCCAGCTATAAGGCATGTAAATTTGTCAGGTGAAAAATAAAAGTGAAATGAACTTGATATGGCCATGGTGCATTTAATATGTCCATATCAGGAGCAGGTAAGCTTTCACGAAAATCGTTTGATTATGAACAACTCGTAAAAGGTACGCCATCAACGACAACACCAATCAACAGAACATTAAAAACTGAATGGAGTACGATGGTTTTCATGAAAAATAAGAAGAGGTCACATGAAAACCGCAAAACAGGCAACTGACGCCATATTGCTCAACTTGACTGGATGGAAAACGATCAAGTGACATACCAGGATGTCCTTTCACTGGATGCTGCTGCAATTTAGCAGATTTTTTTGGTTAACTAACTCACAATAGCGGGGTGGCCATATCAGGAACATGGCCATAACAGGAGCACCCACCTTGCATTGAATTTTGGCCCAGAATAACTTCTGCAGTTGAAAACGTACAACTACGCCTTTTCTCTATGTAAAATGCTGATGATGTTGAAATTATTATTATTATTATTATTATTATTATTATTATTATTATTATTATTATTAATTATTAAAATAAATATGGCACGAATACTGCTTTATTTTTTACTTAATCATCAATATAAGTAACATTTTACTTCGCATATTTTAATTTATTATAGTCTGTGAACTAATGTTCCAAGACTCAGTTTACACGTAATAGGACAATGGAATTGCAGGAAGGAAAACATCACGAACTTTACGTAACAAATTGTTTGCTAGTATCATGACAACAATAATTAATTAATTTTCTACTAATCATTTCACTTTCTAGCGTGTATCTCCATCTGCTCTTCCAGGCGCAAACCACATGTGGTGACTTTCGCGATTACAAACCGGATACAATGAGCCAATTAATTCACAGTCGGCGGAAGAAATGAACATTTGAAATTACAAATAAAAAAAACTTGGGAAAGTGTGTAGGACACAGGAATACAGCTCAGTAAATTATACCCCTCGCATCCGATTTAGGTTCCCTGCCTTTAGTAAATGTCGATATTGAGAATTCACCACTGTTACTTGGTGATACAATTTTTTTTTTTCATTCTGTTTACGCAGTGAAATCATTATCATATCATGAACGTGTGTATATGAAGGGTTCAGAGCCATAGTGGGCCAAGCGCCATTTATTAAAAATGGACAAAACAAGGGTTAAAATTAAGTAATTACCATAAATTAACGAAACATATAGCAAGTACTATAAAGTATGCACATTGAAACTAAATGATATGATCAAAAGGTGATCTTTTTTCTCGGTCTTCAATTTGTTTTTTTTTTTTTTTTATAGTATTGTTGCTATATAAAATATATTTATGTTAAATCTATTTATCAATAATTGATTATTTAAAATAGGATATTTCATCATAATTACAAATAAATAATTATTTAATAAAAATTTCAATAAAATAATTAAATATTAATAAATCAAAACCTAAAAAATAAAATTTTGACAAATCTAACCAACAATACTAAAGTCTTTAAATAAAAAGGCAAGCAAATTAATAAAGGAGTAGAAAACTAATAAAATTTCAAATAATAATCCAATAATAAATATATATGTAATCCATCTCCACCAAAATATAAACTGCACCTTGACCTGAAATAATTTATCAAATTAAATTAATAAAATTTTAAACCGTAAAAAGATTTTCATTATAACGGCGGTATATAAACCGTACAGAACCTATAAATCTTGAATATAAATAAAACTTAATAGATAACATAACATGAATTACTCTACCAGCACACACAAATAAATTTTTTAAACAATGCGAGTTAACAAAATGAAAAAAGTTAGAGAGAAAAACTTATTATTAAACCCAGGAGTTAACAAAATAAAAAAATAAAAATGAAGATAAAAGGCTCCCTATATGAGTATTTATTTAACTTTAACCCTTGCGTTCTCCGATTTTAATAAATCGCGCTTGGCCCACTATGCCTCTGAACCCTTCAATATTATTGAATATACATAAGTATTGAAAATAAAGAGATGAAGATAAATGCCATTGGTCCCTATCCTGAGCAACATTAATCCAGTCTCTACCATCATATCCCACCTCCCTCAAATCCAGTTTTAATATTATCTTCCCATCTACGTCTCAATGGCCTCCCCAAAGGTCTTTTTCCTCCGGCCTCCCAACTAATACTCTATATGCATTTCTGGATTCACCCATACGTGCTACATGCCCTGCCCATCGTCTGGATTTTATGTTTTAATACAATGGCAGCTCTGTTGTGTAACTTTCTCCACTTCATCCCTCTCTAAGAACCTTATTCTCAAACACCCTTAATCTCTGTTCCTCTTCAAAGTGAGAGTCCAAGTTTGTAATTAACTGATTTTTTGACAGAAGACTAGATTTCAACCAAATAATACACGCATTTCCCATATTTATTCTTGTTTAAAGTCATTTATATTTGTTGCCTAGTCTTCGAAAGATAAATCTCCAATTTTTATTTCCTCATTGCTCTTAAAAGTGTGCCTAGTCTACATATAAGTGTCATTAATTTCTAGGAGTTATTCTCTGAGAAATTTCAGATAAAGTTTAATACTTACTTACTTTAGGATTATAAAACTAATTCACTTGACATCGGTGAAGGTAAGATAATTATTACAATTGTGACGAAAATGAAAGAACTATGGGAAAATCAGCATTTTCTTGGAGGATATGGAGAAGGGAAAGGAGAGAGACCGAGGGATTATATACAAGTTCAAGGTTAAGTAATGTCATTAATTAACAAAGATTATTCTTTGAGGTATTTTTTGCTTCGTTTTCGAGATAAAAATAGTTTTATATGAAACATTCCATAGTGTGTTTTGCGAAAGTCATTGATTGAATTCCCAATATATCTCTGAATATCTCCGGTTTCCAACACCAATCTTAAATATTAAGCCATCATGGTAGTAGTTAGTACGTTCAGTTTCTCTAATAGCCTGTAAGATCGTCGTTAACATGTTCTTATCTATGCACGGAATAGAACGTTTGGACCCCTGCCGATTTCAGCTTTCAAAAATTTTTGCCAGGTCATTCTGACATTTCAAATACTCCGCACTGCTTGCAGTATAAAGAAACTGGTGCAGACTGATTCAATTATTGTAATCCTCAGCAACGGAAGAGGAACTAGTCAAGGATAGTGCGAGCAGCCGTCCATAACGTTTCCAGAAGAACGTGGAAAGCACGTAAACAGAGAGCGGGTGGGGATATCTGCAGGCAGTTCATTCATTAAACTGAGCGTGCTAAGAAATTTACGCCGCAATGTTTTGTCTCTTTCTTTGCACAACATCCTTGCTGTACCAGTTAATATAATATTACACCAACGTAATCATCAAACTATAATTATTGTAGCCTTATTGTTGTTCTTGCTGCATTTACTGCCGTCATCGTTGTTCGTCGTCCTTGCACGTCGTTCCTTGGTCTTTGTAGCCATCATCATCTTCGTGGTATTTGCAGTTGTGGTCATCTTCGTCCTTGGTCTTCGCAGTCGTAGTCACCGTCGTCCTCGATCTTCGCAACCATTATCACCTTTAGTCTTCGTGATCTTCGCAGTTGTGGTCACCGTCGTCCTCGCTCTTCGCAGTCGTGGTCTTCGTCGTCCTTGGTCTTCGCAGTCGTGGTCTTCGTCGTCCTTGGTCTTCGCAGTCGTGGTCACCGTCGTCCTTGGTCTTCGCAGTCGTGGTCTTCGTCGTCCTTGGTCTTCGCAGTCGTGGTCTCCGTCGTCCTTGGTCTTCGCAGTCGTGGTCTTCGTCGTCCTTGGTCTTCGCAGTCGTGGTCACCGTCGTCCTTGGTCTTCGCAGTCGTGGTCTTCGTCGTCCTTGGTCTTCGCAGTCGTGGTCTCCGTCGTCCTTGGTCTTCGCAGTCGTGGTCTTCGTCGTCCTTGGTCTTCGCAGTCGTGGCCATCGTCGTCCTTGGTCTTCGCTGTCGTGGTCATCATCGTCCTTTGTCTTCACAGTCGTGGTCATGGTCAATCTTGATCTTTGCAGTAGTGATCATCGTCGCCCTTGATCTTTGCAGTCATAATCATCATCGTCGTCCTTGGTCTTCGCAGTCGTGGGTGGTCATCGTCATCCTTTGTCTTTGCAGTCGTAATCATCGTCGTCCTTGGTCGTCGCAGTTGTGGTCATCGTCGTTCTTTGTCTTCGCAGTCGTGGTCATCGTCATCCTTGGTCTTCGTAATCGTGGTCATCCTTGGTCTTTGCAGTTATGGTCATCGTCGACCTTGTTTTCGTAGTCGTGGTTATCGTCGTCCTTTATGTTCGTGATAGCTTCATGATTTACAAAAACTTATGACGTGTACAGTGAGTGTATATTTCTTCCTTCTTGATTCAAACAAGAAAACTTGTTCTGTTATTCTTTCACTGCTTATTACATTCCAATGATCTGTTCTTTTAATTTGTTTCAATGGAAACTATTCGTTAATTCCTTTATCGTTTAGTGTACGTGTGTACTATAACATTTAACAAATCTTAGCTCGTCCTCTCTCGACTCCACAAACCGGATGATCCTTGAAGTAATTTGTATATTTCAGTTTTTTTTTTCATCTTAATTTCAATGTGCGTACCATTTGTAGCATTCTAAACATCAAAACGATTCCCACACAAGTTCGCTTACTAATGACAGTTTCGATTATCCTCTCAGGTGAAAGTTATATTTTCGCTTATCTTCTAAAGATAGACACATGTTTTACAAATTCTCACAAAAATAAATTTCATAGGGGTGAAAACCGAACTTTTTGAAAACTTTCTCTCTCAATCCCTGAGTCTAAAAATCTTTTGCTAAGTGCTAGACGATAATGGAGGCTGAAGTGAGTTTGAACGACATTTTTTTAATGTTCACGCAAATAGTTCTTGTTCCTCTTCCTCCATCTCAGTGTTTTCAATTGAGAGAAAAAATCCAAAATCCTTTTTACTATGTGGTTATAGATTTCTACGAATACGCATATTTGAGTTAGTTTTGTTTATGATGTCATGGTGCTAATGGAGCAATGATTTAGAATAATGGGAAAACCGGACTACTTGGGAAATTTATCCAACAGCTCTTCTGTTCACCATAAACCTTGTATGTGATGCCGGAATCAGCTGAGATACGGCTGAATTCCAATTTTTGTGAAGGTGTTGGAGACGGCTGAAATTTCTTTGGTCACATGTTCTCCGAAGTCTTTATAACAGTATCAGAGCTTAAAATGCGTGCTCATAACTTTATTTTTTACTCAAGGTTCTGTATTTTATAGCAGCTATTACATAAAGTCTTAAAAGAATAATTAAAAACGTAAAGTTGATAATATTAATGCGACTTTAAGTAGATCCGGACGGCTTTGTAAAAAGACGATATGATCTTCATGGCACACGGCTTCCACAATACAGATTGCACTATTATCAACGCTTCAAGCGTGATAACACACTGAGACAGAGTGATGTCACGATTTTCCAGCATGCATTCTGCGCTAGTGTAAACAGTGCAAAGTTTCCTTACGCCATTCTGGTCTTTGATAAGGATTTACACGAACTTGAAAAATTTAAATGTGACTCGTTCCATCTTCAACCTGTAATGATTACAGTGTAATCCATACAGCACTAGGGCCTATATCTCAAAGAATAAATCCCCAGCTGAAAGTCTCTAGAATTAAATCAAAACTGCTAATACTGCATTCTTGGATACACTTTTTTAACACATATCACCATCATCACTGATGAACTGGTAAGTTATTTGAACAAATAATAACTACTTCACTGTGTTAATATTATAAATGTTAGTGTTTTGTTACCTGGTTGCCTAGTTTCGACGTTGTTTGCGTCATCCTTTGAATACTAGTGAGTTCCAGCGCTATCTTCTGCTTTCTGGTTTTTCGATATAATCATGAACACATCTCACTACAATAACAAAACCACAAGATAGCTTTGGAACTAGAGTCGTGCATAACCGGTTACGAAAAATAGAAATAATATATTGCTGCATAACGTCTGGCGCTATAGACAGTATGCAAAGCTCTGCCGTCTCGCGGAGTGATTCAATGTCCGAGTCTTTCTCGGATGGACGCCTCTAGGTCATGATGTCATGAAAGGCAGACGACATTGAGCCATCCAGAAGTTTCAAGAATCGTTGCAAGGACGCGATTATCATCGTGTACTTTCAATTGATATTTTCTTCTGTCCACGCCTGTGGAGTAACGGTCAGCGCGTCTGGCCGCGAAACCAGGTGGTCAGGGTTCGAATCCCGGTCGGAGCGAGTTACCTGGTTGAGGTTTTTCCCGGGGTTTTCCCTCAACCCAACTGGGTTGGGTAACTTTCGGTGCTAAACCCCGGATTCATTTCACCGGCACTATCACCTTCATTTCATTCAGACGCTAAATAACCTGAGATGTTGATAAGCGTCGTAAAATAACCCAATAAAATAAATAAAAATATTTTCTCCTCTTTCTTCAGTCATTCATTCATTCATTCATTCATTCATTCATTCATTCATTCATTCATTCAGGTAATGCAGTTAGGTATCGTCAGAAGCAACAGATCATGAAACTACAATCATTATAGCTTGAGAGTGCTTTTATTTTTGTTAATAACTTTTTATCTCCTTAAAAATTATGTCTTAATGAAATAATAATACACCCACTTAGAATAATTAAAGGCATAGACTATATTAACAATTATTCTTTTACAAATAACCTAATCTTTTTGAGTTTAAAAAAGTGTGACCGTTACAATAATAAGTGTGTTCATATTTGCTCTTCTATTTTGTAAGTAATTGTAATTTATTTTATTCTCATATTTGTTTCATGTCAGAGTTTATCTATGCATTATGTTTATTTCCTTTGTTGTTACCGGTGTCCATTAGTTGATTTATATATTACTGTACTCCAACGAGGAGAAAGTCTCAGGGGAATGAGACGCAGCGGGGTGATGCTGTGAATGAATGCTGATGTCATAAGATGTCATAAGGTCACACACGTGGGTACACGCATCTCCATTGGTTAACTCTCAAAGCACAAACGATAACACTGATACACACATACTTATACTATCCTAGTTACAAAATTAGATCACGGTTAATTTCCTGGTCTTTTAATCCCTCCATGCAGAAAATAACATATGCAGGAGAGCGCATGTCTTTAAAACTGACGTTATAACGGTAATGTTATCTATCTACTTCGCTCCAATAGACGACGCAATAGTAAGCACATTCCTTTCACCGCTCATCTCCTGGTTGGAGAACAGTAGTTATGAAGATAAATGTACCAAAGTGACCAATCAATTATAGGGCTATTTCAAGCTAACACTTTTTTTAATTAGAAAAAGTAAATTTCCTTCAATTGTTACTCTATTTGTGTAGTCAGAAAATCTCATCAGAGTTATTGTATGGTGAAGTACGCCTGGTGTTCTGTCTACCCTGCAAAACAGTAGGCGCAACCGCTTGAAAATCGGATATTCGGTCGGACGTTCAACTTCGCCGGTTGTTATCCGACCGGTCGAATATAAACCGGTTCTAAGCGCTGTTCTGCAGCACTCTAGTTGGAACTCGCTAGGATTCAGAAGATGACGCAAACAACGCGGAAACTAGTCAATCAGTTAACATAACACCAAAATGTATAATATGAACACAGTGAAGTAGTTATTATTTATTCAAATAGATTAACAGTTCATCAATGACTGTTAATATCTTAATTCTCTCTTAATAAGCTGATACCAGTTACAAAGAAAGTTATAATTCTCGGTTACTGAAGCTCTTGTCGGTATATAACTCGCAGTTAACCCTAAGAAGCCGCATTGCCCACGGTTGTAATTCTACCCGTCATATCGCAAACCACATCTCTATCTCTCAAATCTCTTCTTCATTACACGTCGTTATACACGCGGTACGGTCATGTTGAGCTTTCAAAGTGTGAGGCTAATCGCTGAAATTCCCCGAATAGAATTTGAGAAACCAAGGGTTATTCACCTCTAAAAGCTACACCGAGTGCATTTAATCAGAGGAAATTAGCGAACCCTTTCTATGCGATAAGAGAACACCGATCATGTACACAGAGATAGTAACAAGCAGCTGGTTTAGAAATAGCCTGACGTAGTGCATTGCCAGTTACGAATGCAGTAGCCGCTAACAGATGCACATAAATACGTTCCTCTGCAGTTCGCTACATTTGTTATTCATTAATTTGTAGTATTACTCTGTATTTTAATTGTTCGTGTCTTTATTACTCTTTTAAAAACCTCATTTAATTACGTTTGTATTTGCAGAGTTAACGTAATAATAATAATAATAATAATAATAATAATAATAATAATAATAATAATAATAATAATAATAATAATATAAGAAGAAGAACAACAACAACAGTAAAAAGAAGAAGAAAAATAATGAATAAAATAATCCATGACGCAACATTTCTAAAAGAGCCAAGACCCACCAATCAACTGCAGGTCTCACGTCCACATACCTCAGCAAAGGTGACGATCATCTGACCAGTACGGGTAACGTGTGGTCAGCTGATTTTCTAGACCACATTAAACTACTCGGGGGGGGGGGCAAAGGCTAATTGGGATTTCCGGTCTTTTATCGGGTCAAAAACCCTGATAGAACTGATATTTAATCCTTGCGGTGAATTTCGGTGTAGTCCGGAAGGCTCAATTAGTCAAATCCACTCTCCTCACCTCCACGCTGGGCCTCCCTGGGATCTTTTAAGATGCGAAAGGGAGAGTGGTGTGCGGAAAGCAAACAACGGGAAGCTACCGCATTTACCTTTTCCAAAAAAGAACTGCATAAGAAACGAAGCTGTGTTGGAAAGAGTGGGTGAAGAAAGAATGATGCTGAAACTGATCAGAATGAGGAAAAGGAACTGGCTGGGTCACTGGTTGAGAAGAAATTGCCTAATGAAGGATGCACTGGAAGGAATGGTGAACGGGAGAAGAGTTCGGGGCGGAAGGAGATATCAGATGATAGACGACATTAATATATATGGATCATATGCGGAGACAAAGAGGAAGGCAGAAAATAGGAAAGACTGGAGAATGCTGGGTTTGCAGTGAAAGACCTGCCCTTGGGCAGAACACTATGAATGAATTAAACTATTCAATGTAACTGTACACTTATATTTTTCTTGATTTTAATTCTCTTAATTCTTTCAGTATTTAAAATATGATAAAATTTCAGTGTTAAAATATAATATGTATTAAAAAGATAATAGACCTTAAATACAGCCTATGACCGCATTTAAGGTGTGTGTGTGTGTGTGTGTGTGTATATTTTTTAATACATTTTAACACTATGAAGTTTTTAATGTTTTAAAGATGTATCCGCGCTTTCCTCTCGATGCTGAAAGGACAACGGTCCCATGGACCTACACACTAGCCGAATTTTATGAGAAAATTTATTCTCCCATGAAGACCCGAACCAGCGCCCATTCCGTTCCGAAAACCTAGAACATGACGGCTTAGACTACGCGACCACGGCGCGGGGCTTGACCCTAACAATGGTGCGATGAACAGCTCAGCTGGAAATCATCTGCAAGACGACGATAACATTGCATTGCTAGATAATTATAATTGTCTATTTAGCGAGCGAATTAAGTGACGAAGACGATCAATGATCAGTTGATTGCATAAGATTGCGATAATAGAGCAACACTGGAATGGAAATAGCGGAAACCGAAATAATCTGTGGAAAAATGTTCTACAGAACACATGTTCATGAATCTTGCATAACTTATTTGAGTAACATTCCGTCCACAGTAGTGAGACGCGGTCAGCTGCTCTGTAAGTTATGACTAACCCATATTAAAGCAATATATCAGCAGTATTTTTCTGGTAAACATACGAACAATGGAAAGACTTCTCAGAGATTGAATTTCTGTTCACACAAATTGTGGGGAATTCCTCACAAGTGTTCTATGACAGTCAACACAGTTCGTAGTATACACTAATATAGTTAAATAGTAATATACTCATATTAGTTACAGGAATTTACGTCTGTTATATTGGCTGACTGGCTTTTTCGAGAATTGGACCCGGTACGAATCCTTGCACTTACTGTCATATTATTATTATTATTATTATTATTATTATTATTATTATTATTATTATTATTATTATTATACGGGACTCACCTCACCGGCCCTGTGAAGAATACAAAGCGAATGCATCAACTGTTACTCACTCCAAAGTTACTTGAAACCACGCCCCTATTCGCCAGCTTCCGAACTGAAAACGTCCACAGTATTAACATTAACGAATCACTATACGTGTAGCTGCGGTAGCTGAATGGTCAGCTCTTTAGCCTGTCACCACCTCTTATCAGTTTCACTACATCCCCACCCTCAGCTTTCCCTGTGACTTTTCCCTTCGGCCAGGACCGGTGAGCTCAGTCCCACACCGTAGCTCATTGTGCACTCTATATGCGATCATTGTTCCGGTCCGACAGGTGGGCATTCGTGAATCCGATGCTGATAGGCGACCCATACTCTTTCAGCCCTGACAGACAGGTTCCATCCCCGGACGAGTATCTGAGTGACGAACCCAGGCACAGAGCTTCAAGCCTTCACTGTACCTACTTAGGAAATCAGTACTATCCCGAATATTTCACCCCAGTTTAATTTAACTATTACAGATGTTACATGAAATGAGGGCAGGTGGAATGTGTTGGTGGAATGATTGGGGAAACTAGAGTACCTCCAGAAAAAAAAAACCCTGGCTTCCAGTCACCGTCAATAGAAGACCTTACTTATCAGGAAAAACCTTCACCGAGAAGGGGTCCAGTGTGTTTTCAATGAACCATTACAAGTCACATCAACACCTTCATCTTGCTCTTCAGCAGATAGAGTTGTTAGTTATAACTATGTCATCACATTCAAAACGATTTATCATCTAAGAGTTTTTCATGGCTTAGTGTAGGGAAGTAAGTTTTGAAGGTATATGGTAACTCAAGTAGGTGCTCTGCGATTTTATGTTTAATTTTTGGTAGCAATTATTCCTCAGTGGACTCCATAAATATCCATAAAGTTGGGATATCTGTGACTCTACCGCCTTCAAAGCGCATTGTCCACAACCGCAATTCTCAAATTATTTTCTCAATCTTATCTACAACTTAAAAAGCCTTGACATCATTACCTTGAAGGCTAGTATTGAGTGTGTTCAAGTATGTCATAATATCTGATAAGTAGGCTACCACACAACTACCAGAATTTTTTGAGTGACCATACGAAAGTTTTTGGATATGTAAGAAAAGGTTTTACTCTATCAGTTTCCGCTACCAATAGTGCCATTTCACTCTGGATGGGTGGAAAACCAACTGGAAAGCACTGTTGTAGAAGATTCCCTTACTGCGTTGTAAGAATAGACATCAAACAGATGTATTGAGATTTAAAAAATAAAATGAAAGGTATATAAAAATATTTCCGTTGGGGTCTTGTATATTATGGTTAATACGATCCTGTCAATGCAACCTGTAGAATAAGACAGTAGTTCTGAAATTTCAGACACTGTCTGAAGATACAACTGAAAACACCAAATTATTCCTAACAGCCAAATAACTCAAAGGCATAAAATCTCACATCGTATTTGCAAGAGGGTATTGATGATTATTAGCTTACTACACGAAAAACATTGATTTGATTTATACATATTTATTTTCCAACATAAACAACTTTAATATTAATACACTTACGGAGACGGTCCATAAGCCTTTTATATTCTTCTCAGATAAAATTCAGACTTCTTTTGCCAGAAATCAAATAATTCACTGCTTCTATAACCTGATTGCAGTTATGAATTTTCTTTCTTTCTAGTCCTATCCGTGATCTGGAAGCATAAAATAGTATCATGGAGCCAAATCTGGTGAACAATTCAAACCCAAAGTCGTTGCAGTGTCACATGAGTTGCAAACATTCTGTTGAATGAATATTTTGCTCAGCTTTCCTTGCCTTTTAGGTTTCAGCACTTTTTGCAAATATCTTTTAAGGTTAGAATAATATTAAATATTCTTAATGATAACTACGTTCCAGGAAATCAATAATGATAACTCATCCTACAACCCAAAAAAACCTGAAGACGTAACAGTCTCAGCTGATTTCTGTGCTTTAAGCATTTTCATGGTTGAGAAGAGGAATTATTCCACCGTTCTGATTAATTTTTTGTGTAGAATTCGAAATAGAGAACTCATTTTCCAGCCATAATGAAATATGTATAAAAATGGTTTCAACTTAATGAAAACATGGGCAAATCTCAACATGATATTGGAGGGATTCATCTGCCTTAAAATAATATAGCTATAGAGTTGAAAACTTTTACCAACATTAGGAAAATGCAACATAGAAGACTGAAAATTTAATGGTCATGAAATCCATTGTCATGATTGGAAGGCAAAATACTCATAATACCTCTTCGTATTGCATCAACAATCGTGGAATTGTCCTAATTATAAAATTGTTATGAAAATGTCGATACTGTTTTGCGAGCTTGATTGTGTGGTTGTGTGGCGGAGTAATGAATAATTGAACACGTTGCACATGCTGATGCATGCAATATTCAACGTTTCTCATTACATAGAACACTGACTCGAAGAACGAATACATCAGAGTTGCTTAGAAATCCGAACATTTGCAATTACGTAAAATATAAAATCTGGCAGTAAAAAAAGAATATCATGATTATGGACATTAATAATAACAGATAATACGTAGGCTTTTGCAATGCCGTCTTGGCTGTGTTCTCCGCGAGTGAGATTTGTAATGTTTTCAGGAAGGGGGGAAAAACATATTTTAAGTGAGTGTGAAACGAAGTTCGATTTGTAGGTCGAGGGAGAAAATAAAATGAAAAGTTTTGAATAATTCCATCTTAGAACATATTACAATTTTTTCGAATATTTAAATAATGTGATTTCCATGTAGTAACAAATATTGTGTGAACATCTATCAGAATTCATAGTTTTCTCTTTTCCTAAAAATACGAAAGACGTCAAGGTTATTTTGCTGAGGAGACTTACAATATTATAAAATCTTAAAATAAATACATTACGCCATTACAGTCATGGGTGTATGCAGGATTATTTTGGGACGCTCGACTGTCCTGGATAAAGAGCTAGAACCACCTCCCACAGAGGACAGTCGTCTAATAAATATGATAAAATCTAGGTAATTAAATATTTTTTCTTAATAAAGTACAGTCCGTAAATGCTTCCGTGCAGAGTTAATACGGTAAAAGTCAATAGTAATATACGTTACAAGAGCGGTATGTTGACGTTTTCATGGTCGAGGAAAAGATTGAAAAAGCGAAACGTAGTTGAGCTTTTTTAATTTCCGAGAACATGAAAACAAACATACCGCTCATGTATAGTACATTATTTTGTGCGAAGATCGTTTATTACATACCTGAAAGACGAATTTATAATTAGTTGCAATGAAATCTCCATCTTGGTTTCTGTTTAATGACGGCAACTTTAGAAAACAAAAATATCTATACTCCAGCAGGCCGTGATATACGTCTGTCTTTTTTTTTCCCCCCCAGTCTATAAATGCGAACTTAAAACAAACGGTAAGGTTATGTAATGATTTATTTTTCATTTTAATACAGTATTTTAACAATATTATTTATATAACATATTGCAGTAATAACATCGGCATCTGGAGTCTTGTTGATTTTTTCACGGCTTCCTTAATGTTACTTGTATCAGGAATACAATAGCTTTCGTGGAGTAGTAGACTTTACTTAATTTTTGCAAATATTTAAAAACAATAATTAACAGTGCAATTTAGGTGAAATTGCAGTGGTAAGTTTCCAATTTATAATTATTACTATGTTAAACGTCTCTAAAAATAATATGTTAAAAGCCTAAAGCAGTAAAATGAATGTCGCGCTTAAGCGGTAAGAAGAGGGAAATTGTTATGTGTGTTACGTTGGGAATACTGAATGTGGTATTTCACACTTACCGCGTATTGGTTCTGTGCGGAAAACAAGCAAATACGCACGATCTCGCACAAAAGTAATTGACCTTATTACTGCCCAGGGCTGTCTTTAATTTATTGTGTCTGAGATATTTCCGTTACCATGGAAATAATTGAAGTTGATTTCTTTTCGTTGTATGCCACAAAATAACTTCTATCAGAACTGTTTATAAATGTCCAATTATTAAAATGCATCGGTTTACAAATGTTGAATTAGCAAGCATGCATATCGCATATGGAGCAGCGTCCGGCATTGTTAATTATTAGGCACGGCGAATTTAAGCGGAGCAACGTTCTGCGTCAAATTCAAATTCAAAGTTACTTTTCATGTTGCGATTCTTTGAAATCCTAATTTCTCTCATGAGTATCAACATTTCTTAATATAGGCCCTACAGGGTGGATGGTAACCTCTACACCAAAATAAAACTGGTAATGGATTATGAGGAGAGATTTGAAAAATCTAAATAAGTTTTTTTTCTCTAACTTTCACAGTTTTAGAGGAAATCGTTATGATTCTATGAAGCATTTAGCAATATCACGGTTACTACAATAACTCTACCAAGCGCAGTCTGCACTCCTTACCTTCCCCTCCCCCTCTGCTGTACTCAGTCGGTGACGCGCGACAGTGCGCTGCATTGCAAGATTTATTTTAACGATTTTCGCAATTATTCAATTTAAATTCGTTCAGATTATTTTTACCTATCTTCTTGAATAGAAATCAGTCATTTCCCTTCGGCCATTACCGCAATAGAGCGCTGCAAACATTGGGCAAAGACTATTTGTTTCCTGCTTAACGGTGCTTCATCGAAGGAAAAGTATAGTAAAAGTTTAGAATCACCTCTTAAATTTTGGTGCATCGGTACCGTTCAACTCTGTGTATATCATATCTGAAAATTAAAAATAGTTCTTCTGAAACATCCTGTATAGGCTATCTCAAACTGAGTATGACGTAAGATTCGAGCTTCACTTCTCTTCTGAAAGAAGCCGGTATAAATCCCTTTCTCCGAAAAATCCATTACGCCTGGTTGCTTTTGAACCGCGATACTTCGGTTTAGACATAAACTTATTAATCCCCGAGGAAAAATATCTACAATGTATCTAGTCTCTTGACCAAGGAGTCCAGAAATGGTATACATCTTCGAGAGCAGTGTTGTGAAAAGAAGAACGAAGGCTTATATAACATGTTGAAGTAGTTAATACTAACATTATTACTAACTTCCCGTGAATTATACATATAATGGTTTCCTTTTCTACCTTCTTATTACTTTGTTTCATTTTTATACTCTTTTCTCATATCAACCTTACTCTTACCTTATACGTAATACTCCATATTCCGTGCTCCCTTTTCTCTTAAAGATATTTTCTATCTACCTTTCTCATGCCGTTTTTAAAAGGCCTTTCAGTAATTGAAAGGTTGATAGCAAAAATCGGAAAAGTACAAAAATTCAAATTTTGAGCACAGCACAATTATCTTCATTTCATTTGAAGCGGCATCTATTGACATATATTTCTACAAAAACTGGGTTTGTGCCATTCAAAATCACAGACTTATGCGGTTATTATTAGAAAATATCATGAAGATGGTATTAGTGTTGTCTTTTGTTTCATCGCCATATTAGCTGTTATTGTCGGTGTTATTGGTTAAATATTTCGTTTTACAAATGAATGATCATCAAAATGAATCGGATAAAAAAAAGCAAGTCATGAGGATGAGGAGAATGTTGAGGTGGCAGAAGATGACAATAGCAGTGGGTTGTGATGAGTGAAAACAGCTATAATAATAATAATAATAATAATAATAATAATAATAATAATAATAATAATAATAATAATAATAACAATAATAATAATAATTATTATTATTATTATTTTAAGTAGATTATTTTACGACGCTTTATCAACATCTTTGGTTATTTAGCGTCTGAATGAGATGAAGGTGATAATGCCGGTGAAATGAGTCCGGGGTCCAGCACAGAAAGTTACCCAGCATTTGCTCATATTGGGTTGAGGGAAAACCCCGAAAAAACTCAACCAGGTAACTTGTCTCGACCGGGAATCGAACCCGGGTCACCTGGTTTCGCGGCCAGATGCGCTAGCCGTTACTCCACAGGTGTGAATAATAATAATAATAATAATAATAATAATAATAATAATAATAATAATATATCTTTTTTTTGATTGAGCATAGTTTATTGTGTTGTTATTAGAATCATTTTTCGGTATTTACTTGATATACCTGACGTGCCAAGAATTCAAAGAATGAAGGACCCAAATTTTGAAAAAGAAAAATATAAACATAACAATAATGTTTTTCTTGTCCAGGAAATCGTTCCAACGTTAAGTTTTTAATTTAATAAAACACTTATATAGTATTTATTTGTATGTTGATACAGTTGACAATATGAATGAAACAAGATTTCATATACTTTTTCTCAATTAATTTCTGCAGAAAGTGGTTGTGTCCAAAGTTTTTTTTTTTTTTCAAGAAACCGTATAAAAGAGAAAAGTGAAACCTTTAACAAAAGTTGATAGATATATGAGAAACCTATATAAACCTGTATAAAATAATGTCAGATTATTATTTTATTGTAAGAGAAACGTGTCCTGTTTCTGCTATCAATCTTTTTACTCCCTGAATTTCTCTCTCTCTCTCTCGCTCGCTCTGAAAGCAGCTTTTGAGGAGAACTTTAATTCTTAAGTCTTAACTTTTCATGTAGTATAGATGTATCGCGATTTAATGGTCTTGCAAACCCACGAATGTCGGACTTACGCTTTTGTAAAGGGTCAGAGAGACTACTAAAATGTACGACAAAGGGCATCGCATTGATAATTGGGAAAAACACTTTTTGTAGTCGGGTTTCGAAACCAAAAGCTGTGGTTCTGACATGACATCGAAGATTGCATAGAATATTACAAGTACGATGACAAATACCTACAGTAAAGAAACAATATTTTTATACAAGTAGCTTTTGTTGATTCTCTAGCGGCAGCGTTCCGAAGTAAAAATTCAGCAGAAGGGAATTAAGAATGCACTTCCCCTCTTAAGAACTGTCAAGGGGAGATCGCGAAGGGGAAACGCGATATTGTAATGAAATCCGTACAAGGCTGTGTGGGTTTGACGAGTATATTCAAACACACGTGGGCTAAGAAAATGACTTCTTAAAGCAGCTTTCTTAAGTAATGACTGTCTCAAATGTAGCTCGTATGTCACAGGTCAGCATGGCCTCACTTCTCATGATATATCCGGTTCGAACTGACAACTTCTATTTTTAAATCGTGTTTTCCTACTACACCGCCACAATACAATTAATGTTCGATTTATCGAATTGCACACATATTTAAAAACATTTTTTTTTTTTACTTACACCAACTTACGACATTATTCGTGAAATTCAAGAGATAAGTAGGACTACGAGTAATAAGTATAAGATTATTCAAAAACCATGAAAGATTTAAAAATCCTTTAACTTCATAAGGAATTGGGTTTATGCAGGTATAGACCATCTTTCTGATTAGTGTAATATGTAGCCAATCGGCGATGTTTGCAATGAAGGGGGAAAGGAATTGTCACTCTGCCCTATTATCTCCTGGCCTACTTGCCTCATAAGTTGTGCCTTATTGGTATCACTTGTGAGGTTCAGATCTGTCTTCGGACAGTTGACTAAACAACAAAACTAACTTCAAAACATTGAGTTATTGTCGCCGTTTTTCTCTTCTATCATTAGTAGACTCTTCTATGAAATGAACAGCATTCAGAAGAAAATTCTGCGACATATTTTCGAAATTTTTTACAAGTTTTCACAATTAATCCTTTTAGTGCACTTAGATAATTCTTGCGACGTTCATAGTAAGACTGAATAAGGTCAGTCCGCATTTGTAGAGGTAAAAGCATTATTTTCTGGTTTGAATTCACAAAAAAAGAAAAACAGGGTAGGCTGTATTGGAAATTTCACAAAGTATAATACACTAAAAAGCTACAAATGAAATTTTTAATCATTTTCAAGGTGATCTTAAAAAACTGTAGTACATCCAGCTGGATAGGGTGGATTGTTACAAGAAAATATCGCTTTAAAAGTGACTAATGTATATGTTTCATTTCTCGGAAAGACAAAATATCAGGGAATATAGAGTGTTAAAAAGGATCTAATGTTTTGAGGGATGGTTAGTACGCATTCCAACAAGAAGAAAAAAGTCCAATAAACATGCGTCCTAAAATTAACAGTTTTTACAAAAAAAAAAAAACGTACTTTAAAAATTCGTGTGTTGGTGACAGGTTATGAGGGTCACACATTCTACCCCGTAGATTAACTGGTTCTCAGTATCGGCGTTTCTAAGCAGACCAATTGCTCGTCTTGCTGGAGGAAATGCCATACCATCACAAGACTACAAAAATGTGGTTCATGCATGACGGAGCATAAGCCCATTTCCATAACAGAGTCAGACGACATCTAACACGGGTATTTAATCTTCGATGGATTGGCCTGGGAGGTCCTGTACCGTGGCCTGCTCGTTCCCCAGACCTTAATCCCTTGGACTGTTAATTATGGGGACATTTACGGCATTAGTGTATTACAACACCCATTGAAGATGTACTATAAGAGCGTGTTTTCAACGTCTCTCAGAACATCAGAGACCAATCACAGTTGTTTGAAAGATTGCGTGGTTCCCTAAGACGTCAAGCAGAAGGATGCGTTATGATGAATGAAAGTCAAATCTAGCATCTGCTATGAACAAGTTAAGTCCTAATATCTCGGAAGACATTAATTTTAGAACAAATGTTTATTAGACTTTTTTACTTATTTTGATGAACTCTAACACCCCTTATGAAAATATTTGATCCGTTTTTAAACACTCTGTATAATGCAGTAAAAAAATAAATAGAATTTTTACTATTTTTCAAAGTCTGGGTTCCCTTAAATATTGGTCTTACGGCAAGCTGGTATTATGTCGGAATGTAGTAATTCCTTAATGTTTATTTTTGGTTCGTTTGTTCTTACTCTTTGACAGTGGATGTAGATGATAATGATAATGACTAATATCACTGCTTTTATGTGACAAGTTATGTATGGAACGCTTCGGGAATGAGTCACTACTACGATTGTGTTTTGTCTTTAAATTTCCAGACATTGTTTATGCATTACAAATGTTACGAATATCTTTCATAGGAAGCTTTCAGTATAACAACATTCTGCTCTGCATTCTTAAGGGTAAACGCGTGTACTATGCACAGTATGTAACTATGTTTGTGTTTCAAAAAGATTATAAAACTTTGTGAGAGTGGTAGGGCAGGACATTTGAAACCCCTGTATACAGTTCACAGAAACCAATGAAGCAAACGAAAATTGGGTGAAACTAGTACTGAAGAAGTATCGGTGATTTCGGAAATGAAAATCGTTGAATTTATAAGGGATTTTTGTGGATATGCAGTCGATCGTATATGAAAGACATATTAAAAGCCTAAATTAGCCGAACCTAACCTGTCACAGATTCGTATAATGCAAGGTGTATAAGCAGAATACGAAGGGAACTACTTCAGCGCTAGTTTAGCATTTAAATGTAATTTAAATAAATGTTACTTAGACTCGGAAGTATTGAAATGAAAGCCCTGTATATATGTCACAGAGACCAGTGAAGTAAACGAAAATTGGGTGGAACTAGCGCTGGGGTAGTTCCGGTGATTTCGGAAATGAAAATCGTTGAATTTATTAGGGATTTTTGTGGAGATGCAGTCGATGGCATATGCAAGACATATTAAAAGCTTAAAATAACCGAACCTAACCTGTCACAGATTCGTACATGTAAGGTGTATAAGCAGAGTACTTTACGAAAGATACTACCTCAGCGCTAGTTTAGCTTTTAAATGTAATTTATATAAATGTTACTTACACTCGGAAGTATTGAAATGAAAGCCCTGTATACATCTCACAGAAACTAGTGAAGCAAAAGAAAATTGGATGAAACTAGCGCTGAAGTAGTTCCGGTGATTTCGGAAATGAAAATCGTTGAATTTGTAAGGGATTTTTGTGGATATGCAGTGGATCGTATATGCAAGACATTTTAAAAGAGTAAACTAACCGAGCCTAACCTGTCAGAGATTCGTATATGTAAGGTGTATTAGCGGAGTACGAAAGGAACTACTTCAGCGCTAGTTTAGCTTTTAAATGTAATTTAAATAAATGTTACTTACACTCGGAAATATTGAAATGAAAGTCCTGTATACATCTCACAGAAACCAATGAAGCAAACGAAAATTGGGTGAAACTAGCGCTGGGGTAGTTCCGGTGATTTCGAAAATGAAAATCGTTGAATTTATAGGGATTTTTGTGGAGATGTTGTCGATCGTATATGAAGACTCCACTGCAAGAATGATGGATGTCACTTTCTTGTCGAAAATGAACCAAGACTGTCAATGCATAGCTTAAGATATATAGAATGTACATACAAAGTTATATGGCATTAACACTGAGAGTCATTGTCCAGTAATGATCGGAAAATCTCAGTTAAGCGTTGAGCGCTAAGCATTTCAAAGTTTCAATTGCTTCTCCTGCAAAATATATTGCAAATGACATCCATCATTCTTGCAATGGACTTTTCATATGCAAGGTGTATAAGCGGAGTACGAAGGGAACTACCTCAGCGTTAGTTTAGCCGAAAATTGTGCTTCCTTTGCTGTAGCTTTCCTGGACAAATACCAATGTTTCTGTAGCAGGGTGGGGGAGGTGGGCATGATGTAACTTTGGGTGGGAACTAGCCCACTAGCTAGCGCCGCTCCCTCCCGGTCTTATCTTAAATTCATGCTACATGCTGCTACTAAAGCAAATTTTTCTTCCACGCTCTTACACTTAGAATAACAACAGTATCTATTTATCAAGACAGAAGTGAGTATTGCTAATCACTTTCTAACGAGCATCATCTGAAACTTGTTTACACGAAACTTGCGAAGGAGATACGAGAGCAAAGTTGTATCGTCAGCTTTCACATAACGCAGTAGTTTAAAATGCTAGCAAGCACGTGTATACTCACCATCTCGAAGATAAGCTGGAGCATTTTGACGGCGGGTTGTAGTATCGATTTGTTTCGCAGAAGCGCACCGTCGTCCTCATAGCGCGCGACTCAATCCCTGCGTCTAATTACACTGCACATGCAAGACTAACTGAATCCGCGGCGGTGCGAGGCACGGCTAGGTAGCAAGTGCTGCCACTATCACGGCTTGCGATCGCCCGATAACAATATGTCCCATCTTCACACGTGTTGGCCTAGCGCTGTGTGTTTGTGTATCGGACAGCTCTCACCACGTGGTTTATTTGCACGAATGTCAAGGTCTAGGACTCTTCAGTAGTTCCCAGCCTTTTAACTGCGGACGAGCATATCGGTTCGTGCGAGAATCTAGGAAGATTTAAAGGCGCTCGGAACCTGTTTTCTTGTGGAAGAAGCTGCAACGACCATGAAATTTTGGTGGCCGCGCTTTGTGTTTTATTATGTTCGTGACAAGCCTGCTTGCTGATGAAACTGTTTATGTAATGAAGCTGAACTTTCTTTCGCTTGTCCATGATGGGCGCATACAGTACATAGTCCGAATCAACTTAATACCTAAAAGGTGAAACCTAATCATTTTTCCCCCTTTACTACATAAGCTAATGGATTATGGTGATTTTCTAGTTTGAAGGTTGAATTTTCTTTTGCGAACTTCGTTTCGAATTTCAATACTGAGAAATACTGCAACTAGTAGTGATTTTCTAACTGTTATGTTGGCAGCAGTAACAGCTGTTGTCGATAATGCAAATTCTAAAAATTTAGATTGGTGTAGATTTCTGAGCCGATTACTGGAAGCTAGTGAAATTTGAACATACTATTAATTAAAATATCAGTATTCCTACTAATACATAATAGTCATTTTATGTGTTGCGTTGTGGTTACAATTCAAAATTATAGTCAGATAAGTGTAAATAAATATAACATACGGTATGATACAAACACTTGGGTGATCCATAGAAATACCATTTTATATTTTTAATTAATTTTTTTCGTGTTTAGATTTTTATTGCAATAAATAATGGCAAAGGAGGAAATAGCATGACAGTGAATCCTCCAAGAAAGAAAACCTGTGCCATTCAGAGTAGGCTACGCTTCAGGAATCTATATTTCATATGTATAATGAACTGAAGAAAAAAGATAATGAAGAAGGAATTATGCGCACGGAGACGGCAATTGTAACTAAAATAGCGAAATTATTAGGAGTAAGTATTATTAAGCGTACATTTCAAAGCGACATTCGATTTTCGGAGTTTGTACTAATCATTTCACGTGATCAAACAAAGTACTTTTTAGGTTAGGTCTCGTGAATCGTAAACTGTTTATCAGAGCAATGAATTTCATGTTGTCAGACAAAATACATTTTAATATAGGTCTACTCTTTCACAAATTATTGAACCATTTAGAAAACACCTCCCTACATAAAGATGAGATGTGGTAAATAAGTAAATAAGCAAGACATCGTCATTGTTAATACTATTATTATTATTATTATTATTATTATTATTATTATTATTATTATTATTATTATTATTATTATTATTATTATTAGTCTATTGTAGTACATAGCATTATGATTTTACCCTCTTTGATGATATCTGGTATCAGTTGGCAACATTGAAGAGACGGCCAAATTAGCCTTTTAGGAATTGCTCTTGCATGATCTCACCATATCCAAACCGTGGCGCGAACAGCCCATACAGGGCTACGACCTGCCGGCTTCTGGCCTGACGTCCACATTCCTCAGTAGAGGTAAAAATATAAACGAAATTCATAAAATAATTTAAGAAGAATCGTCGTATACTGACGGCATCTACAAAATCTCTTCTCCACTTATCCGGTATCAGGAATACTGAAAACGCCTATTTGCGTTAAATTTCTGAAATCGGCTTTAAGTATTACAATAGATCCATTTCATTATCACACTTCGTATACCGCTATTAAAGTAAAACTGTAAAACTAATACAATAGCCTACTACCTTCAATACTTGTCGCTGTGGTTAACGTATACAGGCTATATATAGATTTGTTTACTGGATTTTGTACATGACTAAATGTTGATTAATAGTTCAACGCAATTTCAGTTATTATGTTGAGCGAAAAAAAAAAAAAATAGACTGTATGAAAGCGATATTAAAATACCCGTGAGCAATTTTTCCTCGTTACCTGCCTGTTACGTTGTCATAACTACGATGATGTGGCAGAAAGTGTCTGGACTCTAAACTGATTCAGGGACATATTCACAAACTTTTAAATCACAATTAACCTTCACCTTGCTTCTTTCATTCAGAATTCTCCATATATTTCTAAGGTACTGGATCTATTATTTATAAACTAAATTCCATGGCAGACGAACAAATAGAGATCACAATTGGGGGCTTAGAACAAAAAGCAGGTAAGTGACATTATTAAAAAAAATGAGGTAATTGCGTGTTGTGATAGCCCAAAAGGATGTTTCTTTGGGATAAAATCAGGTAAGTGATCACACTGTGCAGTGCTGCTATATGGGCATCATTTCACCAAACTAGTGTATAATATTTCATTGCATGTAGAACTTTAACTGTAATTTCCTCAAAACTAGGTTTCCGTCACGTACCTGCTTTTTGTTCTAAGCCCCTCAATTAATACTTGAAATGCCTAGCCAGGATGCGAATTCGTAGGTTTCATTATTTGTTATCTTGCTTTTCTGTACTACTCCACTTACATTATCTATATGTTTAGCATGAAAGAGGAAGAACTATCGCCATAAAGCATAAATATTTCCTTTAAATTTCATAGTTTTCTACAGTAATATCTGGCATTTTTTCCATTGCTTTTATTAATACTTCTAAAATTCTTAAATCCAAGAGACATAAATCTAAGAAAAGTTGAACCCACAATTTTGAGTGCGGAATTGAACACTAGTTATCAGAATTACTCATAAGCTTGCATAGTTTCATTTGACAACATAGTAACTTCGGTAGATTGGTTTTTAACCTTGATACAGTAGTGAATTCATTCTAACTTGTAGTAGTATTAGTTCCAGTTTCTTGTTCAGGACAAGAATGCAAACTGTGATACCTTAGGAATAATTCAGAATATCACTGCATTTGTTGCAGACCCTGTCACTTCTCAGAATATTTTCTAAATACATTTTAGTGGTTCATTAAGACGGCGAGAAGACAACATAAAGGACTTTAGCGAATCGCGGTCCTCGTAGTGAGTATCCTGCATCAGAGTTTTACTGCAGCTCACACAAAGCCGATGTATCGATGCGAAAGACTACAATAGATGTGACAATGAACCGCAGTTCTCTCGCTCGTGCCAGCTCACTGTGGTACGATTACAAAGGAAGATATTATGTAAATGCTACACAGTTGCAATAATTAAACATTATTGCGTCTGAAGGCGGAAGTAGTTCAATAAAGTTTAATTCTTCATCATGTTCATGTTATAAGTTACGTGATGACAGTGGTGATTAGGGAGAAGTAAACAACAAGGAAGAGTAGAAGGAAAAGAGGAAAAGGGACAAAGAAAAGAAGGACGAGCTCTGAAGAGGAGGAAGACTGAATGAGAGAAGAAGGAAGAGGGCTGAAGAGGAGAAGGGACATGGCTGAAGAGAAGGAGCCTGGAAGACTAAAGAAGATAAGGTTAAACACTGAAGAGAAGGAAAAGGGAGAAGACTAAAGAGCGGTGGAATGGAGGAAACTGAAGAGTAGAAGAAGAAAGAGGATTAAAGAAGAGAAGGAACATAACTGAAGAGGAGGAAACTGGAAAAGACTAAAGAAGAAAGGAGAAAACACTGAAAAGAAGGAAGACTGAAACGCAGTAGAATAGAGGAAACTGAAGATAAGAAGGAAGGGAGCTAAAGAGGCGAAGGGACATGACTGAAGATCAAGAGCACGGAGACAACTGAAAAGGAGGAGAAGAGAGAAGAGTGAAGAAGAGATTGAAGAGAAGAAGAGACGACTGAAGATGAAGAGAAGAAGAAGGAAACGGGCAGAATGGAGAAGACTCAAGTGGAAGAGAATGAAGAAGACTGAAGTGGAGGAGAATGTTGAAGACTGGAGTGAAGAGAATGGAGAAGAATGAAGTGGAAGAGATTGGAGAAGGCTGAAGAAGAGGAGAATGGAGAAGACTATAGAGGAAAAGAATGAAAAAGGGTAAAGAGGAAGAATAGAGAAGGCTGAGAAGGAGCATGGAGAAGGCTGAGGAGAAGGAGCATGGAGAAGGCTGAAGAGGAAGAGAGTGAGGAAAATAATGAAGAGTGAAGAGGAAGACAATGAAGAGTGAAGTGGAAGAGAATGGAGAGGACTGAAGTGGAAGAGAATCGAGAAGGCTGAAGAGGAGAAGAATGGAGAAGGCTACTGAGGACAGTGGAGAAGGTTGAAGAGGAGGAGAATGAAGAAGGCTGAATATAAATAGAACGTAGGAGACTCAAGATGAGTAGACTGGAGGAGGCTGAAGAGGAGAAGATAGACGACTGAAGAGGAGGAGAATGGAGAAGACTGAAGAGTAGGGAAGACACTGAAGAGAGGGAAGAGGACTAAAGAGGAAAAGGAACAACATTGAAGAGGATGAGAATGGAGGGAACTGAAGAGGAGGAAGAAGAGGGTAAAGAGGAGGGACATGACTGAAGAGGACGAGAATGGATATAAGTGAAGAAGAGGAGAATGAACATGGCTGAAGAGGGGTGATATGGGACATTATTGAAGAGGGGAGGTAAGTGACATTAATAAAGAGAGAAATATGAAGAGTTTGTGTTTAAGGATAGAACGGAGAATTTTGAAGTGGGTAAAAATGGAGAAGACTGAAAGGAATTCAAGGAAGAGTGCAAAAGATGAGGACAAGGGAAAAAACAAGAGCAGAAGAATGAAAATAGCTGAAGTGGAGTAGAAGAAAGAAACTGGAAAAGGGAAGGAAGGAGTTGAGATGCGCGAGGAAAAGAGAATACAAAGGACTGAATGAGGAATAGAAAGGAGGAGGAGGAATGGGTGTAAGCTAAAAAGAGGAAGGAAAGTATACATGATATAGAGAAGTGGAGGAAAAGGAAGAAAAAATAAGAAGAAATTTAGGGAAAAGAGGGAGAACGAGGAAGAAAGGTAGAGAAGGAGAAGAGTAAGAAATGCGGCAGCAGTAAACAGTATCTTCTCCAGATTCGAGGAAATGCAAACGAAAGTTGACATCATCGTAGATAAGTGAAGACGAAAACATCTGTAATCTCGTGTTACAGCAGAGCTGGTGTGAACCAGAACCTATGAGGGCGGAAGTTGTTGATCGAAAGCACATGGTGGTCTCTAAGGAACTTCTCTTCAATTTTGTTGTCAGTTCCTTCAGTCCTAAACTCATTCGTATACAAATGATGGTCATTTGCATACAATTAAATTATTTTTTTTTGTCTATGTCCTATGCCGTGTCGAACCGAACGTGGACTTCACAACATATTTGTGTCTGACGACAACTCACCAAAGCCAAAGGACAAAACTTAATGAATGAATGAATGAATGAATGAATGAATGAATGAATGAATGAATGAATGAATGAATGAATGAATGAATGACGCGCGTCCGTTCAAGTAACTTAGGTGCTGTAAGTAAGAAACTGTGACAGTTCCAAGTCAGTAGGCTGATTTTCTCACTCAGTTTGTTGTCGTTCCGCTGAAGAAACCTAAAGAGTTTGGAGGAGAAACCCAAAAGATGGACATAATCTAATAGATACTGTACCGCATTAAATGGAAGCATAAAATATGTGGGTAGCGTCATAGATATTTACAGAGAAAGTTTTGTGACATGAATAAAGATATACAATAGCAAGTGCGACACAAGAGATGTTAAAATTAGCGTTTTAAAGCAAGTAGAATAAAATATTATAACGTTTAGGTCCTTTTGTAGAATGAAACTTATATGTTAATTTGGTTCTTCACCACAATCTAAACACATAATATTAACACAGCTCTAAAAAAATTTACAGACGCATAGCTTTACCTATATGGATATAATATGCTACGGTATTTTTACGCTAAACTACTTGCGAAATACGAGAGGAATACAAAAACAAGGAAAAGACAAGGAGAGCAAGAGGATATAAGGAGAATAAGGAGCTAGTCTACAAGGAGAATAACGGGGATACAAGGACGACAAAAGCGATACAAGGAGAACAAGGGGAATACAAGGATAAGAGAGAGAGACACAAGAATAACGGGGAGATACAAGCAGAACCGTGAAAATAACAGGAGAACAAGGTGGATAAAAAGTGAAGAAGAAAGATAGGAGGTGAACAAAGGGGTATAGAAGGAAAACAACAATGGGAATAGAAGGAAAACAACAATGGGAATAGAAGCAAAACAACAATGGGAATAGAAGGATAACAACAGTGGGGATAGAAGGATAACAACAGTAGGGATAAAAGGATAACAACAATGGGGATAGAAAGATAACAACAGTGAGAATAGGAGGAGAATAACAGTGGCGATAGAACAACAATGAGGATAGGAGGAGAACAATAATAGCTATAGAAGGAGAACAACAGTGGGATAGATGAACAACAGTGCGGATAGGAGGAGAACAAGGAGAGTATAAGAAGGAAAGAGAAACGGGTTCTATTTTTGCGTGGCGGTCAATTCCCAAGTTATCTTGTTTATACGTAGTGAAAAGAAAGACGCAGTTAAACGTGAACATAAAATTTGACAATATTCACGGTCCTGAATTCTTGTCCTAGTTGAAGCGCTGTAAAACTGGATCCATATTATCAAATTGAATTTGCTACTTGTAATAAGATCCGAGATTTATGGTTTAAGGCAAATCGATGGTGATGAATTTTTAATGCTAAGGGGATACCGTCAAAGACACGTGAAATTTACCGGTTCCTGGTGGAGGAGGCTCTATTTGGGCGTGAGTTCGAAAACCGCTTGGGCCAATTATCGTCAATTGGGCCAATCTTGGTATCGTCTCGCCAAAATTCCATCCATCATCAATTCCACCGATTCTAGAAAACCGTGCATTGGTACTGCGTCTTTTAATAGCCGATAAAAAAATACCTAAAACCACTCGGATGCAATGTAATAGGAAAAACATGTTTCGACAGTAAGTGTTAGAACAAGGGCATTCTAGAAAAGTGACGAAAAGCAATAAAAGTAAATGACGCATTCAGTGAGGTGTCCAAAGAATTGTAAATCCACTAAATTAAAAATAAATAAATTTTAATAGGTAAGTGAAATACGCTTAATCACTCCATGAATATCCGATAGTTCTATTCGATGGTATCCTTAATACATTCTGTGTAATGGACATCGTTAAAAGGTGTAAAATAAATAAAATAAAATGCAAAGAAAAGCTTTTCACGAAGCTAGTCGCGTAGCAGGAGGTAGATCATGGTGTATTCATGGATTTCAAGGTCTCGGACCTGGGATACCTCAAGGACAAGTCTGGACTGCATCATTCTTGGTTTATCAAGAGTAACACTTCATAACACACTATTGTACTGCGGAAAGCGAAGCTTCGTACTTCTCTGCGTTGTGTTAATTGAAACATCGCTGTGAAAATAAACAGGTAGCCTACGTACTTAGTCTGCCTTGGTTTATTTTCACTGTTAGAAGTGTTTGAAAAAACTTAGCAATAATAGATATGGCATATTTACACTGTTTTTACCACACTAATGATAATAATAATAATAATAATAATAATAATAATAATAATAATAATATAATAATGACAATAATAATAATGGTAATAATGGCAATAATTAATAATAATAATAATAATAATAATAATAATAATGACAATAATAATGGCAATAATAATGACAATAAAAATGGCAATAATAATAATAATAATAACAATAATAATATAATAATAATAATCACAATCAAATTTAGCTGCAGGACGGTAAAGTCCTCTTCCAATTCATCGCAAGATGCTTAGGCATGTTTTGGCAAATTATGCGATCTGTACCTATATCAGATCCTGATAGAACCAGGTCACATCCGCATACGATAAGCCCAGGGGTCCGGAGACCCAGCCCTTTCCATATCAAGATCGGAAACCGGTACTATCACAGTCTAGTATATACAGTCACGAAGCTTGAGTTTATGAGGGTACTAGGAACAATAGACTGTGCAGGTACTATTTCGCATTGTCTGTAATGAGGCGATAGTAGCGATACTAGTGGTTAGCAACTATCTATGGATGCATATTTACTACGTATTGAGCTTCGTGACTGTAGGTACTAGACTGTGGTACTACCCTCAGTCTATTATAACTATTGCGGATGATAGATGAAATGATGGGGAGAGGAGTGTATTGATGGAATAATAAAGAGAAATAGAAATAAATGAAATGATGAAGAAAACAAAGCAGTTTGCCTTATAGTCTATACTAGTTGCAGCAATGTAAATTTGTTAAAAATGTGTTTAAAATATGAGAGTGAGAGAGACAGAGACAGAGAGAGAGAAATAACTCGTCCGGCCTTAATTAAGGATGACCACGAGGATCCGGAAATTAATAGCAAACAAATATAATCAATTAAATATGAATATTGTTATAAAAATAAAAGTAATAATTAAGCACCATTGATGATCAATTATTAAATAAAATCTTAGAAGATGATTATAAAATTATACTTACAAATAAAAGATTTTATTTAAAATTAGCATATCCTTAATTAAGGCCTTCTGAGTGATATAAATGAAACTGTGTAATCTGCAGGGAGTCTTTAAGAATTTGCGTGATGATTTTTTTAATTTCAAAAGATGATATTGATAATTGTTTTAAAAAATTATATGTAAATTTTGGTAAAGAACTCCGAGCACCAAAAAATAAACCTGTCACTAACCAATTGAAGAGAGGGATGTTATACTTGGAACCAAGGTAGGGAATCTAAGGTTCATAAATGGCCCTCTTTTCCTGATCAACCTGATGAGCTTGCTTTAGATCTCTCTCCATGCGTATAGTTGGATCTATGATAATATTCTTTTGTTGTTGCTTGTTTGTTGCTATTATAACCGCTCTTCTGTGACAGTCGTCTTCAGAAATGCAGTGGACTTCTTCATGAACTTCCCAACCCTTGTTCCGAAGAAGACAGGCGATAGCTCCAAGGACTCTATGATGCCTGCTGGTACGCAATAACTCTCCTTTCCGACAAAAGCCCAACACGTGGCGAAGAGTTTCTGTCTCGTTGCAGTCTGGTTGACGGCAACGGGTCGTGCTGAAAGCTCTGCCAGGAACGGAGCGCACTGCAGTAAGGTTGCAGGACATCTTGAGTGCATTAATATATTCCGAAGATAAATTCTTTTCTGTGCTGACCCATGAACTGGCTCTTGAATATTCTTCATAGATGACAACACCTTTCCCCTTATGAGGTAACTCACACCAGGATTCAAACGATCTCTTTCGCAATTCATCACGTAGATGTCTTCTAGTAGTTCGAGGTGTTATACTGGCTTCAGGAATTTTCAGGCGCTTGAGAGATGATTTCTCAATCAGCTACAATTTTATTAATAATTAACCTAATACAATTAACTGTTCTATTAAAAGGTTACAAAAGATCACTAGAATAAATTAGAAACCAATAAAATAAATTATAAACTGAACAGAAATTCGCTATACTGTACGGCAATCAATCAATAAATCAATCTTTATTTAGTCAGAAACCCCAAGAGTATGTAGCGAGTCAAAATAGGTAGAAAATAAATACATCAAACTTGTGACTTCAGATACATTCAAACAATTGTTTTTCCTCTGACACATATCGTCAACTGAGATGTACTGCCTGATAATAGAATAGAATAGAATAGAATAGAATAGAATAGAATAGAATAGAATGCTTTATTTTCGCTGCCAGAGTTAAGGCCATAAGGCCTTCTCTTTCACTCAACCAGCCTTAATCAATACAATACTTACTTACTTACTTACTTACTTACTTTTAAGGAACCCGGAGGTTCATTGCCGCCCTCATATAAGCCCGCCATTGGTCCCTATCCTGAGCAAGATTAATCCAGTCTCTATCATCATATCCCACTTCCCTCAAATCCATTTTAATATTTCCTTCCCATCTACGTCTCGGCCTCCCCAAAGGTCTTTTTCCCTCCGGCCTCCAACTTATTTGAAGGTTTCGTAGCAAGTTGTTTTTTACGGTGATGGGTAGTTAGCCCTTCGCCCAACCCCCAAGCTGGAGTTCCTAATCAATACAATACATATATAAATTACGAATGTTTACATTACACTTAAAAGATTCTCCAGCAATATTCTTCAGTTATGATTTAACGACTAGTACATGTTTATGTAAATTTAGATAAACCTATAAGATAAAATAGTAACTTAATTTATGAGCTAATTTAATTAAATAAATTATAATTAAGTTGAGTTAGCTAATAAATGTTGAGAATTAATTTGATATAAGTTTAGTAGAACTACGTTATAGGGAGAAAAAATATAAATCTAAAACATATTTATATAATGAGAATATTAATATAAGAAATTTTGCATATATATATATATATATATATATTATAATAATAATAATAATAATAATAATAATAATAATAAAGAAAGTACTTCTTCTCATGTAGCACTGTTACGAGAAAAAACTGTAGGTCCCTAATGATTTCACATATGAGAATGGAACGGAATATTTGTTGATGGTAACGAGCATACTGCTTTGTTGCAGCTTATTTTTTCTGTGTGAAATGAACCTTCTTTTCATTTAGCAAACATACGAAGCAAGTACAAGACAGAATGAGGTTAAAAAGAAGTGATAGGCCTACTATAAAAAGTTGAAAATTGTTCTGCAATAGCAGAAAATGAATGAAAAAATTTCTTCTCATATTCCACGAGTTTGGGAACGAAGGAAATGCGATCCAGGAGGCTCTGGTCTTTTGCACTCTCCCTCAGTCAACATCAGCGCCTTCTGAGTGAGTAAACTCACTTTTTCCTAGATTTAGTTCAGCTGTATCGAAAGCGTGTACTTCGTTCCATAAACTGAACAGCATATTCTCCTAGCAGAAGTTGTATACAACTGGGTTATTGAGTTCCTGCTGGTAGACAAGGTGCGAAATATGAAACTTGGTGAAACAACAAGCACAGCTGCCTGATAACTGACACTTCGTGCTCGCCGGGTATGTATACCGTGTGAACTGCGATCACATTGCTTGCAATTAATTGCAGGGTGTCAGTGTCTAGTCTAGAACTACTGTGAGCAACATTTATAGATCGTGGAAGGAGTGACCTTGCAACAGAAGTCTCCCGCACATGAAAAAAAAAAAAAAACAATCTCTCGCCAGATATACTGTATCTGCGCTAAATAACACAAAATATATTGACACGCTCATGTATGTTGAATTATTACTGGCTTTTCAAACCTGGAGGTTCATTGCCGCCTTCCATAAATATTGGTAGCCCTATCCTGAGGTGAAGATTAATCCATTCTCTATCCATTCCCACCCCGCAAAAGGCCATTTTAATATTAAGTGGCCTCCCAAATGGTCTTTTTCCTCCGGCCTCCCACTAGAAGCTAACACTCTATTGCATTTCATTCGCCCATACGTGAATGGCCCATCTCAAACGTCTGGATTTAATGTTCCTAAGTGACATTTCTAAAAAAAAAAAATGAGTCAGTTATCCAGAATAAGGTAAACTTTAAACATTTTTAAGGCAAAAGGCTGAATATATTTAAAGACGACATTATTAAATTAAAATTTAATTTTTAAAACTTCACGGTATTTATGAAAGTTCTAAAAATATTTTGTACCAAACTTATTCAAAAGTGAACTAGGGGTACAGTGTAAACTTGGTAAATATAAACCATGCCATTTAGTGGAAACAGGCGTCCAAAATATAAAATGATTCATGTCTTTGATTATTTCAGTTTCTATTAAGGAAAAGTTCTTTGAGAAAGTGGTGGTGGTAAAAAATGGGCAATGAGTGGTTAAAGTAAACATTCTGTAAAATCTTATCTGGACAAATTTGCAATTAATATTTGGTCTATTTAAACTATTAGTAGTCAGTGGATCACGAAGGACATATAAATTTGCTTCTTAGGACATGGATATATTTCATGACGATGATGATAATAAACCTCATTATCCAATAATAGAACACGTCGAGGTTTTCTGTAATCCATCTAGTGGAAACATTTTCATATCACAAATATAAAATTCTGATTCTGTATGCCTTTGGTTCTTTCAATTTGTCTTTAGAAAAATGATGATGATGATGGTGGTGGTGGTGGTGGTGGTGGTGATGTGGTGATGTGGTGGTGAAGGGAAATCAATTGCAGTAAAATCGACGGACTCGATTATATTGGTTAGATAGCAAGGGTCATCTCAACCCCATAAGTCGTCAGTGTCGGTCAGTAATAATAAGGTGGACACGTCTCTAGGTCCCACACTGGCCTCTGTCATGACCCTGTTGCACACATTTGCGCAGTGTGAGGCATCGGTATTTACAGCTTGCACGCACGCACCACTCTTCGCACGACCGCATACTAATGACGTTATTTCGCCTTAATTCATCATGTCGCGCGAGTTCAGGTGCGATCTCGTGTCCTATCCATTAAATAAACACAACCGTCAAGCTATTTCTGTCGGCAGGGTCGTGGGAAGTAAAATGTTCTAAGAATAATAGTCTATCTTATTATTATTATTATTATTATTATTATTATTATTATTATTATTATTATTATTTAACACAAATGGCTTTCAAGGAACCGCAGGTTCATTGTTCACAGAAGCCTGTCGTCTGCAAGATTAACAACGATCATTTCCTACAAATCCATTTTGATTTTCCCGAGTTCGTCAGGTCTTTTTTCCGATTATTATATGCATTTTAATTGTACATGTTAATGCCCTGCCCATCTCAAACATCTGATTTAATGTTATAATTTTATTTTATCAGTTCTTGTGTAACTTCCTCCATTCTTTAACTTCATTCTTAGCCCCAAATTTTTCCTAAATTCCGAGGATTATTGTATGGATTCGTTACGATGATGGGTTGTTAGCCCTTCACCCAACCCCAAGCTGGAGGACCATTATTATCAGCTGTCCACGACTGCTTATTCAATATATTCGCAGCTATTACTATCTTTCCGCAACCTGAGGACGCGACATGCTGTGGTGATAGGGACCCACAATACATGGATTATTATTATTATTATTATTATTATTATTATTATTATTATTATTATTATTATTATTATTATTATTATTATTATTATTGTTATTATTATTTATTAATCCAGACGTTTGAGATGGGCAGGGATGACTGAATCCAAAAATGCAGATGGAGTGTTAGTTGGAGACCGGAGGGAAAAAGACCTTTAGGGAAGCATATGCTAGATGGGAGGATAATATTAAAATGGATTTGAGGAGGTGGGATATGATGATAGAGACTGGATTAATCTTGCACAGGATAGGGACCGATAAATTGTGAGGGCGGCAATGAACCTTGTTCCTTAAAAGCCATTTGTAAGTTTGTCACTGTGCTGGATATTTATTGGCCAACCACTGATATCCATAAATAAATAAATAAATAAATAAATAAATAAATAAATAAATAAATAAATACATAAATAAATAAATAAATAAATAAAATAATCGTCAACGTCATCTACAACAACGGCAACAATCATATTTATGGGTTAAACCGAGTGATTTGTTCCGATTTATATCCAAGTTAAAATGGATTCTTCCAGCGTTTTCTCGGCCTTCCAATATCTCTACGTCCTTTTGGGTTAAGCCTATAGGATGAGTTGGCTTGCTATACGGTTATGCCCCATTCGATAAGATGTTCCAGTCAATTGTTCCTGTATTCTTCCGTCTTTTCAACAATACTAAATATTTGCAGTTCTTCTCTTGTGTCTTTTATTCTTAAATCTAGACAGGAATATCTTGCCACATTGCACAGAAATCACATTTCAGCTGCTTCTATTTTCTTCAGTTAGCTCTTTGTCAGGATCCAATTTTGTGACCCATAAAGTAGTAACAGGAACTGCCATGACTTTATATAATGTGAGTTTAATTTATTGGTTCATTGTTTTAAAATGGCTTTTAATCGTTTGACACATATGGTACAGTTAAATTTTATTAATTTTGAAGTCAACATATTACATCTTTGGAATAGGTCACCAGATAGCATAAATAATTATTGTAATATTTGGTTTTCTGAAACTGTCTTCGATTGCGATTTTAAATTTTAACACATTTGTTTAATTTATTGATATTTCTATCTCATATTCGTTCAAGATTTTTTTTTTGTTAAATTGTGAACTGCCCTCTGTAGTTTATTTCTCGAGTCTGCGATTAGCACATGATCACACCTGGAAACTCATATCGTTTATCGGGTTAGGTATAGCTTACAGCAGTAAAATTCTTGGGAATATTCAACCTTTTTTTTCCCTCCATTACTATATTGTTCAATAATGAAAATTGGTATGTGTAAAACATTGTCCTTCTGCTATATCAAAAAATATTTTTACGATTTAAAAAAAAAATTATTTATATTTTTTTCTTCAAAATTCAAAATAGTGTCAGGTCAATGTGCAGTGATGAAGTGTTTCCCTCATAACTTCATTAACTTTTTTCATGTTGTCTCTCTTTCATTTTATTCCTGAAACTCATGTTTACAATATCATGCTCTTTCAACTACATTCCTTAATAAATAATATTTTTTGTATTATGTGTTAGAAGAAAATACTGATATTTCACCATTTTTTAAAATTAATTTATTATTTATCAGACAATCTATTAAAGGTAGAGAAGTGTTTTTGCATCATATTGTAGAAATGACATGCATAAATGCACACAAAAATTTCATTATAGAATGTTGGATAGTTTTTTAATTATGAGGAAAACACTTCATCACTGCACAGTGAATTTGCCACCATTTTGAATTTAAAAAAAAAGAATATAAATAATTTAAAAAAATCGTAAACATATTTTTTTCATATAGCAGAAGGACAGTGTTTTACACATACTAATTTTCGTTATTGTACAAGATACAGTAAAAGAAATGTTGAATATTTCCAAAATTTTACTGCTGTAAGCTGTACTTAACCCCTTATGTCAACCATCTCAACTAGTGGAATACTGCTTAATGGTATAACTGAATCGGTTATTTGAGAAACCACACAAGTCCATTTTTACCAAAAACAAGTTTTTATTGTGTTTCTGACATTAATACATGTAGGAAAAATAGACATGGCCGCCTTACTTTAATGATGATGTCGTAACAGTATTTCTCTGAAGAAGAATAAATCAAAAGATTTTATGAAGAGAGATTTTTCTGGTCTAGACGTAATATAGATGGTGCACCTGAGTAGCTGTAGTGTGGGACTTCAATATAAAATCAGAGTTTTCACTCGAAAAGTTTTTATAATATTTCTTTTCATTTTGTAATACGAAGAACAATATAAATTATGCATTTAATTTCTACTTCAGTAGCTATTTTCTTAATACGAAAATAAAGAAAAATTATTATAATTTTTTTACTGCAAACATTTAAGGTATTTGAGAAACAACACATGTCCACGAAATTTAGAGCATCCTGGCGCTTTCATATATAAAAAATATTTAGAAATATTGCAATTTATATGAAAAATTCATCCTAAAATGATAAGAATGTATACCCAATATTTATAAGCCGTAGAGTTTTTTTTCTTTTTTTTTTTTTTTGCAGTTTCTAAAAACTTATAGCTAAGGACTAAAAACATGTGTAGTTTCTCATATAACCAATTGAACTATGTTCTAATGCATTCTCTTTAATAAACACATACAGAGACGTGAACAGACCAACACCTTTCAAGGACTTTGTTATTTAATATTACATTATAATACGTTTTAATCTTGTAATGTTAGCGTTCCTTAGAGGAAGTAAAGTTTGTTAGATATTAAGAAGAATGAAGGAAATGTTGTAGCTTACAATTGCTCACTTTGGGAAAGAAAATTATATTTAATGGCATTATAATTGAGCAAAACCAGGACAGCATGTGCGGGGACAAATATTACCTTCATTGTTAATATGCTGTATGATTCATTCTTTACGTATCAGTAACTCATTTTGTACGCCTTAAAACCTAATCCTTGAACGATGAAATGGTAATGGTGATGGTGATGGTGGTGATGATGATGATGATGATAATGATGATGATGATGATTGTACTGTTGATATTTCTTAAACTTTACTTAAATAGTAAATATAAATATAGTAAAGTCCTTAAATACCGGTATAATAGGTCTTCAAGGTCAGTATTTATGACTTAAAAATTAACCGAAGGACTCATATTTAAATTTCCTGCACTCAGACTTAATGTCCAGTTTCGGATGAATTTGCAGTATGCTGTAAAAAATTGATAGAAAAAAGAACTACCCAAGCTTTTCTACCAAAACTCGTCAAACGAGACGATTGGGTTAAGAAACAGTTTTATGAACAACTTTAAGGTGTAGAGCGAGCATGTAAAAATGATTCAACGTACTGCAAAAAGCATTTGTAACGTTTCACGTTTTTTTTTTTTTTTTGCGTTGGTTACCTTGATTTTGAACTCTTGCATAATTGTACCATGTCACAAAACATTACGTATCCAACAATTTGAAGCAACTTCCTGGGTTTTATCTTCAACGCAAAAGTGCTTCTTCTGTTATGTAAATGGGTTTTACGAGGTTCTCTTCAAACATAAAATCCGCTCCCTCTACGACCACAAGTGGAATAGCACACAGACTTAAAGCTAAATAAACATAGCATGTTACTGATTACAACTGTTAGAAATTTATGCGTTTGTGTGTGTGTGTTTAGATTATTATTGATACGTTGATTAATTTTTTATGCGAATCACACATTTTCTAGACATTTAATTATAATTATTTTATAGATAATACAATATAAAATTTGTTTTATTCAGTCTTATGACAAATCAATTATTAAAACAATGACATATATTTCATAACATGTAGTCATTGAGTTTTATACAAAGTAAGTTACGAACGTTTTTGCCCATTCAGGCATCTTCAGGTTCTGTGTACAATATGTCATTATTAATCTGTATGATAATTACAATGATAGTCGATGAGATGGACTGTTTAAAATTTATCATGATATATATAAAATGTACAAACATATACATAATTAAAATGTAATCATGTATCACAGCCTGTGCAGTTGCCACGTTTTAATAACGTGAGTACATTTGATAATTCAATCCAATCACACTCTTAAGTTTGAAGGTTTGCTCTTTTCTGTTTCATAATTATACATTTCAGATACAATTCATCATTTTAATGGAATCCACAAAACAAGATCTACACTGAGTATTATGAAGTTCACAATTTTCACAATTTTATGACCTTGTAACATGATTACATTTTAATTATGTATATGTTTGTACATTTTATATATATCATGATCAATTTTAAACAGTCCATCTCATCGACTATCATTGTAATTATCATACAGATTAATATTGAGATATTGTACACAGAACCTGAAGATGCCTGAATGGGCGAAAACGTTCGTAACTTACTTTGTATAAAACTCAATGACTACATGTTATGAAATAAATGTTATTGTTTTAATAATTGATTTGTCATAAGACTGAATAAAACAAATATTATATTGTATTATCTGTATTAACATTGACAATCTGAATATTTACAACATGCTTTCTAAGTTAATAATTATTTTAGTTCATTATTTAACATCCTTGTATCAGCTACTAGCTGGGCGGAAGAGAAGGCCTACTGGCCTTAGCTCTGCCAGATTAAATAAATAAATTATTATTATTATTATTATTATTATTATTATTATTATTATTATTTACCGTCGATGATAGTGAGATACTATTCGTGAAATGAAGCCGAGGATTCGCATAGATTACCTTAGAACAGATCACTTTAAAATTGGAGAAAACCTCGGAAAATACCTACCCAGGCGATCATCCCAAGCGGAAATCGATCCACGCCCAAACGCAGCTCCGGATTAGTAGGCAACCCCATCTACCGCCCGAGCTACCCTGGTGGCATTCAATTATGACAAAGTTATCTGTGTTACTGCAAGACAGAAGATTAAATGAAGCACTTGCCTGTAACATTTCACGCCTTCATTGAACAATGTCTGCTTCCCTAAACAATATTTAATTATCGTTTCCTATCATGGAGACAAAGTGTAAAATGCATTCTGCACGCTTTCACTATTGAATCCGCTTAGCGAATCTTACGTGAGCATTCAGAAGAGCTCAGTTCTAGACTGAAGTAGGGGACATGTTTACGGCGTGTAATTGCTCTGTAATGATGAGTAATTGGTTTGTTTTCCTTAGAGAGACTTAAGTGGACGAGCTTCCAGCATTTCTTATCTGTTTCAGATGCCGAGCACTTTTTTTTAACTGTGGGACACGACGATATTTCAGACGGGACTTTGCAGTCGTTCAAGGGTTCTATTCTTCTTCAGAAAGAGAAAAACAATGCCTTTGTATTATATTCCAGGAGCTTAAGGATTTACCGCATGGTGAGGAAATCATTACATATGAAATATATCTTTTTCTTCTCTCCATTATGGATTTTTAACCAACGTTTGCATTTCTATACGAAATACAGTATCCTATATAGTTATTAAACCATTAGTTGCAGACGACATTAATAAGGTACAGCGAAAAAGTTAAATTAGAAGTTAACAGGAAGCGTAAAATTGTTAAAGATTATTAATTAAAATAATAATTCATAATACTTCGCTATGATATTATGGTAGTCGTTTTCCGTTATTGTCGCCCAGTGGCCATGATCTGAACGTACATTTGTAAAGATAAAATTATCGTCAATTATACAACTGTACACAATTTCGGTTATTGGATGATGATGAAGAAGAAGAAGCACGTGGCCAAGCAACTTTGTTACTGTGCGTTCAGAAAACACTTATCGCAACATTCAACATTAACGTTAATTCAATTATTAACATTAAGTTCCACTAGTTAAAAATAAATAATATAATAATAATAATAATAATAATAATAATAATAATAATTCGAGGCACGACAGCCCATGAAGGATAATGACCGATCAGCCGGCTGCTGGTCTCACGTTCACATGCCGAAGCAGAGATGGACGATTATCCAACCAGAATGGAGGTATCGTGTGGTTAGCACGATGATTCCCCTAGTCGTTACGGGTGGCTTTCGTAACCGGATTTCGCTACCTATCGTAGCTCCCCAAGTGCATCACGATGCTGGGTGGGCATAATATAATATAATAAAATTTCTTTCCCCATGAGGACTCGAACCAGCGCGCATTCCGTAACGCGAGTCCTAGGCAGGATGTGTTAGACCCGACGCCACGGCGCGGACTAGTTACGATTGCTGTGTAATAATTAAATTGAATAAAACAACAAGAATCAACACTGAAGTGAGGCAATGTATGTAGGCCTACCTACTGATAGGCTTAAGTAAGTAGTAGCGTAGCTAATGACTACAGCTGGATGGTGTTATCACTGGTAACTAAAATCGTATTATCCAACTCACACCTCATAGGCCGTTGTTACTATTGCTGAGTTCCTGTTTTGTGTTGTAGATGGCTTGTGTTCTTGTAACTGATTTAGATTTTGATTAATGTTTATGATATTGGCGATTTCGTCGGTGATGAACCACGGCATTTGCCTTTGTGATTGAGAGAAACCATGAAAAACCCTAGCCAGATTGGTTGGCCACGGGGTTTGAACGCGGGACCTCTCGAATGCGAGTTTCAAACGTTATCGCCTTCTGAGTCTCTTCACTCGGTCAAATAATATACTTTACAAGCTTTTAAACATAAAATTGTTTTGGCAGCATTTGGACACGTATTGCATTTACCATGATTGCGAAAATCTACCATCGATCATCACTTATTTTATAAACAAATACTATTATGTAGCTCTTTGTGGTTCTTTTTGAGGAAGACAATATAACAAATAGGGAGATAGTGGACAAGAGATATAAGCTCCATCGCTGTGGGAGAAACGTCAACTACACTCCTCGTCCTTTATTGAAACGAAATTAGATAAGTCCAGTCATGGACTCAAAATAGGATCTCTTATCTACAGCTGAGAACAGAATTTTAATCAAATTTATCTGTAGCAAAAAATTGATAACGATTGAGTAAGCCTAAATATTAAGCTGCGGATGAATCACTTTTCATTCAGTTCAGTGATTCAGACTGATGTCTACGTGGACTTTATTACTGAATTACGAAATTATTATTACAAGCCTGGAAATTTGTGTGTAATGAATTATTCTTGGAATAACCTGTACAACGTCACACGCAAGCCCTGGGTAGGCCAAGTGTACCAAGATAGTGTTAATATTATTATTGCCGAACTGAAGTGAGAGACACTATGGAAGAATGGAAAAGAAGAGTGACAGAACCCAAACACAAATGAATTGAAGTTAGTGTTACTGAGTGTAAACTGTTTAGCAACATTTACTAATAGCTGAAGAGTGATCACAATACAATTATCATTGAAAGGAATTTGAGTCTCAAATTTTACAAGTAACATTGAACGGAATGTCGTTTAGTATGCCGTTCGAAAAATGACATGGGCAAGTAACAGCCCAGTTGGCGGTGATTCAGCGAGTCAGTTTCCGGCAATAAAATCTCGCCACTTATACAGTACATTACAAATGTAATTTATTGGCTTACCTTATAATAAGTACTGGAAATGTGAACATGCTAATACACATTTTCACATCATTTGAAAACACTTCTAGGAACCATGGATTTCGTCTCTATCGATAGAATTGAACCCTAGGCACATGGTCCGTTTTATTCAATTTATGAACGACTGTTGTCTTCTTGAACTTTCCAAGCTGATGTCTTGACTACACTGTCTGTTGAGATAACTTTCTTAACTATTTCTGTGTGAGAATTTTCTAACTTATAGCTTATGTCATCGAGTTTTTCTTCAGTTAGAACGCGATTTATGAACTTTTTTTAAAAATGAGTCGGTTTCTCTCTCTTTTTCAATAAATTCTGGACTGTTCAATCAGACAGTTGTTAAACGCCAGGATATTTCCTTAGAAATATAGCACAGTAATTTTGTACGATTTCTTCGTAATATAGGCGTACGTCTCATAAATGAAAATGGGCTTTCCTGTTGTGTACTACATTTGCCACGAGCCAAACTGAACTACACTGAAGGATGTCAGCTGTATACTAATGATCTAACCTTGACAACCCTTCTGCCTGTGTTTTCAGCCCATATTACGCAGCACAAAACCCTTTCACGTTCAATCCAGATGAAATGTACACACTATTTCCTGGGGAGTCGCGTTCGATTTATAACAGAAAGTGAAATTCCGACGACATTTGTCTGAGCGAAACCTGTTTTCTGGCGAACGCTTTGTGTCATGTATGATTAAATACCAATTAAATGATTAAACATTAAATGTACCAAAGATTAGGCCTAATGATTGACAAAAAATATAATGACTAAATATGTTAGATTTTAAATATATGAATGGTTGATAATGCTTAGAAGAGTGAACGAATTAAATAATTACTAACCCAAAGAAGATATCGATCAATAAATGAGACAGTAAATCACATTAATCCTTGGCGCGACAACCCAGGAACAGCTGGCCATTGGTCTCACTTTAACATACCTCAGCAATGATGAACGACCATTCAACTAGAATTGAGGTATCGTGTGGTTAGCATGACGATCCCCAACTGTTATAGCTGGTTTTCGTATCGGGTTTCGCTACCTATCGTAGCTCTCCAAATGTATCACAATGCTGAGTGGCCACCGGTCCCATACATTGGCCGAAATTTCAAAAGTCCTAAGTATGATGTCTTAGAGGCTTAGACACAACGCTACGAAGCGGAACAACTCCATACCTACATTACAAAAAATAGTCAACGTAATGTTGCTATTCATATTGTGGTTGAGGACTTAAGTAATAATACATTAATAATATCGCTAAAGAAAAATGTTAATATACTGCTCCACTGATTTAGTATAATGCGTTTGAGTCTAAAGAAAGCAGCAAAACAGTGCAACATGGTCTGTTGTTGTGACGAGAATTCAAGTCCCCGCATACTGGTAAGCCATCATGTCACAAACACGTTCACGTTTGAGTTTTTCCCGCAAAGTAAATATTACTCAACGCCATGGAAACGGCGCAAATATTAGGCCTAAGGATATTGCTAGAGAGTTTAAGGTGCTTCATTTATTTATTTATTTATTTATTTATTTATTTATTTATTTATTTATTTTATTTATTTATTTATTTACTTATTTATAGGTACATTCTAGGAAATTAAATTAATATATATTAACGTTGTATCAGGTTCACTTTTTTACTGAATTAACAACTCTTAAATACCCATTCCCGTATGATAGATTTTTACCCATATTATTCCTTCACTTTCATGTTCTACGTAAACATGGTACTCCGCGTGTTATATCTAAGTAGATAAGCAGTGACTTTCTCCTGTATCGTCGGAGCAGTGTATTACGAGTGTGCAAACTGCTAAATGTATTCTGTAGTAAGTTGAAAGACAGGCGAGGCATCAGATAACATTAAATTCGTACATCGTTTTGAGACTGAAGCAACATACAGTATCTGCTTAAAATTTAGAACGCATTGATCTTCCATCAGTGTGCTATCTGCAGGTGGGGATGAGCCTTGAAACCAGATAATGTGTACCTCACACCCACAACACACCTTACACGTTTAAAGGCCGGAGAATGATTGTGTGTAGGTAAGAGTGGATCAAGTGACGTTGCCCAATTTGACAGTCTTTCACGTTCCTTAATTGCTGCTCTAATTTCCAATGTCACATAGTAGACTTATCCTAACATTAGTGAAATTTTGTTCTAAATGAAAAAACTTAGTACGTACAGAACAGCAATGCAATGGCGCGAAGATCTAATGTTACGGAATGCCATGACATGGATCTTTGTCCGTTGTCATTTGTTTGTCTCAGAGCAGTGTATATACACTGCTCTGGTTTGTCTGATGTACTGTACTCCAACCACGAGAAAGTCTCCAGGGAATGAGAGGGAGCGGGGTGATGCTGTGAATGAATGTTGATGTCATAAGATGTCATAAGGTCACACACGTGGGTACTCGTATCTCTATTGGCTAGCTCTCACAGCACAAACAATAACACTGATATACACATTTTTATACTACCCTAGTTACAAAATTAGACCACGGTTAATCTCCTGGTCTTTTAATCCCTCCATACAGGAAATAACATATGGAGGAGAGCGCATGATTTTTAAACTGATGTTATAACTCTAATATTATCTATCTACTTCGCTCCAATAGATGACGCAATAGTAAGCACATTCCTTTCACGGTTTATCTCCTGGTTGGAGAACAGTATTAATCCCTCGTTAGGAAGCCCAAAAGTGAACTAAGGATAAGCCCCGATAGAAGTGTGAAAACCTTTCATACAAGGAAAAGTAATACCGATAGTGAAAAGTTTGCGGAAGATTTTGACTCGGAAAATTTTTCCGAATTTTGTTAACTTATTAATTTGGTTAAGTTTTGTCATTTCACTGGAATTTATAAAATGATTTTGTTGAAATTTTTTCCTTAGGGTCCACACCTGTGGAGTAACGGTCAGCGCGTCTGGCTGCGAAACCAGGTGGCCCGGGTTCGAATCCCGGTCGGAGCAAGTTACCTGGTTGAGGTTTTTTCCGGGGTTTTCCCTCAACCCAATACGAGCAAATGCTGGGTAACTTTCGGTGCTGGATCCCGGACTCATTTCACCAGCATTATCACCTTCATATCATTCAGACGCTAAATAACCTGGATGTTGATACAGCGTCGTAAAATAACCCAATAAAATAAAAAAAATCTTCCTTAGAAGAAATTTCTTTAGCTTATTGATTTCACTAAGTTTTATAACTTTAGTAATTTTAGTGGTACGATGATAAATTGAGTAATTTTTTTAGATTATTGATTTTGCTAAGTTTTATAATAGGCTATATTTATAGTACCCACTATCACTCACAACTTATCCTAATTTCTAGATGAGTAATTACTCCTCAAGTAACCACGTGTCATTTTAACAATAGGTACCTTTCCTAGTTTGGTCATGGTGTAAAAGATGGTGGTGATGGAAGGATTAATTGAGATATTGGTGTTAATGCTGTTACTGGAGGTGGCGACAAAGGGTGGCGGCGGTGGTTAAAATAGTAAGGGCGACGTTGATTGATGATGGTGGTTTGAAATGAGCTGTATCTCGTTGTTGCAAGGAAACAAAATCTTTTACCTGAATGTAAACACATGTTAAGCATTCCGTGTCTAAATTAACGTGTCAAGGCCTCAATTTGTAAAATTGCTCCAAAGACCACAGATTGTGAAAACATCGAAGAAGCTTAACAAAATGATTTGGGGTTATGACCTCCCCACCCCAATCACCCTCCGCCTCTTGGATTAGGCCAGGAAGTCGGCGTTTTTTCGTCCAGTGAGCACCCCTCCCACATCCTCGTGGACGCACGACCGCCCACACGCACGCTCGCACGCATGGAGTAGAAACACGTGCTACCTCTGTCGGTAAAGCCTCTAAAAGAACGTCAAGACGTGAGGTCAGTGAACCAGTGTGGTCAATGGGATGTGACAGTCATTTGTCTCGTAAAAGCTGTTACTGGAGCGACACACATTTGCACCCTACGTAAACTGTGACAGTTTTCTCAAACGCAATAAACAGGGGTTAGTAACCTCAGAACAATTGGTTGTGTAACAGATCGACCCAGCATTGCAAGCTGCAATGCAACGATGATAATTAATGGATAGCCAGTAATCTGTAAATAGTTTTTAACTAAGTAAAATAAATGATGGATTATTTGTTTCTAATATAACTCTTGCTCAATCAGTAATGTTAATCACTTCTCATGATGCTTGTCTTGAAGTTAAATAATAATAATAATAATAATAATAATAATAATATTAATAATAATAATAGATAATGATAATGTATTATTATTATTTTATAATTATGTAAATTCTAAAGTTAAGATATAATATAAATTAAGCATATTAATTTTATTAATATACAAATTAGCAGTTGTAATGTATATAGAGCAGTGGCGGCTGATTGGTGAGACAAGTGAGGCCGGGCCTCAGTCACTTTGCTTCCTTAAACTCAAAATTTTAGCGGTTTTAGTCGTATATAACACATTAATGCCAGGTTAAATAAAGCCATTATTATTATTGTTATTATTATTATTATTATTATTATTATTATTATTATTATTATTATTGTATTAGTTATTTCAATGAAGCGTATAGAGTTATAGAAGTAGAAAACTTTGTGATGTATATAGACCTGTCTTGCAGTAAAATTTGTTCCTGAGGCCAGGATCGCTCGTGCCAGATCTGGCTTCTGCATTTCGTATGTTTCCACGGGTTTTAAGGTTACACTCGGAAAGTTGAAACTGAGGCACATTTCTTGTGGCCTTGTGGCCTAGCAGGTTTTCCCCCCACCCATCAGCCTTCATTTCTCCCATTTAGAACCCGGTCTTTTGTCAATGTCGGTTGGGATGAGAATAACAGTGGTGAATCGTCATGTGGTCCACTGTGGTTATGTGTTTCGGGAAAATAGAAATCGAAAGAAATTCGAGTAATAATTATGATAATTGTAACAAATTCATTGTTAGAGTATCGTTATCGATAGGAAATAATATTGAAAAAGAAAGTTTTAAATTAAGACAGACCTACGCCATCACTGACAATTTTTCAGAAAGATAATAATTTTAAAACGCTTTCAGTGCATTCTGGTGTGAGTAACATAAATGGATCTTTGATAAAGTAGTGCGAAATAACTTTTCTGTTGGTCGTGCGTGTTGCTGTCAAAAAACAAAACAAAAACAAACAAAAAAGAGAGAACAGTGTATCTACTGAAACTTCAGCGATCTGAAAAATATTTCCAGGGGAATTTCAACATATGCTTCTTCAGTTGAGCATAATATTCGTTGCTTTATAAAAATTAAATAGTTAAGCCTACTGAAATCAACTCAAAGCATAACAACTTATTTGAAGATTGGCATGTTATTATTTTTCATTAATGATAATAATAATAATAATAATAATAATAATAATGATAATAATAATAATAATATAGTAATAATGTCAATGCTAATAAAGTATCATCAATAAAAAACATTTTGTATGGAAGGTAGCCTGCTTAAACTACTTACTACAGGGCTCACCGAGGATTTAGGTCACCAGCCGCTACTGATATAGAGACTGTAGGAAGAGATTTAGAAAAGAATGTGACATCTCATACTTCGGAACATGTCAGTTAACATTGTTTATTGAAAATTACAGATTTTACTGCATTTAAAGTCTTTGAATGATGTAACAGTATCGCGATCTTGACATTGGAAATTAAACTATGAAACTTGAGAAGTCTAAGTTTTCTCACAACTATTCCTAAAGTCAGTGGGCCAAATCTGTGCAAGCATAACTACATTCTTTGCGTTGGATACTTTCTAATTTCGTCGAATGAATTGTAACAGAATTTCAGATTGTAGATGCATATTCAGGTTTCGAAGTCACTAATTTAAGTAAGAAAATTAAAAATGAATCAGTCGCAAAGAAAGAATTAGGTCCAATTCATTAACCTTACTAGACCCAAACATTTTGCATGACAGTAGGCCTACATGAAATTCTCCCGTAGACGCTCTCATCTCACCCCTGTTTCCCGAGAGAGTTATGAGCAAGTAGATAAATCAATGGTGGTACGGTGTGTGAACTACCATCGATCTCTTTCAATAAACTAATTAAAATATGGAAATTTTATGAATTTTAAATTCGCGTGTGTCAAGTCATCCGTCGAACAAATCACAAATAGGCCTACTTCAAGATGAGTGAGTCAGAAAAAGATGCAGAAATAAAATTGTGTTGATGTACTTTCTTGTAGCAACATAGGTTTATAAATATTAACATAAGAATAAAAGCAACCGAGATAAAATTCTTACCAAAATAAAAGGCTGCAAAGACTGGTTAAAATATTGAATGAACGTACAAAAAATTGGTTTAAGAATAGATAAATTCAAGTGAACGAGTGGACAGAACATATTTTGTTCAGAATGAAAAATAGTATGTCATAGAAAATATCTTACTGCTACAACTTACATAGTAAGCCAGAACTGGTTGACCCAGGAAAATAGCATTCCCCGAACGCCGACTGGTGACGCACGGAGGGGGTTGGCGTAGGGACGAGGGAGATTGTCTGCTCGAAACCTGGGTACGCAGCGAACCTTAGTGTAGTCAGCCGATGTGGGTTTGGGAATGCACCTAGCTTGAAGGTTAGCGCAACAGATCGTAACAGGTCGCAGTGCTGGGCCATAGTGCCCCCCTCTCGAAAATTCCATTCAATGTATACCTATGTATGTATGTATGTATGTATGTATGTATGTATGTATGTATGCATGCATGTATGTATGTTACTGTCGCTGCGGTCCGAAGGTTCGTGGAATCGCATCTCGCCTCGGGCATGAATTGATGTCCTTCGTTAATGTTCTGTCCTGTGGGTGTGTCTGTTGAGGCCCTACTTTCTGCTCACCCAGACGAGGGGAGGTCCACAATAGGTGTCTGTGTGTAGTGTGTGTGGTCCAGAGAATCGTCCCCTCCGCTACAGGCAATTGGTGTGTTAAGGGGTTAGGTACAGCTTAAAGTAGCAAAATTTTGGAAATATTCAACTTTTTTTTTTCCTCCATTACTGTATCTTATACAATAACGAAAATTTGTATGTGTAAAACACTGTCCTTTTGCTGTATTATAATAGTACATTATGCAACGAGCCTATAATGGTAGTAATTAAGACGCGAGTATGTTTGTTTATGAAACGAGCGCAAGCGAGTTTCATAATTTTCATACGAGCGTCTTAATTACTACCATTATAGGCAAGTTTCGTACGACTTTTTATGCTCGACCGTATTTCTAACTTGAAATTATTCATAAATATTCATGTTATGGTTATCTAAGTGAAGAGCGGAACTGACCTTCTAAATTGTGAGATGTGCGCAGACGCGAAAGTATTGATTTTTTCCGAGGGACGAATGTCATTGACCTTGATATAATCTAGAGAATAACATGAACATTAATTTTGATATAACCTGGAAATTGATTTAGAATTGAAAAACGAGATGACAAATTGAATTTATTTGAATATTATTTACAATTAACGCTAATTATTATAGTAACAGAACATAACCTTCTGCGATAGTATTGGATTTCCAGCCTCCGTGACGTTTCGCTAATTGTCTTTCGATTGCATATCCGAGAATAATCGATACTTGCGGTTTTATAATGGTACAATGGTGATTTCTCATTGGCTGAACAACTGAACTATAATGAATAGGTGTACTTTAATGAGGTGCATTAAAGGGCTACTACCAGGTGTATAATTACTACATTTCGGCATGGTCGAGCATAAAAGTATCTTTAGGATTTAAAAAAAAAATATTAATTGTTTTCAAAATTCAAAATTTCCTGTGCAATGATGAAGCATTTCCCTCATAACTCAAAAACTATCCAACATTCTGTGATGAACTTTTTGTATGTTTTTATGCATGTCATATCTACAATATGATGCAAAATCACTTCTCTACCTTTGATAGATTGTCTGATAAAATATAAATTCATTCAAAAAAATGGTCAAATATCAGTATTTCCTTCTAACACAAAATTTAAAAAAATATATATTTATTAATGAATTTAGTTGAAAGAGCACGATAATGTAAACATGAGTTTCAGCAATAAAATAAAAGAGAGAGAACATGAAAAAGTTAACAAGTTTATGAGTTATGAGGGAAAAGCTTCATCACTACACAGTGAACTGCCACCGTTTTTAATTTTGAAAAAAATATATTTATATAAATAAAAATATTTTTTATAGCAGGACAATGTTTTATATATATAGAACCTCTATTATAGTAATAAATAACGGTTTTTCTTAAATCGTACCAAAATATTTTTTTTAGTGAATAATACACTTTCAATTCCTCTATAGTCTTGCATGTTTTAATATAGACAGTGGGTTACAAGTTCACTAAAAGTCTATTATCCGAAGTTTGAAGGAGAAAACTCCTTGTAATGGCTTACTTACTTACTTACAAATGGCTTTAATCAAAATCGGATAATGTGTACCATTTGAAATATTTCGGCATTCTAAATTTAGTGAATAATGCATTTCTGGATTCGGTAAATTCCCTGCCCATCTCAAAGTCTTGTATTTAATACGCTAGATAGTCAGGTTACAAGTTCACTAATTTAAGTCTCATTGTCAACGACGGGTTTTGAAGGGCAAGAAAACTCCTTGTAATGGCTGCCTGTGAAAAGTGAAGGTATCGTGTTGTAGATTTACATATTTCACACATTCCAAACTCGTATTCTGTTGCGAGATGAACCACAGTTTCTCTTTCCCAAAACCACTGAATTATTTACACTTTTTCCCCCCGATACTTAGCACAACAAGATTTCTTTTGACACCCGTAGAAGACATTTTATACAGTAGTTATACAGTACCACAATTCGAACAGTAGACCATACTGTTTAAGGGAAAAGGCTTGTAATAACACTATCTAGAAAAAATAACGTGCGAATACAAGGTACAGTTCTTTATATATTTCTGCAGAAAAAAAAGCGAGAGAAAGACAGACGGATAATCCACAAATCGGTTAACAGGGTGACGGATAATCGGGGTTCTACTGCACCAATTTTCATTATTGTACAAGATAAAGTAATGGAGGAAAAAAATGTTGAATATTTCCAAAAATTTTACTGCTGTAAGCTGTACTTAACCCCTTAATTCCTACGATAGGGGAAAGGTTAAACGAAAATAGAAAATAAAAGTTAATGTTCAACATATAAGCGTTTTAGAATCAAATAAGAAATCTTTCAAATACGAAGCTTTCATGCTATTTCGAGGCCTGTTCGTTGTTACGAGGCACCCAGATGGAAAGGCTCATTGTATGTCTTACACCCTTTTATGCCACATCGCAGGCTAAAAATATAACAGCGCTACGCTACTGAACAGCCTCGCTACGCCATATTAAGAGCAATTGTGATGGCGGGTCGTGTATAATTCAAGAGGTCGGGCGGGATCTTGATAGATTTTTATGCGTTCTTTTCACGAAGGGTACGCATGTGGGTGGCCGAGCCTCTTCTATTATGGATCCACGAGTCGTTTCAAGTGCGTTTTCATCCCTTTCATAGGCCATTAAGGCCCTCCTCCTTGATCGTATGAACAGCGTAAAATAGATAACATCACTTTTATGACATCACACATAATAAGCCTACATAGAACAAATTGGTTACATACTCGTAACCCTACATAATACTATAAGGTCTGAAAAGATTGACAGTTAAAAATTAATAAAACAATTTCACTCGTCAACTGTAGTAACGCGTCTGAGGAAAACCGACAACACTGCATCCATGGAACCTCAAATAAAATGACACTACACCTCTGCAAGTCAGTGAAGTAAAGGAGTACATACTGCTATTTATGTTCTACAGCGTTATTACATATTTAATTTTTTCAAACAATTTAGAAATCTCATATGAAAAATATTATTTGATACAATTTGCTAGCAATGATGTGATCTGTGCATTAATGGAATATGAAGGTTGCCTTTCATCCTGATTACATTGTCTTCTGTCTAAAAATCAAATTCTATTTTTGACACTTAATACTTGATTATAATATTTCTGGAGATTTCAGGTGTTCTTCTAAAACATTTATCTCTACAGCAGCAATCTGTTTTCTTTTTCAGGACAGATGATATTTGAGAAACGTCTCATCCGTGGGTAAGTATACAAACGATTATAATATATAGTTTACTTTCTATTTGTAGTTGTTATTTTACTGCATGAAAGTGGCATTTAAATCACTTAAGAATTTACATTTATATTTTTTCTTCGGCTTGAGTATTTCATGTTACATTTTCAGTCATTGTAATATCTACATAATATGTAAATTAAGTTACCGATACTGCGTTTAAACATTCCGCTTTCCCGTCAGTACATAGGTATTTTGTTTTAGCTATCATTCTTTTTATGAAGTATATTAATAACAATATATAATCGTTAATACTGCAGTTATTATTGTCATTCTTGGCATAAAATTTAAATTTATCCCTCTCCCATTTCAACTATCAAGTCTTTTTGACGTGAATGCATCTTAATTCGAGGTACAAATGGAAAATCTAACATTTTTAGCGTAGCATGAAGTTCGAAAAGTCTCCGCTAGATTCTGCACATGTTAAAGCATACGTTAGCTGCCATCTATTGAGTATTTCATAATATTCTTATGAGTGAATAAGCAAAGCATATCGTAATGGCAAAAATAGCAATAAAATACAACACAATAAAACAGAGACGTATTTATCCAATAATTGACATTCTATGTGCTCCCTGTAATATTTTGTTTTGTTTTTTATTTTAGAAGTTCTGATCGTGATCACATACACTAGACTTTACACTGCTAGATAACACTGTTGGCTAGTATATTCCCTAGAAGAGTGAATATTTAACGAAACGTAATGTTTCATATTTTGAGATGAGGTGATGATATTGATGATGATGATGATGATGATAAGGGTACGGATTTTTAGGTCGTTAAAATGTAATTTTATGTGCCTAAAATAGGCTTAAAATGTAGGAAATAGTCTCTAAAGAACTGAAAATAGGCTCTAACAAAAATTATGTTTTCTTTAAAAACATGTTTCATATCATCAGGAATTCACTTCTAGAATTTAATAATTTTAAATGCTTATACACCATTACCACCACCACCACCACTACTACTAATAAAAGTACAGCAATAACAAATATCTTACTAGTTATACACAAACTAAACAATTAAATGTAAAGAAAAAGTTTCAAAATAAATTCAGTACACAAACAAGTCAAATATAATCAATTTTTACCACGTCTTGTCCGTTAATGTTCATAATTAGCTTCACAATTTCTTTTTCTAAATTTTAAACTGAAAAGTAATTCCGTCTGTCACTCAACACAAATTTGTATGCTGAAAATGAACGCTCCACATCCACTGAAGTAGCAGGAGCGTATTTCAATTTTGACACTAGTTGGACAGGAATGTTATATTGTAAATCCGTGTTCTTCCCTGCTAGGTCGTTCAGCCTAACATTTCTCTGCAGAGCTTGCTTCAGTTTATCCCGTACTTTATTTCCAACAGAACCAGGAACACGTTTCGAATTTAAAATACAAATTTTCGAAATAAGAATGGATGTTTTGACCTATTAGAGATAAAACATACTTAACAGATCAAAATAGGTTTTGTCGTCAAAATAGGCATTTTTAGGTGCTACTAAAATACCAATTTTAGTCATAATTTTATATGAAACGTGTACTTGCAAGTTTTTATGAACTTATCTTTTAAGGATTAAAATAGGTTTTTACCTAAAATGCGAAGTCAAATGATAATGATACGAAATGTAATGTAGAGACTAAACTATGTTCGAATGTAGCGTCAGTGATATCGTAAATGTAGTTGAGAGAAAATTGGAAATTTCTGTATTAGATCGTATTTTAATGGTATTGTCAATATGTGGAAATTCACAAACACATTTAATAAATCCGTATCCTATTGTTAAGGGAGCATCTTGCTCAAACACATGACGCCTCTCGCTTCGAAATACTCATCTGCATAAGAGACGCTAGGTGTGCCTTCAAAGAAAACGAATAGGTCTTTTGTTAGCTAACTAGATTTGGCTCCCTTTACGGTAGGATCCCTTCCCTTCAGCTCAACACTTTGAAATTAACAGGACCTGAGAGGGAGGAACTCTCTAATTGAGTAATGCCTTATCTATACACTACATCAAGTTACGAGACCAAATTTGCAGTAATAATTATGATAGATGGTGGGAGCACCGGCTTGCGTCAGATTGATCGAAGAACTAAAATTAATCAAAGTTTGAAGATAATTTTTCAGGCAATTAATTAAAATTATGAGAGATAACTGCAAGAACATAACATGTACTATTGTAAGTAGGAAGTTCCAGAATTTGCATATATTTTTCCTAGAAGAATTTACTAAAGATTATTATTTTTTTTGGTCCAACAGAATATATCTGTTATGGTAACAATTACTATCAGAGGAGAAAAATTCGCTCCGACGCCGGAGATCAAACCCGGGTCCTTGGCTCTACGTACCAAGCGCTCTCACCATTGAGCTACGCCGAAGTTCAATCCACAGCACCGGATCGAACTCCCCACCTCCAGTGTTTTTCCCTTTGTGGCCTGACTCCAAGTTGGGCATTTATGTTGATGTTGATATTTTTTTTTGTTAAGTTGAGGGTAAATATAAGACGGATGTTAAATAAATATATAAGGTAACTACTTACACAAAAAGAACAAATATCTTTATCTTTATTTCTGCCATTTTGGCCAAAACCTCAAACCTAGTGTTCCTTAAGTATACCATTCAAGTGTATTCTGTTTTGGAAAAGTATGCCACATGTTCTGAAGAATGCAAGGTTTGCACTGCTTTTTAGTCTGCTTTGCAAGCTGTTGTATAGTTTAAAAATTGCACTCTAATGAACAAACAATAACATAACATCACTGTTGTCAGGGAAACTACGAATTTTGCTACAGCGTAGGGTTGCCATACGTACTATAGGAACAAAATTATTTTGTAACATATAATGTTGGTCTACATTAAAATAAAATTAACGTTTAATTCGTCCCTTTTATAGACAACTTTTCTTCATTCAGTATTTCTTTGACTAATATGAAAGCATGTTGTAAAGGGATAGAAGATGCTTTTAAAATCAATATGATGACTACACTTGCCATGTAAGTCGTCGTTCATCATCTTGAGCTCCAGGTTTCATGTAGGGTGCGGTTATATCAAAGTAATACGAGTTCAGAGATCTGCAAACTTCATTGTATGTTCAACAATGGAAGTGTTTTATCCATGAAATAGTACCACAGTAGGATTAAGAAGTCTAAACGCGCCGACATTTTAGCGGTGACGGGTTTGAGTTGACTGCAGGTGGATTAATTTGATGTAATCATCAGCAGCTGATTGATATTAAATATCTGACGTAGTCAAAGATAAAGTTTCTACTGACTTCCAGTATAATAATGTTTTTCCGACCAAGCGTCATCGTGCATGCTTTATGGGGATGACAGTGTCGATGAAGAATGGAAATTTTACGAGTAATGCTAAATGTCATTGTGGATATCAATACTATAAGAAGTCATATTCTTGACTGTATGAAGAAATGGATGCTGATTTGTTTGAATGTTGAAAGTCATTGTGGATGTGAACAATAGTTAGCAATATTAGAACCAAAATTTTGTGATAGAATTTTATATATAGCTACTGTATTATAAATATATGTATTTATAAGGCTGTGAACCACTTTTTTGGATGTTATGTGAAATATATTTGTGCGCAATATCTATAAAAACAGTAAAATGATGAATGTACGACAATTTTATGCAGAAATACGACATTTTTCATAAGTCTGTACGACGCACAGTGGTTCCAAATACAAATCTAGCAGGACAAAATTAATAACTCTCCTCGTTTCTAACAGATTTTCATAAAATTTTGTATAGAGGTTACAAATGGCATTTTGCATTTGCGTGTAAACTCTGATTACGATTGGATAAAATAAACCACCCTTTTACAGGGGTTGAATTTTAAAGAATTATAATAATTTTACAAAACTGATTTTCGCAGGGATTGAACAAATGCATTATATACTTTCTATTTGATTTTAATGTGTGAAAGACGTTAAAAACACACAAAAGTCGTACATATTGAGTCAAATATCATTTAACTTTTTTTAATAAAATAGCCTACATATTAATACAATTTTAACAAAACCGCTACATTTGAAATATTTATAGATATTTGAGACAGTTGTAACTCTATTAATTTTCAAACATCATCATCACCATCGTGATCCTGGAGCAGTCTCAGTAGGTCTACATCAGAAGATACACTTTTTCTACTCTTTTAGCGTTAGATACGAAGACTGCTTACCATCGGGCCAGAGGAAATTCCATCAAATCGATCGTCGTATCGGCTCTACAAAATTTGCGCGCGTGATAAGCTTATTCCCTGAAATTCTTGTAATCTTTATTTCGGACTTCTTGGGGTTCCTCGGACATCATCCCAACAGAAGTGCGGCTTCCTTTATCAACTGCGCACCATGGGTAAGTATTTTATGCACACTTTGCGGCATGTAATACCACTTACATTTCTGGATGTATAATTCTATAGTGCCCAAGCAGTATTTTTTCAAACTCTCCAATATTAATACTGTACCCACTGGCGATTGTTTTAAGCAGTGGTCGGCAAAGATTACGTCATATAAAATGCAGCCCACAATACACAGCGAAGGGGAATGTAGGAGAGAAGGATATCCAGATTGCTTAACGTTGAATGAACAAGTGTTGGCTAAGGGGATGGAAATCATGCCTTACCCCTCCGCCCTGCTTGTATATTAAGGGGCTAATTCGCGAGTTACGAAATGACGACCGCTGGTTTTAAAGATGGTTCCAAATCACCGAATCAAGCCTCATCTACGCCAGTAGTTTCTGATGCCAAACCTGGATCTTCAAAGAACCTCTGCGCGCTAATCCCGCCACTAGTCGTACCAAATTCTGGTTTGGAAATGTCGACAAGAAGTCCCATTTCTTTACGTAAGCGATCTTGTTTTCTTTTCTTTCATTCATTTTCGTGGCCCTTTCTGAGTAAAAACTTAACACTTGCTTTACCATTTCTGCTGCATCAGGCCTGTATGTTGATCTCAAATCCATTTCTGTGCGACAAGAGCAATCTCATCAACCGAGTGTGTTTCCAGCAAAGGCTTCAGCTTCCTCTTCTGACTTTTCTCAGCACATTCATGAAACGGCTTTTATGGACGATTTTTGTTTTTTCGTTGCTAGACACAGTCTATTTAAAAAAAAAGTCATTTTAACACTTAACCAATCCTTGTATTTCCTTAAGAATTTTTTTTAATACGTAGAGGCAATTAGTCCATTGCTCTTTAAGTTTAATTCAGAATTCAGCACTTATTTCTGCACTAATTTACGATTATGTCCCTCAGAATCTCCTAAACCATTTTAATTAATACATACGCACACACACACACAGGCTAATCTTCTTAAAATATTATTTCCTTTTCACGAAATGTCAACTAGTTCTCTTCTTGGAATTCCGTCCACCATCACTAAAATATAAATAAAAGGAGAAGGTGGTTGAAGTTGGTTATAAAACCTTTATAATTACATACTTAAATGACTAACGTAAATGCTGAACCTGCTCTGACAATGGCCTTTTATGGCCTTTGCTTTTGCGGGCCTGCTACAGCAAATACAATTTTAAAAATTTTCATGGAACACTTCTCTGTGTATTAATGAGTATTATAACTAAATAACACAATGTTAAAGTTCGAAAATGGACTAAAAGTGTAGGGAAAAACCTGTAGTTTTATTCATCGAAACTCGAAGAGGATTGACAATATATTATATCTTCACACATCGATGTTCCGAAGGTAACTTGCCGGGCGATGCTAACGAGAATAGAATGTCTGTGCTGAACACTTGACTTCTACCTGCTCCTGCGCAGACCACAATAATTTTTATGGGAAACTGAATACGAATCATAGGTACACGACTATTTAGGATTATAGAACTGCAGTATTTATATTGTTTTGAAGCTCAAATTTTATACCTTTTGACCAGTCAGATTTTAGTTTGGAACCACTGTGCGACGGTTGCGTTTCCTTTATCTGGCAACCTTGCTACAGCGTAACTGCAAAAGTTGTGAGACTTTAAATACTTTCAATTTGTTAATCGCAGTGTAGAGTAGAAGACAAAAGATCTACATGTGTGGAATGTGGCATTTTAAAACTTGATTCTGTTGCGGCATTCCGTTGGGTGGGCGTAGAGTATCACAATTGTGTTCATGGAGTCATTTCTCGAAATGTCACAGTGTTAATCTTCCGGAAATTCTTTTGAGGATTGTCGATAATAAGTGTTTCCTCTGACCCCGTCACGAGGACTGCGCAGTTGTTTAGCTGCACCCTTTCTGCCTCCGAACTTCCGGAGTGTTTTGTAAAAATAAATGCAGACATGCGAGTGAAACTTGATGCATTCAATGTGGTAGACAGAGGGTAAAGAAACACAGAAACATACTGCGCACATTCCAAGAACAATTATATACTTCAAAGCCCAGGAAAATAGAGATGTCGAATGCGATCTAACAAGATGAAAGAATGAATTCTCTTGAAACTGGAAGTAGGGCAACGGGCTAAAACTCGTGGAGTACCTATGTAAGGTGATTTGTAAGATTATACACAATATCTCTTTATCTTTTTATGTACAGAGTCCCCTATAAATACCCCAGATATACCCTAAACACTATCTATATAATTCCGGTCATAATTCAGACATGCATCCACTTTACACTAACTGTGTGCAAAGTGTCCAAATTGTCAGTATGTCCCCCATCATTCTCCTCACACAAAATAAATCGTCGCCAGGTTCGGTGTGACATTCGCCTCAGCATTGTTGGTGTAGTGCTCTTGATAAAACCCCACAGCACATTGTCACAGGTTTTCACAACGCTGGATTGGGCTTGGGTGACCCATCTTCTCGACTGGCCACCTCTCAGCCCTGACCTCACAACCTGTGACAATGCGCTGTGGGGCTTCATCAAGAGCATTGTTGCACAGGAACGGTACGACGCCATTGATGAATTGAAGGACGTCGTGCGACGCGCTTTCCAACGGATTAGCCTACACCAGCAATGTGAGGTGAATGTCACACCGAACCTGGCAGCCATTATATTGTGTAAGGAGAATGATGGGGGACATACTGACCTTTTGGACACTTAGGACACACAGTTAGTTTAAAGTGGATGTATGTCTGCATTATGACCGGAATTACATAAATAGTGTATATATTTGAGCGATTTATAGGGGGTAACGGAACTTTGTGCCAACTCTGTACAGTAATTCTTTTTTCCATTGTGATTTGATCAACTTTCTCAGTTAAATGAATTAAAAATAAATTACGGATGACGTTAAATGTACATATTGAGTATTCTGCTTCGGATAGAGCGAAATGAAAAATCATATGTCGACCATACACTCACACAAAATATAATGTCTGGTTTTCGGTGAAACAAAATAGACTATGTCTGAGTAATATTTTGTCTGTTAGAATATTAATAACTGTTGATAGATTTGCAAATACTAACTCTACCAGCGCTTCCTTCGGACTGCGTAAGTATTGAAATTTATAGCCACCGGCGTAGCTCAGTCGGCTAAGGCGCTTGCCTGCCAATCTGGAATTACGCTCGAGCGCGAGTTCGATTTCCGCTTGGGTTGATAACCTGGTTGGGTTTTTTTCCCAGGTTTTCCCCAACCGTAAGACAAATGTCAGGTAATGTATGGCGAATCCTCGGCCTCATCTTACCGAATACCATCTCGCTATCACCCATTTAATTGATGCTAAATAACCTCGTAGTTGATACAGCGTCGTTAAATAATCAAGTAAAAAAAGTGTCAAAATGACGTAACTTTGTCAGTTTAAAATCTATACTTTCCCCGGTCAGCGTTTGCAGGAGTCATCGGAATATCGTAACTGTTGTGGGAGGTCAGCTTGCGTGTCAAACCAATTGCACGACATCGCTCATATTTGCTTGCCTCTTTTCAGGGAAACATTTCCTGTCAACGTTCAAAACTGTTTCACGGATTTATGCCAATTCTCAAAGACGAGAATCTGAGTGAATTCGCAACCCTTGTATTGATTGTACTTGTTCAGTGAGGTATGCAGGCAAAATTGTTTCGGCTTTGTAACCTTAATATGTTGAAATGGAAAGCGCAGTCTTTGAGGTTTATATTGAAATCATACTGTACTTCACGTTCTGTGTTTTAACAGTACTAGACTCCATTACAGTGGAAATAATTTCTTTTATAGTAATGAACCCAAGCGAGAATCGAACCCACGCCCGAGCGCAACTCGGGATCGATAGGCAAGCGGGATATTCACCTTACAAATTGCTTAGAGTTGATCTCATGAGAAAGTAGTTTCTCACAGAACTTATAAAATGAGTAATGGCTGATTATGGAATAGGTAGAATTGGTAAAATAATGGCAGAAAAACTGAAACAGTTTCAGTATCTAATGATTTTCCCACAAATTTCACCTAGACTTTCTGAAATTTGAACCCAGTTCTCCAAAGTGAGACGCCGACACTATAGCTGTTCGGTCAAAATTGGTCCTATTCGAAAGTTCCACACCAAATTTTCTTGAAGAGCATATTAAAAAATCTCCCGTTAGAGCCCGCCACTGGGTGAAAGTCCATCCCTTCCGGAATAATAAATCAACACGTTACAGAGTCTTCCGTCCGTTCGATACTGTGAAGGTTATTACGCTGTATTTCAATTCCATTTCCTTTCTAAACTACATACGAAGCAGAAATTATAACGAGCCTGAAATACATCAGAAACTACAGTAAAAGTGTAGTAAAATAAAAGAATGTGTGACAAAAATTATTAGTTTTCTTATGAAAAGATCTGGAATTGATGTAAGCCTATGTGTGAAAGGTTTGAAGCAAGAAGACACTGTAGCATCATCATTACACTAAAACCTGTCTATAACGGAATCTTACATAACGGGAGAATAATTTATTTCCGTTATAAACAGGTTTCCGCTCAGTACATATAGCGTATAATTACTGAATCATTGAAATTAAACATGTTTGTACAGGAACGTACGTATCTCGAGTAGTAGTTATTAATCATTCTGTATGGGAATAAAAGAAATCTAAGAGCAAAAAGATTTATTCACCGTGTGCAAAGAGGAAAAAAGCCATTGTATTGTAACGACATAGCGCATTCGATTCAGGTAGGCATTTTAAACATTTTATCAGCTTTTTTTTTTTTTTACCTAATACCAAAATCTATGACATTCATAAAATGTCGTAATAAGATACTTTACTACATTCTCTTAGTGCGATAAGATGAAGCACACGTTGAAATAGATGAAAAGTAATTTATTTGTTGTACATATTCTTTTTTTTTTAACAATTTGCTGCAATATCGATGTCAGACGCTACACTTTCATCTATAACACTAATTTTTACAATGCAAAAATTATGACAGAAAATGAAATATATGTGTATCCTACTTATGTGTCTATAGTGACCCAGTTACCATAACTAATTTAAATTCCATTGCTTCAATAATCTCGTTATAAACAAAAATCCTGTTGCCTCTCTCTCCAGAGAGATATTGCAATTTCATACAATGTCACGGTTTAGAATAAGAAGCTTGATGGGTAAAATTTCTGATTCCTTCAATTTTTAAGGAAGAGACTTCATATTTTGTACACTTTACCCACTTGCTAAGTATTTTGCAAATAAGTTTACGATCATATGAATGTTTTTGAGTTGCTCAAATAAAAAAATCATATTTTCAAAATCTAATCGCCTTCTACAAAATTTAAGTGTCATACGTGACTCGTTTTTTTTTTTTTTTTTACATCTCAGTTATGGTTATAAATTAACTATGGTCCGTCCCAGGAATCTGTGGAGTAACTCCACGCATATCGGGACGGAGTCTATCTGTGCCGGAGTGTATTGCGGGCAACATCAGCTCGAGGCCACTAAGGCGTAAGATGCTCGTGGTATAAGGTAGAGTAGAGTTCAGATAGAAATGATCCAATCTCTGCAAGCGATTGCTAGCTTCATTCAACCAACACCTCCCCCCAGAGCGATCATTGGCCCTAGTCCTCCCACATACCACTTGCGCAGAAGTCTTGTTTCGTCTTTCTACCCTACAGATACCTGGGACGGACCATAAGTATCCAGAATGTTTAATTTACATCTATAAATGAAGAGAATTTCTTTTAAAAATACGTAACTTCAAGATTTAAATGTTTTAGTACCCACTAAATAGTTTTACTTTCTTATTTAGTTTATCAAAAACTGTTATTGTATTTCGTAAATCACAGTTTACAGAACATGCAGTAAAAATTTCATGCTCCTGGCATCAAATTATTTAAAAAATCTTTACAATTTGTACATGACGGAATGCGCTGAAAATAAAGTGTGAGAAAACAGCTTGTAAAGTTTGCATGCAATTCAAATTATCCAAGGATTCAGTCATTTAAATATGGCGTATTTTTCATACTTCCATGCGCCGGAGAGAACTGAAATGTCTTCAACATATAAATAATATAGGCTATTAATTATTCATTTTTCATTAAAAAAAGAAAATTCGACTTCTTTTACTAAAAATTACCAAAATTTTACCCGTCTCCCCCACTTAAATTGTGAACGTGAAATAATAGTGAAAGAGTGACATTTCATTGCCACTAAAATTTGAAAGCGGATAAAACGTTGTACAAAATACATATCGTAATATCACATTACTATTCTCGTTGAGTTGTAAAACGAGGCCTAAATTGTTACATCTTATGCTGTAATATGATAACGTTTTATATAAAAATAATTAAATAATCTTTATTGAACTTTTAGCTCCATCATGTTTACTTTGTTCCGTGTCTACGTTGTGCACAAAAGGAAAGTGACTCGGATGCTAATCAATACTGATATTTAGGCTATTATTAGAGGCATTTTCCGTGACCATCAATAAACTACTTCCATAACAGTCTCACAAGGCTGGATTTCCCCACCTTGCACAAGTTCTGCCCACTCAAATTAAAATTTCTGGATAACTTTCGGTGCTGGACCCCGGAATCATTTCACCGGCATTATCACCTTCATCTCATTCGACGCTAAATAACCGAAGATGTTGATAAAGCGTCGTAAAATAACCTACTAAAATATATATCTGTGAATGAGACTAATTGCTGATTGATCAGTTTGATTTCGCATAACAGGGGTGCATTAACGCGAAAACTAATTTGTAAGCTCTCGCCTAACCTGAAGAACCTACCACCTATTTTATGCTAGGTTGAACTTTTCCAAACGAACTTCAGTTCTAAGAAAATTAGGTAAGATCTCCATCCCTTCCCTTCTAAGACCAATATGGGACGAACTTTCCGTAAGAGTGTTTGTCTGTAAGAGAGTTTTTTTTTTGTTTTTGTTTTGTTTTGTTTTTCTTTTTTTTTTGCATTTTGAATGACATTTTTATAGTTTTTTTGGGTATTTTTTTCATTTTTAGTACCGTTATTTTTATTATTGTAAATATACTCAAAATACTATATAGATTCTTTTCACGCTCGAACATAGTTTTAAATGATTCATTTAGGCGTTTTACGTTCTATAGAATTTAAAAAGGGGGACGCTGTGTACATGAAACTTAAGAGATATCTGAATAAAATAAGTCTAGAACGTAGCAAACAAAATAGGCACGGAACTATAAATCCGGTCCCTAATCATAGATTATAAATTAACAACGGTAAAGGTAAAAGGTAAAGGTATCCCCGTAACATGCCATGAAGGCACTTGGGGGGGCATGGAGGTAGAGCCCCATGCTTTCCAAGACCTCGGCACTAGAATGAGGTGGTGTGGTCGGCACCACGCTCTGACCGCCTTTTACCCTCGGGAAAGACCCGGTACTCAATTTTATAGGAGGCTGAGTGAACCTCGGGGCCGTTCTGAAAGTTTGGCAACGAGAAAAAATCCTGTCACCATCTGGGATCGAACTCCGGACCTTCTAGTCCGTAGCCAGCTGCTCTACCAACTGAGCTACCCGACCGCCATACATTATTTATTTATTTATTTATTTATTTATTTATTTATTTATTTATTTATTTATTTATTTATTTATTTTATTGCTAGTAAATTTCAAATGAATACAACTTAATATAATATAATATAAACTAGCCCACTCCTGAATGAGTAAGACTCGTGCTTAGGAGGGGATTCCAATACAAACAAAAATAAAATTGAGAGTGAGTAAATTACAGATTAAAAAGTGTTATATATCTTCAAACCCAAACTATAAATTAAATACATTTTTTTATTCTCTTATTAATTTGAATAGGATTAGTGGTTAAAATAACATTAGAATAATATTTGTTTAATAATCTAAGACTTTGACTTATGCTATGATAAAAAGCTGCATTGGTTTTACATTTAGGTTCAGATAAAAGCAGAGAATTAACATTTTTAGTTCTATATTTATGTGCGTATATACCTTTATACAGCTATGCCCTAATCGAGATTCGAACTCATTATTCTCATGTAGCGTAAGTTTGAACCATCGTGTTTGTCATGGAAACTATTAAAATATCATTCTATATAAATAAGGAACGGAATGAAATTACGTTCGCAGGTGAATGTTTATTCACAAATTTGAATATTATCTAGGAGGCATGGAGAAGTTTGAAGGTCGAGAACTGTCTCTTCTAAGCACTGAAGGCGTTACTACAGCACGTAATCAGTGATTAGTCATTGGTTACGTATTAATAATTTCACATCAACTAGTTCTGTCTTGGTGTAGGTCAGGAACGAAGAAGTGTTTTCCATTGACAGCGCAGACTGACTGGCGCTGTTGTAGGTTCAAACTCACGCACACGATTTCGATTTTCTGCCAAGTATGAGTTTGCGCGCAGCCTCAGTAACGCCGGAACCATATGTACACTAAGACGACACATTTCTACGTAGTAGGCAGGTAGAACACGAAGAAAACACGTTGCAACACGCGCGTGTGTGTCTTACCTTGTGGGAGTCTGTGTGGAAGACATGGTCGCGTACTGGAGTCGTGCTTTGGAATGTTCCTGATGGAATGTTATTGATCTACAGCTGGCTGGGGTCGCCTTCTCCCTCGCAGCTCACAGCATCGGCACCAGAATCCCTTCTGAACAGGAATCTTCACAACAGCCCGCTACGGAGTTGACGCCTTCGGCACCGGCGTCGCCATGTGAACTAACCACCCTCTGTGTTACAGGGGCTACGTTGTCATGACGTCTTCGTGTGGGGGAGGGACGGCGTCGACGCAGTTTAAAGCGACGTCGATTCGACTATATTGCAACAAAGATCAGCCAACTCTTGCACAGCTTCACCCACACCGACACAGAGGTCGTTTGACCTGGACCCAGAGCGTGACACTAATATGCGGAAAGGCAATTATATTTTGTCGTCAGTGATAGATACAAAATAAACTTCGTTCCGTTAGTCCTTCATTTCAATGCATAACAGTGCTTTCAACTATTTGTAAACAAGCAGAATTTTTTGCTATATTACGTGGTTTATCGTTACTTGTTAGTATATTTTTTTATTGGGTTATTTTACGACGCTGTATCAACATCTAGGTTATTTAGCGTCTGAATGAAATGAAAGTGATAATGCCGGTGAAATGAGTCCGGGGTCCAGCACCGAAAATTACCCAGCATTTGCTCGTATTGGGTTGAGGGAAAACCCCGGAAAAAACTTCAACCAGGTAATTTGCTCCAACCGGGATTCGAACCCGGGCCACTTGGTTTCGCGGCCAGACGCGATGACCGTTACTCCACAGGTGTGGACTTGTTAGTATATGTTATCACTCATTAATTGGAAATAACATTTACCTACTTACTGAGAGGTCAAAAAATGTATACACAATTCAACCTACGAAATATCTGCGTAAAAACTTTATTATTAAATTGATACGTACTTACTTACGTATGGCCAAGACCGGGTATTTATGGAGATCGCAAAAATCACGACATGATAGATATACAATAGATTTTTAATAATCTTTACGAATTTAGTGATTCTGATTAATAACATGCGGATAAAACAATCGCGATGGAATAGAGTTCTAATAGCGAAATATGAACACATTAGCGAATTATTACTACTGCGTCGTTTTATAGCGAATTTCATATTCTGAGTTTTTTTTCAGATTTTTTTCACTTGAATTTGTAATATATCCAAGTAGGCTACATTACACGGTATTCCAGGTGTTCTGATTACATTAGTGAACTCAAAAGACGGAGAATTCAAGATTTCACTAATAATTTAAATTATTAATTTGAGGGCTGCAAGTTTTTTTCGTTTTTAATGAATGTGTGTTAAATACAGTCTCAATTCAACAAATATTGTCTATTGGCCATACCGCACCTTTACCAGAATCCAATGAATCTTTAATGTTAATTATTTTGAAAGTAATATTCATACTTAATTAATACCCCATTTCCAAAATAATTTCATTTTCCAAAATTTCCATTAATCTCCGCCAAGAGTACAAATCAATCTCCAACAATCTCCGCCGACACCAATATTAAAAAACACAAATGATAAAATTAATCTCATAAATACCTGCTACGGCTTATGGCTTTTAGAGAAACCGAAGTTCATTGCCGCCCTGACGTAAACCCGCCATCGGTCCCTATCCTGAGCAAGATTAATCCAGCCCCTATCAAAATATTCCAAATCCCTTAAATCCATTTTAATATTATCCTCCATCTATGTCTCGGCCTCCCCAAAGGTCTTTTTCCCTTAGGTCTTCCAACTAACACACTATATGCACTTTTGGATTCTCATACGTGCTACATGTCCTGCCCATTTCAAACGTCGGGATTTAATGTTCCTAATTATGTTAGGTGAAGAATACAATGCCTGCAGTTCTGCGTTGTGTAACATTAAAGGATAGCCGTGAGACGTGTTTTACAATTACCATCGTAACAATCGTACACCTTTTGATTTTGTTTGAAGCTAAATCTGAACTAGTTTCGAGGTTTAATGTTGAAAGTAGAAGAGATGGTTTTACTTTTTTTGGCTATATATGGTAATATTTTATTTATAACTATATAACTATAACCAAAACACCAAAGTACAAATGGGAACTAACTGATGTATATTATTGCCTACTGTTTTGGAAACAAGTTACTGATGCCAAATAGTTAAAAAAATAAAAACTGTTCACACTAAATTAACTGTCTTCGAGGTAATTTTTTGTGGTAGGATCAACATATTACTGAAAGCAAATACTAGTCTTTTAAATCAATTCATAGTAAATTTATTAACTATTTCTGATGAGAAAAATTGGTGTTAGTTACTGTATTTAGTTTTTGAAGCAACAATTCATTTCTGTAATTAACTCTTTCCATTGGATGAACTCTCTTGTTCCAATCAAATCCGTGGCTCGAACAGCCCATGAAAGGCCAAGGCCGACCAGCCGACTGCGAGCATCACATATGTATCTGTCAGTAAAGGTGAACGATCATCCAACCAGAACGGAGGTATCGTGTGTTCAGCACAATGATCCTCCACCCAGCTGATTCATGAAACAGTGTTTCGCTCAAATTCATCGCGAGGCTGGTGGACACTGGTCACAAACAGTGGTCGAAATGTCGTGAGGAAATTTCTTCCCTCATTAGGGTTCGAACTAGCGCGCATTTCGTAACGCGAGTTCAGGCATAATACGTAAGACCACGACGCTACGGCGCGATACAACTCCATTGTTCAATTATCTAATTTAGTTTGTGTGGTATGAAGAAGAACATTTTGCAGCAGTTCATGGTATCTACAGTAACTTGTAAATAAAAAGAAGAAATAGTACAAATTTTTGGTGAGACTAAGTATTCAAGAGAGAAATCAATATAGGAGTGTTACGTCTCATTATTTCCTTTAGGAAAGATGACCTATTGATCCACTGACATGTTCAAAACTTCGTTTATGTATGTAGTTAAAATGAGCCGTTCAGAGCAGAAGTGGTGTAAGTCAAGAATGGGTAATGAGGGTTAAAGTAAACATTCTGTGAAATACAGCGCCAAGTAGCAATTAATATTCTATTTATTTATTTATTTATTCATTTTTATTTATTTAATTATTTATTTATTATTTTGCTAATAATTGTAACATAAAATATAATATATACAGAAAAACTTTAGCTCTCCCCTGAAAGAGTAGAACTCGTGCTCAGGGGCGGATTCCTGAATTGAAATTAATAATTATACAATACAATTTGTCTTATGTCTACTGTGCAATTATAGCATATAAATTTAAATTTACAATTTTTCAATTTTTATAAAATCCATACATAACTTTTTAAATTTAATACTAGAAATATTAGAATTGACAAGATTAGGATATTTAAATTTAAATTTGTTATGTATTCTTGGGCCTAATTACTACTATGATTAAATACTGTAACAGTGTTGCATTTTGGTTCAAACAATCTTAAAGAATTCATACCTTTTGTTTCATAACTATGAGAATACAATTCAAAATTATTTCGATTTTTATGTATGAATTTTATTAATACAATATAATAAATTTGTCTTACGTTAAGTACATTAAAGTCTAGAAACAAATTTTGAGATGGAAAATCAATAGGTTTATGAAGACATATTTTAATTATTTTCTTCTGTAATAAATAAAGTGGATTAAAATTGGATTTAAATGAGCTACCCCTATAATCCTATAATTCCGATTGAAATAAAGTTAATTACCGTAATAAATTGAAATAATTCCTCAATTAAATATATTTTGTACAAAGGTAATTAATGTGTTGGTTCCATTTTAAATTTAAACTTATTGACAAGGACATATTAATTCCTCAATAAAACAAAATAATATACTATTTTACGTAATTTATTACAAAGGTAATTAATGTGTTGGTTCCATTTTAAATTTAAACTATTAGTAGTCAGTGGATAGCAAGAAGGACATATTAATTGCTACTTTGCGCTGCATTTTACAGAATTGTTCCTTTAAACCTCATTTCTCAATTTTGACTTACACCATTTTTGCTCTGAACGGCTCAAATAGTAGTGGCACCAGTACGGAATTTTTAAACCCATTCTTTATTTCCCTCTTCCCTTCGCTCATGTCTATACCCGCATCGTCACATAAATTTTCGATATACGACTATATAGCCTACTGTATATTTTAGTCCACTTGAAAGACATTATGTTGCGAAAGCGATAATACAGCCTACAAATTGTGGAACAATAAAGAACTAACCGTCTACACCTAGTAACAAGTTATACGAAGGGAATATCGAGACCTACCATTGTTCTATATTCTCCTATAATCTTATCGCTCTTTAAGAAAACACGCAACTTGTGTTAATATTTTGTTTGTTTTTGTTCAATGATAACGAACACGGAGAAACATACAGGATTTTTCTTTTTACAGAAACAAGCAACAACAATTAAAATGTCGCTCTTTGCCCTTTGGACACGTACCTTAATTACCTTAATAATTATTACTTTCGGTGTGCAATTTATTTCCCCAGAAAAAAGGATGACTCTCGTAACGCTGTCTCTTTCTCTAGTCAGCACTGAAAACATTTTACTGAAAGTGTTTAATTAACGAACGTTTTATCTCTCAGCCTTAAAAAGAACCTGATCCAAATTTTAGTGATGCCCCTCTTCGATTATTGCGATTCTCTATTCACGAATCTAAATACTGATCTTGCCCATAGACTACAGCGTGTTCACAATATCTGCGTTCGTTTCGTTCGTAACATTAGAAAATTCGATCATGTAACACAGTCACTAGAATTGTTGTCTTGGAGTCCACTTAAAGAAAGAAGATTCTTCAACTCTCTCTTATTACTATTTAAAATTATCCACACCTCCACATCCTCTTACCTAACATCTCGTTTTGTTTACCTTTCACCACCTCGAACCCGGAACCTGTACCTTCTCTCTATTCCTCTGCACAGAACATCCTTATACTCATCATCTTTCAGCATATCTATTCCACGCCTCTGGAACTCTCTCCCTGACCATGTCAGAGACTGTCGGACAATATCAAAATTCAAATTTAAATTGAAAAATCATATTCTAGTTCATGGAATTGTTTGTTGAACACCTGTCAGGTTGCGCAACTTTGGCTTAACACATGACATTGTATCTATGCTGTTGTAAAATTGACAATTATTATTATTATTATTATTATTATTATTATTATTATTATTATTATTATTATTATTATTATTATTATTATTATTATTATTATTATTATTATTATTATTATCATTATCATTATCAGTTACCAGTTATCACTATCGTCATTGCTATCTCTGTTTTTCTTTCTTTTTTTTTCTTGTATTAGCACGATGAGAGCTCTATAGTGTTCTTTTGACCCTGTTGACCCTCTATAGGGTCTTAATTTAATTTTATTTTCATCAGCGTCTGTATTTCTTTTTTGCATTTATATGTGTTATCTGGTAGGATGGAAGAGAAGGCCTTATGGCCTTAATCCTGTCAGATTAAATAAATAAATATTATACCAGATTATTAGAACTTAAAACGTAAGGAACATAACATTTCATCGTTATATTCTGAGTAATAGATAAATAATAAAAATGTTAAAAAATAAACATACTTGAAATTCAACTAAAAGCGTATAACGCGTGTGTAAGAATTGAAAATTAGTCCTACAAAAATAAGTGAATAAATGTGATAAGACTGAATAATAATAATAATAATAATAATAATAATAATAATAATAATAATAATAATAATAATAATAATAATAATAATAATAATAATAATAATAACTGAAAGCGTTCCTATTCAGAAATTCTACCTAAGGAAATCAGTGGGAGGAATTGCCATCCTTGCTGAGATTTATTAGTAAGAGGAATTTTTTTTGTTGCGAGGAGGAAGTCCTTCCACCCTCCACAGTTCGCATCCTAATTAATTTATTCACAGGAGCTTATAAAGCAATCACCGGGAGTTGCGAACAGGAAGGAAGTCAGGAAGATAGTTTCCATCTGCTAGTCCATACAATCGGAAGGTTATTATCGGGCATGGTTAATTAAATGGATATGAATACAACAAACATAATATTGTTAGGCACGGAATAACTGAGAGAATCAAGAGGAGTCAAACTAGTATTTTGTGAAGTTGCAGTGGATTACTATAGAATGCGAAATGGCATTGTAGAATACAGTACTTTTCCTTGTACAGTCATAGAATACAATGCAACCTTAGATACACAAAGACTCTGCTGGTTGCATAAACAACAGGCGATGTTATCTATCAATGTTATTTAAAAATGAACATAACAAACAGGTTCCATAACACACGGCTTTATGGTCTAGTGATCAGCATTCGTGAGCAGAAATCATGAGATCCCGGGTTCGATTCTCTTACTGACGTGGAAATTTGTCTTTAAGACTGTTTAATAATTTCGCTAGTAAAAGTCTAGAAGCTAAGTGAGTGCATATAAAGAATTTCTGTAGGCAGGAGCACCTCAGTGTTCAAGTAAAGCGGTATCTATATAGGAATGAGTGGAAATCATGTCCTTATTAGTGAAAATTATATTAAAATTATGTGATTATCTAAAAGTAACAAAAGATTTTAAAGTCCTCTTAGTCAAGAAGTAAGTTTATGGAAAAGTAATAATACAGTTTTATTAATAAAAGAATGGGATTTATTCATTAATTCTGTGGTTCCAAGGCAAATGGTGATAGGCTATAGGCTATATACCAATTTTTTTGCCAAAATAAGATTTAGCGATATGTTGTGATATTTTTGGCAAAAGATGACATGCATTTATCTATTATTTTTTTCTATAATCCGTTGTTATGAAACATGATTCCTATGATTGTATGCGGTCGATCAAAGTTTAAATGCTCGCGTCTGGAAAACTGCAACAAATGACATCACATTTTGCCTTGGGGCCACAGAATTTCTGACAATATGCCACACTGTTGAATGGTTCTGCTGTTTCCTTGCTACTTGATTCGTAAGATGCATGTTCTATATAATGAATTTGTCTAATTCCCTGGACTTTTTGTAAAACCAAAGCAATATTCACACTATTTTCTATGTATGGACTTTGGTCTACTACAACGTTTTTCATCTGCTGCCAGTCCTTTCAATTTTTTTACAAGTTTCTACAATGACGAAAAATTGCAGAGTCCAGTCCTCAATCCAGTTAGCGTTCTGAATATTCTCAGTGTACTGGAACAGTCTCTATTGCATTGTTAGTAACATTGAATAAAGCTAATTCTCATTTAGACAAGCAAAACTACCATTTTCTGGTATGAATAAAAAACATTAACTCACTCAAGAACAGTTTCATCATACCGACCGAGGTGGCTCAGATGGTAACGTTTGAGACTCGCATTCGGGAGGTCCCTGGTTCAAACCCCGTGACCGGGCAATCTGATTGAGGTGTTAAATGATTTATGTCATTCATAAAAGCAAATGTCGGATAGGAAATTTACATACCATGGTTCATCACGCCTTAATCACTAATATCATAAAATATTAAAGCAAAATCTAAATCAGTTGGATGAACATAAGTCATCCATAACACACGATAATGAAAGAGGAACTTAACAATAGTCAAGGGAAGTCTTTGTGACAATAAACCCCATTTTTTATGAACAAAAATTGCATTATTATTTTTACATGAGTTTAATTCTTAATAAAGTTACAGGACTATCAAATCTTTCGTTACTTTTGAATAACCCTATATATCCCCTATATCTCTAGTAATCTAATATATTATTAACGCGTTTTTATTTCTTATTAGAACACAAAAAATTAAGTTCATCATATTTTTTTTTAATCTCCTGGCTGGTAACTTGAATTGGCGAAATTTCGTTGCGATTTTATTTAATTAATTTTACAGTTTTATGTTTACGGTGTTGCTGCGATATTGTTTGTAACCGACAATCGACCGATGTCTGTCTGCAGGCACTTTTAGGTTAAAAATAATCTATTGGAATTGTATATGTTTCAATTTAAAAACACAGTTTCTATTGCCGACTTTCACACCACAAGACAATGTATTGTATCTTTAAAATAGCTTGCAGTAGTAAGTCTTTCCCTTTCACCGATAAATGTATTGGGGTGAATGTCTTCGACAGATTAGATTTGTGTTCATTTCCTGCAAACAAACTTCGGGGCTGTACTATAACCACGACCGTTAGATCTTATAGTCGTAACTTTGAACTATTCAATATCACACTACTGTGATAAACGACAACTTCAATGGGTTGAGTATTGATACATAAACTATTTGCAACTGCGAGATACGAAAAACAATCAACCATGTAAACACGCTAGTCAATAATCAATGATTGGTTTTAGGCTCAAAATAATAATAATAATAATAATAATAATAATTGTAAATCTAAATTTAAAGAACGCTATTGTAAATAAAAACCACATTTTCAGACAGGGATCAAATCAAAAGAGGGATTTTTGTAGACACAAAGTCAACCCGTACCTATTATTATTTGCCTCGTCCACTCTACTACACAAATATTGCCCACTCAAATTAACTGTAGCTTGGTTCTCTAGTGCTCTCTCATCTCTCTCTACAGCTATATATTTATTTTGTACAAGAACCTTTGGAAAGGAATGTGAAATTATACTTAAATGAGTGTTTTGAATACATGTTTCTAACAAAACCATTTCAGTCCGTAATTTCGGAACAACTCGAATTAAGTACATGATTTTAGCGTCACCAAATTTTGTGTATAATTCTAAAAATGTTATTGCTTTCAAATCTTTAAATAAATCACAAGTTTAGGCGCTTTTAGTTCTTCGACTCTCTTGAAAAGTTTTGATTTGTGGACATAACGCGTTTTGATTCTCCACTCCTCATTTTGTACCTGGTTATTCTAATTGAAGGGTTCAGAACCATAGTGGGCCAAGCGCCATTTACTAAAACCGTAGAAAACAAGGGTTAAAATGAAGTTATCTGTAGTAATGTCACGAGAGGTCTGAGATCTGCCGATTTATTTATCTGGGATATCTCAGACCTCGAAAGTTTTGACTATTTCGTGAATAAAATAAAAATTTAAATAATATATCCCTAAAATTCGATCACAAAATGTTAATAATTGTATATTTTCCAAAATCCATCTGTTGTCAGTTTTGAGAACTAATTTTATCGAATCACGGCCGACTTGATTGAAATTCAGAACAAAACACAACTACAATAAACAAGTGAAATCTGAAAGTCATTTTTCTGCAAGCCCTTTACAATTTGGAGTAGAATTTGGTCAACTAAAGATCGGATTCGCACTCGCTCTTGTCCATGTACACCAGACACACCTTTCCGATGCCTTGGCAAGCGTCCAGTTCGAAGATCTTGCACTTGACGCCGAAGTTGGGGTCGTCCTGCTCGCTGCAGATCTCGATGTCCAGCAGCGTGGGGCATTCCGCATCGCCCATGCTCTTGACGCCGGCCAGCCGTCGTAACTCAGATAGAGTTAATCTTCATGTTGCCGATGGGGAGCACCTCGCCTTGTGGATATTCTCGACCATGGCTTCATTAAAGTTCGGTCATCCTCTCTCCTTTTTCGTGGAAGTTTTGTTCTTGTGAACTTTCTACCCGTGCTCAAGCAGGTACGCTGACATTAAATGAGAAAATCTCTTCTAACGAAAAGCGTTAGGAAATGATCCCAGGAAAATAGGAAATTATGTAGGAAAATTGACAAAAAAGAAAAAAAAAATAATAATTGTATATTAACGAATACTTAACCTATTCAGACATTGTGAAGTTGAAATACTCGTAGATGAATATCGATTATTGCAATAAAGAAATTCGATGTTATTATTCAGTAATGCCAATTATGAAAAGCGAAATACAAGTTTAACAATGTTAAATACATGTACTGCACTTTTCTCTTATTATTATAACAAATACATTTTCATTATCCGCTGAAATCATAATTTAATTTAACAGTAACAGTGGGGACAGCTATATGAAGGGTACACGGGAATAACGAACAAGGTCCATCAAAAATCGAAATTGAGTTAATAGTGCCATCTGATAGTAGAAGGGGAGTACTTTCATGTGGCTGCATTGGTTTTATGTAAGAACGAGAATTGTCCTCAGTATTCTGCGTTAAAGTTTCTGTATACTTTGGAAGAATGAACAATGTCACATCCATCCCAAGAAAGAGCGAACAATGTCCATTTTAAACACAGAAACTAATGCAGACAGCTGTTACAAACTTGATCTTAGAGTCATAGCACATTGCTGGTTAGTTTGTTTTTACATATGCCAATACGATCTGTATTATACAATAATAATATTATTAAATGACTGTATGATGTTTAGCTGTTATTCCATGTGACAATAAATTATATTAATTTTCACTAGAACTACTTGTGAGCATAATACAAACAGCTGTACTATTCCAGTGTTCAGATGTCTGTGGTAGGGTATTGATTATTTCCTTAATTATACTTTTATGGTATATATTGTAGTGTTTGTGGTTAGTGCAATTTATTTTTATGTCTGACGTTAAAGAAAATGAATTATCCGGACCCATTCCATGTTCTTTAAGTTCAAGAAAGAGAAAAGTTACAGGACGTGTTACAGATGCATTAAAATTCGTACTATGAGTCATATTATGGGAGAAGACTGTAAATGTTCTCGTTTTCCGTGTTTTCAGAAAATAAGCCAAAGTGAAAGAAGCGGTCTTATTAAATATTTCAATGAATTAGCATCATATGACACTCAAAATGCACACCTTTTAGGACTAATTTCGGTACTTCCTGTGCAAAGAAGAAGATCCAGAAAAACACAAGCCGAAGCTGATTTTCATAATTTTTCTTACAGATATAAAATGCGAATAAACAAAGATGGGCAAAATATTGATGTTCCCGTTTGCTATAAAGCATTTATTGCTCTACATGGAATAACAGGCAGACGTTTAGTCACTTTGAAAACGTGATTGGCTACTACTGGAAAAGCCCATAGAGAAACAAGAGTTAAACATGGAAACAGGCCTCACCAAATGAAAGGAGAGATTTTAACTAAAATTTGTCAGCACATTCAATCACTTAGAGGTCAGAAAGTCCACTAATCTCGTCACGATAGCCGAAGGTTGTATCTTCCAGAGGACTTGGATATTTCTAAGCTGCTTAAGTTACACTTAGAAAAATTTCCTGCGAACCCTGTGTCTTACGAGCAATACAGAGTAATTTTTGTCACTAAATACAACATTAGCTAACATTTCACACATTAAATCAGAAATTTCCAATGAAAAAGATGCAAGTAAATTAGATAATTTTGAGAAGGAGAAACAAAATTTGATTTGGAAGAATGAATTGCACAAGAGAAAAGGACAGAAGTTGTATGAAGTAAAACGGGCTCCACGTCTAAAATCCAGGAAGTCAGAGTATAAAGAGGCTATCTGCATGGATTTCCAAAAGAATTACCAGTTCCAAAGTTTTCAACTATTGAGGGCTATTATCGTCGATAACTGCCCTTTCATTCTTGTAACATACATACACTGTCAACAGGAAGATTTGTTTTTTACATGTATGACCAAAATATTTAAAGTAAAGGCTCTGATGAAGTTTGCTCTAAGTTATGGCACCACTGTATGAATATTGTACCAAGCTGCGTTGGTGAACTCCGTATCTTCTACGATTCTTGTTCCGGACAAAATAGGAACTTTACGGTATTTAGATTTTGTCATTATGTAGTACATACTAAGAAGAGGTTTGATGCTCAGTGGATCACATTTCCCACTCGAGGCCACTCGTACTTGGAATGTGACAAAAACATGGGACTTGTCAAAGAGAGCAAGGTGTGAAGTACCCGATGACTGGAAGCAAGAGATTGCGAATTCTAGGAGGAAACCAAACCATTCATCATTGTAAACTGTAAACAGCTACAAGGCAAAGTACAAGGAATTACAAATTTTGAAAAATGTTTGTTCCTCAACTGCTAGAGAATATTTCAGTCTTCTTCCCACCAATGACGAGTCATAAGAAGTCATTGGCAGTGATTGAGACGATTTTATAGTTCAATATATTCATTCACAATGGAAAATTCAGTGCAATTAGATTAGTGTGTAGATTTGTTTTTCAATAATCGTTTGGAACAATGAACACTCAAAGATAAAAATGTTTATAATGGGTCAACAATATTTATAACCTTTAAAAAGAATACCCTACACGAAAGTAAACATGTGCTACATTGTTTGAAAATATTATGCCTGATTCTATTCCCAAGAAATATTCAATTAAATTGTGACATTGTTCGTTCTTCCCGTTTATAAAATGTAGCAAAGTAAACTTTTTGCAGTTTTGCATTGTTGTAATTCATAAAATCAAAACAATATTTTGTCACATATTTGCTTTATAATGGTACATTCTTGTGTGATAAAAAATAACAATAAGTTAACAATAAACTATACGTTTCAAGTCCTCAAACTTTAAAATTCATTTATCTCAAAATTATTCTGAATGGACCTTGTTCGTTATTCCCGTGTACCCTTCATATACCAATGCTTATGTATTCACAGCGAGACATGTTGCTACACAGTGAAGCCATCTCTGTATAGATAGGCCTAATTAAAACACGAATTTTATTACGCCATACGAAAGGCAGTTTGATCAAAGACATTATTACTATGTAAGGTGTTTGAGTTTGATATGAGATGATGTTACATAAATTTGAACGTCTATTAATTGTTTAATTTCAATACAAATGTTATAGGCTACAATTTTATAGGTTACGTTAGGCCTACCTGTGGAAGCAGGACCAATGTCAGCTGTGCCTTGTTTCGACCGTTACTTACAATGAGTGCTACACGAAAGCATTTTTTATAGCTCGACAAACGCATTCTCGCTGTAGTATGTAACGGAACTAAAGCTGCATCTACACAGTTCAATATTCCAATCGCGTATGCGTGTAATCTGGGAAGAATATTGAAAGAATCAAGTTTAAAAGGTACGTTCAATTAAGATGCATAAAGATTTTGTGTCTACATGGTGCGCCGTTTTGAACGTGGTCTTCACTGCGTAAATATATTAATTAATATTAAATATCAATCTTGCATTCATTGCTTTAAAGTTGAAAGAAAAGTTTAACCGTGTAGTTGCATCTTAATGTATTCATGTTCATCAATTTACGGGGAAACAGTTGGCGACAACGACTAAACAAAAGAACGACCATGCGATAAATTGGTAGCGATAAATCTAGCTGCAGAAATTATCGCAAAGTCTGACTGTGATTGGTTGGAATTCAAAATTTCATTACATTTCATTGGTCGAAAATGGAATGACGTCATATAAACTAAATAGTCACCATAATTCAAGAGAAACATATAGCAAGTGATATAAAGTATACACATTCAAACTAAATGATGTGTCAATCTTCATTAAACTATGGTATTCACTTAACTTTAATCCTTACTTTCTCCATTTTTAATAAATGGCGCTTGGCCCACTACGGCTCTGAACCCTTCAATTTGTACTCTATAAACATGGAGGGACGTATTCATAGACATTCTTAGCGCGGGCTTTCAGTGGATGATCAGCGAACTAACGTTTTTCGTATTCATAAATCAGTGTCAGCAATATGATATGATATGAATCCTGTTTAGCACGCTCGTAGCCCGGGCTGGCGAAATGTCTATGAATAACACCCTTACTGTTTTCTACTGTATGCCGATTGCTGTAATGTACTATAGTTTGTGGGTACCGGGTACCTGCTTTATTTATGTAAGTTCTAAGGAATGACTTCTTAACACTACGGTATGGATTACACAAAACCGTTCGATATATTTTGAGTGATAGTCCAAAATTAGATCAAGATTACATTAGCTTTCAAAAATACGATGTGCCCCCGTTTAATTTTTGTGTAAAACTGCTAGTTATTGGATGAGCTTTTACTCTAACTTTTATATGTCTTGTTCCACTCTACCATGTCTTCTTGTATTCCCTGGAAGGTATTTTCTGAACACTCTGTATAAATAGGATTCTTGCGGCTATTTCACAAATTACGAGACGTGGGCCATGTGGTCAGTAAAGAACAAGATCCTTGCTTTACTCAGAGCGTGAAAATCCCAAAGTAGAGAACACAGTTTTATTCCCATTAGGAGGAAGACCAATCTCTCATTTCTTCTCCGCGAATAGTCGAACCCGAACCGCTTGTTCTGTAGCCTCACGTGTCATCAGTGAACCTCAGTTGCAGCCGTAATTGAATCCTACACGGTGTTCCATTAATCTCTTTCGCGAAGCTGAGCTCTGTCGAACACAACTTAAAGCACTGACGTGCAATTATCAAAGGAGTGGAAAGTGAAACAGAGTGTGCAACGTCAAGTTTATCCGCCTCTACCTTATTATCTTTGCGTTCAATCAAGGAATTATTTGTTTTATCCAGTCATTCGTTTTCATTTCTAGTGTTTTAATTAATTAATAACAAACTTATATTCACTGTTGAACTATTAAGTTATTTAAATTAAATAAATAACGACTTCACTTTGTCAACATTTTAAATGATTGTATTATTTTGCCTAATCGACTAGTTTCGATGTTTTTCCATCATCTTCTGAATCTTAGTCATGGAAATAACATCGACACGTCATCGGCGTAGCTCAGTCGGCTAAGGCGCTTGCCTGTCGATCCGGAGTTGTGCGCAGGCGTGGGTTCGATTCCCGCTTGGGTTCATTACCTGGTTTGGTTTTTTTTTCCGAAATTTTCCCTCAACCGTAAGGCAAATGTCAGGTAATATATAGACGAATCATTGGCCTCATCTCGCCAAATACCATCTCACTATCACCAATCCCATCGACGCTAAATAACTTAGTAGTTGATACAGCGTCGTTAAACTTAGTAAAAAACATCGAAATTAGTCAGTCAGGTAAAATAACATCATAATTTAAAATGCTAATATTGAAGTCGTTATTTATTTAATTTAAATAACTCAATAGTTCGTCAGTGATCATACAAGGTGTAAACGTTATTAACTGCCAAAATTATACAGACTACATCTTGGTCTACTAAACATGTATAGTGAAATTTTGTTTTTCTTCTATTTTTGTTTTTAATTCCTAAAATGTCATGTTTTTAGGATTGATAGTATAATAGTCTAATATTTACTGTTCGAGTAAATGTGAACGTCATTACCAATGCCCTTTCGTCCAACACACCCTAACACCACCACAATAGAGAGACAGCAGAGTACCCTGATTTGTAAACAAGAATATAACTACAGTTTCAATGTACGGGGCGGACTGAAAAAATAATGACTGCCTACTATCATTTCCAAAAACATGAAACTCTAAGATATAATTTTTATAGGAAAACCACAAATGTTAGAGAAAAATTTTGAGATTTTTTCGTCCAGTAATTTATATTTTATCACCAGTTTTTTCGACAGTTTATAACGTTTACACCCTGTATAAGTGTTAAAAGAGTGCAAACAAATATGAAGTAAAAATCTTTATCTTCTAGTTTAGTTGTTCATATTTAAACTGCGCCTTTAAATCCGAATTAATTGCATACTTAATTTTACCATTGCTCCTGTCGCAAGTGGTAGAAAAAAAAGTAATAATTGTCAACAATTACTGGAGGACCATTTCTTCGTATTATAACATCGTCATTGTCGCAGTGATAGCCAAGCAGTGATTTATAATAAAATATTTTATTGAGATGATACATGAGCACGTGATAAAATACAGAATATTTGTGTGTATTAATTTACACTGTTCTACTTACGCGAGAGTCGGTTATTACTGAAATTCATTAGTGGAGTTTGCATATAAAACGTATTTGCTCGTAATTACGACGATAAAATAGCGTTCACACGTAATAAATAGTCAATTAGTAGTAAGGAATAGCCTTACATTTCAATAAGCTATTACAGTATGACGCCCCACACAGGCTTGCCAACCCCTGCATACTACAGTATATTATAATATAAGGAGGTTTTGCACTGACTTGATGTGGAATGCTGCCAAATTGCAGTACGTATGGATTTTACAGAAATCGATAGATTTGCTGTACAAAACCAGGAAAATAGTTTATATATTCAGTTAAATATGCAAAATAAAAATGATAGAATTACTTAAAAACCCAATATAGGCTAGATAATATTAAAAACACGTGAAATAAACTTGAGTTCAATTGAATACGGGAGTATATTCACTACAATCAGCATAGATGTACAAACGTCTCATAGATCTACTAATTCAATAAACATATAGGCCTATAATTCCATGTTTTCTCAGTTTGCTTCACAGTGTAATAGCTGCATAAAAGTCGGTAACAAAAGCATATGAAATACAGATGAAAAAATTATGTGTCGAATTGTTGAAGACTAATGTAAGTAACTTCAGATAGACCTATAAAAATATGCAGAGCTAACCGTAAGTAATATCAGGGTGTTATTTTTTTTTTAATATTTCAACTAAAAAAGTTGAATACAGTTTTGCTCCTTTTTGCTTCCTTTTCGAGATAAAAATTGTTTTATATTAAACACTTTGTAGCGTGTTTTGGGAAAGCCATTGATTTAATTCCCAATTTTCCCAGTCAATTTAAGAGAGCAGTGTATTATGGTAGTAAATAAATGAAACAGTTTTAGTTTTGTCCTTTAAATGTACAGAAATTTGATCCGAATAAATATAACATTTTAAAATTAATTTTCAGAACGAAAAGTTGCTTTTGTTCAGATCAAATTTCTGCACATTTAGAACACAAAACTAAAATTATTTCAATAATTTATTATCATAATACATTGCTCTCTTAAAATGACCGAACATATTATTGGAAATTAATTCAATAGCATTTCTCAAAATGCTCTATCAAATATTGCATATAAAATAATTTTTTCTCGAAAAGGAAGCAGAAACGAGCTAAATTGTATTAAACTTTTTTGTTTGAAATATCTCAAAGAATAACCCCTTGAAATTAATGGTATTACTTACGATTCACTCGCTATATTGAAATAATTTTAATATTCTAAATTAAAAAGTCTGAATATATTTTGTCGTAAATATTTCGCAATTATCGATAATTTACAAGTGAAATATTTTCATTAATTTTGTTGTTTAAAACGAAAGACATTTCAGTGGGTTAGATTTGTAAAGACCAAAAATTGATGACTTTACCATTGAATAATAGTGTAAGTAAACAGTTTCTGTGTGTGAAATTTAAAATAAATAGTTATTTAATACTAGCAAGCAACAATGTGTCCAAGGAATTTCAAAATATGATGACCTGTTCTGAAAACATGTGGTTTTCGAATTTTTAAATTTACAGTTTAGAAAACAGCTTGTTAGACTTTGTGATCTGAAAACATCTTATGCGACAGCCATAGGGGAAAACTTTATGATATGCAATGAAAAATGCAACAGAAATCCGTCATGGAAAGACAGGCGTTACGGATGGTACAGTAAACACATACCATGGAGACTAGAATTGCAGGGTTCAACACATGTGGTACTTACATTTCCGACCCCATTAACATTGACAAGGATACGAAGATATTAATACATTAGGCGAAAAATGTTCAAGATTTAACATAACCAATTTAAAAGTAAATGATTCAAAACGAAAAAAGATTACCTTGACAATTTTATTCAAAACTAAGCATACATGGCCGAATATGGAGATTATGTATGTCACACAGTGTTGAATTACGACGATTTAAATAAGTCTGACAGACAAGTGCTTACAACGAATGGAGGTACTACTATCGGTAGACGATTAGATAATTAGGATCGTAAGTATGTAGTATGTACAGTACTTCAGTTATCGTAAGCCTGTCTAGTTTACTGCAAAGTGTAAATGTTACGGAAACTTAATGTAGAACATTCTGTCGAAAAAATACGGAGTCTTGATTTTAAATGTTTTCACATACATTTTGCGAAGCAATCCGATTCTCGGGACATTTTTTTTTCAAGAACATGATCTCTGTCACCTGTGAAATTGTCCATAACTATACTATATACACGCTGCTATTTACAGTATATTAAACAATATTACATAATCAAACGCTTTTCACCAACACAAAATAAAATTATGTAATTATTTCAAACACTTTTATTTTGGGGAAAGGTTTTATTTTACACGAAATCACTTTCAACAAATAATAATAAATTAAAATATTTGTAGTAGCCTATGTAAAAAATAACACATTACACAGACAACGTTTTGGATTGTTATTTACGGGCTATTCTTAAGGGGAGACTATTGGCTATTTTACTCCTTTAAAATGTATATTCTCATATCCCAAATGGATTTTGTTGAATTATGATTACAAACATGTTTATTTTTTTTTAATTAAGGCTGTAAGGGGGCGTGGCATTTAAAGAACTGTCAAAAATATTTTTTCGTCAAAGAATTCTCTTACAAATTTCTGATTACAAATCTAGTAACTTTTTGTCCTAAAGATACTAGATGGATGTGGAGGAGGAGAATTATAATTTACACAAATATTCCGTACCGTACGTTTATTTTTCTTGATTCAACACCAACATTTTTATGTCAAATATTAATCAACTGTATGAAATTTTTACTGCAAGTATTTATTAGCTAGCTGCATATTTTTATATATTTATTTTGTGAGAAATACTGCTAGTGTATTTTTATTAATTCTTTTTCATGAATTAGCCTATAGGAAGAATAACATTTTTAATTTTCACAAAATTTGTTGAAAGTGAATGAATGAGATATTTCATAAAATGAATACGTAGAATTGTTTCTCTATGTCTTGTGAATGTGACAAAAAATGAGTTTAAAAATTTGAGATCTTCTACTAAAAACTTCGGTTTGAAAATATTTTTTAAGAAGAATAGAAAAAAAATCAATATTCAAAAACATTTGGGAGCTCAAAATTTGAATTTTTTAGGTCCTTTACATAGTAAACATGCTCTCAAAATTTGATTTGGGAGAAAATGATTACGAAAAAGTTGTCATTTTTTTGTGGAGTGTCCCCTTAAAATGTAATCGTATTATTGCGGTTATTTCCAATTTCATTATATACATATGTAATGTTATGACAAATTGAATTTAATTGCGTAAGTTTTGGCGTAATTTACTAACACTGTTGCCAATAGTTCAACAATAAAAAGGCAAAATATATTTTTTCACTTACAAGCCTACCAATGAACAAGATACAGAGCGGCGGCGTGTCAACACAATGCAGCAGCGTTTGTGTAAAGCACTTGCGGTGAAGTATACTCGTATGTACCTCGCACAATGATGTGAGCAGCGTGAAGATCACAGGCACAAACACAAATCGCGACAACCCGTGTGAGCTTTGTGGATCAGCTGGCACCCAAGAGCCGTGCTATCTCGCCGCAGTTTCTCTATAGACTGTCGCTTCACAGTTGGCTAAATTGTGTAAAAATCCACGTATTTACGAGGACAGGGGAGGGAAATTCCTGTCAGGCGACGGTCCGCACAATACTGCACAGCGATGGAGGCATTGCAGGATGTCGAGCGAGTTCTCGCAATTACAGTTGTACGCTCCACCAGGCTGTTATCGTCCCCCCTCCCCCGTGTCGTCGTCCCCCTGTCCTCACCCACATGCGTATGGTTCCTGCATCCCAGTGCAACGGGGTCGGGGATCAGCCCCTCGGACGCTGCGGATGCTGAGTCGGTTCAAGTGATGAGGCGCCCTTACCAGACTCACCCCCAGTCGCGAGGGCGGGTCGAAGACTGCATTAGCACATGCACATTGCATTGCAGAACTTGGACTCGAGAATGAGGAGGATTCTCTATCACCATACGCTGGTTCGTGGAGCAAGTTTTGTCTATTATATGCGTAGAATCTTCAGCCGCCTGTCGTGTACAGTAGTGGCTTTCGAAATGGGCTACGTCAGCAGTCGAAACTACAATTTCAATAGATTACTCGCTATCTTTTTTTTTTTTTTAATTTAGTACACATAATCGGCATGCTCCGTTACTCGTGGGTAACACTACATGCCTATCTAAACATTTAACTAAAAATCATTATTAAATACTTACGGTCTTACTAATAAAAACTCTATATACAGACGTTTAACTGTCTTATACTTATACAGGGACATCATTTTATTTTTACTAACATTTTTAATATTAACCTGTCTATACCTTTAGAGAACCGGAAACACCGCTTGCTCCCCCTCCAAGACTGGAGTTCGATGATACTGGCGTAAAACACAAATCACTCTACTAGGTATAGGATGGAAGAAAAGTAGTTCATCCATTTACGTAAACTAGGAAATATCGCGATTTTGAGTTTGATAATTTTCATTAGGCTTTTCTTTAATCAAAGTACAGTACTGTATTAAGAATAAGTGTTTTTACTACTCACGAAGTGAGTTATCCATGCGAACGTATTCATTATGCGGTGTATATTATACTGTATATTATACTGTCTTTCACAATAGCCCTGCCAAGACTCTGGAATTCGCTACCTGCTAGCATCAGGGACTGTCGAAATAAAATTGAATTCAAACGAAAACTTACTAGGCACTTGGTCAGTAATTGATTACTTGTAAATAGTTTCTTTAATCTATCACAAAATATTTCAATATCCAGTAATTTCATCACTATACAATTTTGTTATTCTAGATTTAATTTGTAATTCAGTAAATATAAAATATTCTTTGTTTCTCTATGATAAATTATCTAGCTTTAATTATTCAGGTAATCTTTTCGTACTTTGATTTTATTGTAATTGTAAATTTAATACTAACTGTAATATTATTTGTAATTGTAATTGTAAATTTAATACTAATTGTAATTTTATTGTTGATATTGTAGTTGGAATCTCCTGGTAGAGGGGCAGAGAAGGCCTGACGGCCTTATCTCTACCAGGTTAAATAAATAAATAAATACTACTACTACTAATACTACTGTCTACAGCACATTAGCGTACAATATAGAGAAAGAAGTTAAATTGAAAAATAATCATAATATGAATATTTAAACACAATTTTGAAAATGGTGGCCGTTCATTTCGATACTGGCTTCAGTTCTTTTGTGCATATTATCGCACTATAGACTATTGCATCTAATTCCAATTGCCAGTTTCGTCCTTCGTACTAGTAACTCATGTTGAAATAATTCTGTACCTACTCTACGTACTGTAAATTCAATCTTCACTTCTGCCCGACCCGAAAATATAAAATTACTCAGACATGCTATCTACTGTGGTTATGTCGCAGGATTGTAGAAAGGAGGAAATCACGTGACAGTTAATTACTTAACGAGGCCCTTTTATTTAAGTTAAATTAAACAGCTGCATAATATTACGTAAACTTCCAAATCCTAAGAGAAATTAATGTTTTCAGAAAAGAGCTAAGACAGCCCAGCTTTTACAGAGGGGCGAGCAGAAGCAGGTGGGGAAATCGGGATGCGACGTAGGCAAACGGACAGTACCTGTGCGAAAATATGATTCAATATTGAAAGCACTTTCGTCACTGGAAAACGCGAACATATTTCTGGAACGTACTATACTCAGTAACTCAGTACTGCTTACTATCTGCGGTCTTGGTTCTGTGGAGTTGGAACTTCATTAGTAGACGGGGTGGGAGTGAAGTACATTCAAAAACTCAGGTACAATAAAAATTGAAGTAAAAATAAAATGATGTCCCTGTACAATGAGTAGCTCGTTTATAAATCGTGTGTAAATTCCTTACTAATAATCACTACATACGTCGTGTATAACAGTATAACTGTTACACAGCTATGTCATAGTTTCGTCATTACTTCGTTACGAAAGTAATATAATATCTGAGGTTCTCTACTGCATCCGGTAGAGCGCTTTAGTGTGGCATGTTAAATATCGATAGTACAACTGGCTGTAATCGATTAACATTACTATACTACATTTTGGTCAAAGAGTACAAGCTACAGCAATATTATTCTAATAATTCTATGATCTTTGGTTTGTTCTTCTGTGGTTACAAGGTAAACATCATCATAAAATGACAGTCGTTACGAACAGCTGTTAAAGGGGCGGCTATTTTTTCCTGTATACAACGCTTAAACAAGGAGTTTCGTGTATATAACTTACTTACTTACTTACAAATGGCTTTTAAGGAACCCGAAGGTTCATTGCCGCCCTCCCATAAGCCCGCCAGCGGTCCCTATCCTGTGCAAGATTAATCCAGTCTCTATCATCATACCCCACCTCCCTCAGATTCATTTTAATATTATCCTCCCATCTACGTCTCGGCCTCCCTAAAGGTCTTTTTCCCTCCGGTCTCCCAACTAACACTCTATATGCATTTCTGGATTCGCCCATACGTGCTACATGTCCTGCCCATCTCAAACGTCTGGATTTAATGTTCCTAATTATGTCAGGTGAAGAATACAATGCGTGCAGTTCTGTGTTGTGTAACTTTCTCCATTCTCCTGTAACTTCATCCGCTTAGCCCCAAATATTTTCCTTAGCACCTTATTCTCAAACACCCTGAACCTATGTTCCTCTCTCAGAGTGAGAGTCCAAGTTTCACAACCATACAGAAGAACCGGTAATATAACTGTTTTATAAATTCTAACTTTCGTGTATATAACTACTGCAAAGCAATTCCCATTGTATAGTTACAGCCTGTTTATACGTCCATAGCTTATTCACGGTTTATTAGTAACGTTTTCTGTCTCAATTCTGCATAAGTCTCGTATAAAAATTATACACGGTTTATTAGTAACGTTTTCTGTCTCAATTCTGCATAAGTCTCGTATAAAAATTATACACGGTTTATTAGTAACGTTTTCTGTCTCAATTCTGCATAAGTCTCGTATAAAAACTATACACGGTTTATTAGTAACGTTTTCTGTCTCAATTCTGCATAAGTCTCGTATAAAAACTATACACGGTTTATTAGTAACGTTTTCTGTCTCAATTCTGCATAAGTCTCGTATAAAAACTATACACGGTTTATTAGTAACGTTTTCTGTCTCAATTCTGCATAAGTCTCGTATAAAAACTATACACGGTTTATTAGTAACGTTTTCTGTCTCAATTCTGCATAAGTCTCGTATAAAAACTATACACGGTTTATTAGTAACGTTTTCTGTCTCAATTCTGCATAAGTCTCGTATAAAAACTATACACGGTTTATTAGTAACGTTTTCTGTCTCAATTCTGCATAAGTCTCGTATAAAAACTATACACGGTTTATTAGTAAGACTGTATGTATACAGGATATATAATTCTCTAGATTACATCATTTTGTCTTTTGAACTATATGAAACTAATGAAATTGCCTGTGTGCACTCTAGTAGCATGCGGTTGTATGCCTACCGGATTTCCGCGTAAACGGTGTAAAGCAACACCAGATATCACGTTGACAACAGGTAAGTATCCATGCTCTACCACGACCATAACCACGCAACATCAAAACCGCCCCTTGACTGTTTTGCTGCAGCCCTATGTGCTATCTGCAGCAGATACCAGACTCCTCCTGTATCCTTCAAGTGGGATGCAAGTAAAAGTTCTCGATTTTCGAGATCAGTGTGGTGAAACGTCATAAAATGTCTTCGTATATCATCACGGTTTATTAGTAACGTTTTCTGTCTCAACTCTGCATAAGTCTCATATAAAAACTATACACGGTTTATTAGTAAGACTGTTAGTCTAGCCTAACATGTCCTTTCGTTATGTATACATGATTTAGTTTCTCAAAGTCTATTGAATTTACAAATTGTATGAAACTGTTTCTATAGTTATTTATTAATCTATTTTTCGAAACTGGCCAGTTTTCCCGTTTTAGAACGGTATTCACTAATTTCTCTCTTTCACTCGATATCACTTGGCATTCGTAGAGGATGTGGTCCACAGTCTGGTTCCCTCCGTTGCAGGGGCACATTGGAGAATCTACTATCTTGAAGCGGTGGAGATATGATCTTGTTTTGCCGTGTCCTGCGACTATTGCAGTGAAGTTTGGTGTGGGCCTAATGTTTGTTTTTAACCTGTCATTGATGATTGGGAAGAACTGCTTGGTTTCTGCTCCTTTTGTTGTCTGGTTCCATTGCAGTTGCCACTTTTCTGTACTCTCTACTTTTATGCAGTGTATTATTTCCTTTCTCGGTATCTTCGTGTATATAATTTGTAGATTGTCTTATTTTGCTGCCTCCTTAGCGAGTTCGTCTGCCAGTTCATTTCCGTAGATCCCTATGTGAGCCTTCACTCATTTTATGTGAATCGTCCATCTATCGTCTTCAAGCTGTTTGTATTTTTGTTTAATATCGTCTATTATTACATTTCGGTTCTGGTTGTTTTTAAGAGGTCTATGGTTATTTGGCTGTCAGTGTATACTACTTCTATTCTTTCAGTGATTCTGTTTTCTGGATTTTCTTGGAGTGTGTGAAGCGATTGCAAAATGGCTATTTGTGCAGTTTGAACTTCAGTTTGTGAAGTACATTTCCATTTTGAAAGACGACCGCAGCAGCACCGACTTTTCCATCAATCTTGCTTCCATCCGTATATATTTCTATCGGGTAATCTTTATTTTCTTCCGCCTCTTTAATCTTGTGAATGAGAATGTGGCATGCGCAGTGGCTCATTTCGGTTACTTTGATTATTCCGTCGCGTCGGTCCGGTTTTTTTTTTTTTTTTTTGCCACTACTGTACAAGTAAATGATATTATATGACTTTATATAGTTGTGCTTTGACATAAACTCCAAACAGACGTATGTAGAGTATATGCCAAACCATAGGAAGTTAATAGTACAGGGACATAATTTTATTTTACTTCAATTTTTATTGTACCTGAGTTTTGAAGTACATCACTCCCATCGCCTCTACTAGTAAGCTTCCAACTGTTCTCCTCAAAGTACCAAGCGTATACATTCAAAGTCGCCTTAAGGTCGTAGTAAACACAAACAGTATTGAGTTAGTGAGTATAGTACATTCCATAAATATGTTCGCGTTTTCCAGTGACGAAAGAGCTTTCAATATTGAACCATATTTTCGCACAGGTACTGTCGTCCGTTTGCCTACGTCGCATTCCGATTTCCCTCACCCACAACTGTTTAAAATAACTTAAATAAAAGTAATTAACTGTCACGTGATTTCCCCCCTTTCTACGATCCTGCGACATAATCACTTGGACGGACAGTAGATAGCATGTCTGAGTAATGTTATCTGTGCGGGTCGGGCAGAGGTGAAGATTGAATTTACAGTACGTAAGGTACTCTTTTATATAATAGGTATAGAATTATTTCAACATGAGTTACTAGTACGAAGGACGAAACTGGTAATTGGAATTAGATGCAATAGTCTATAGTGCGATAATATGCACAAAAGAACTGAAGCCTGTATCGAAATGAACTGCCACCATTTTTAAAAATGTGTTTAAATATCTATATTATGATTATTTTTCAATTTAACTTCATTCTCTATATTGTACGCTAATGTGCTGTAGACAGTATAATATACACTGCATAATGAATACGTTCGCATGGAAACTCAGTTCGTGAGTAAAAACACTTATTGTTAATGCTATACTGTATTTTGATTAAACAAAAACCTAATGAAAATGATCAGACTCAAAATTACGATATCTCCTAGTTTACGTAAATAGCTAAACTACTTTTCTTCCCTCCTATACCTAGTAAAATGATTTGTTTGTATTTTATGCCAGTATCATTGAACTTCATTCGTGGAAGGGATAGCAAACTGTGTTTCCGGCTCTGAACCATTAATCCAAAGGTATAGCCAGGTTAATATAAAAAATGTTAGTACAAATAAAATGATGTCCCTGTACAAACTTCGTAACTTACTATTTACAAACAGATGGATAAAAATAATAAGTTAATAACAATTTTACGCGACATTCTCATGTTCATATCCTAATTTATAAATAGTACACCAGAGAATAAATGTTGTCTATGGCTGTTAGAACAGCTTTTCTTAAAATGATGTCCCTGTACAAGCTTGGTAACTTACTACTTACAAACAGATGGATAAAAATAATAAGTTAATAACAATTTTACGAGACATTCTCATGTTCATATCCTAATTTATAAATAGTACACCAGAGAATAAATGTTGTCTATGGCTGTTAGAACAGCTTTTCTTAAAATGATGTCCCTGTACAAGCTTGGTAACTTACTACTTACAAACAGATGGATAAAAATAATAATTTAATAACAATTTTACGAGACATTCTCATGTTCATATAATTTATAAATAGTACACCAGAGAATAAATGTTGTCTATGGCTGTTAGAACAGCTTTTCTTATACATATTTCCATTGTCTCTCATGCCATTTCTTATCTCCGGCATATGAAGGAAGAGTAAGGACTACCCGGGCAACATAACATAATTATCCTTAGAAACTTAGGGGGGAGGTGAAACAATTCAAAAGCTAATACATTATACTGATATTACTCGGTATTTGTACGAGCCAAATAGCTGTTAGAGCAAGAGAGAAATTAGGTTAATGATACTGCAGACAACAGTATTGATTTAATAATTTTGGACTTGTTCCATTTTACTAGAAGAGATTTTAACTTAATCTGTGGGGCTGAGATAGTTTAAATTCAATTTTAATTTCATTACTTTAATGGGAAATTATCGAGTCGAGACGTTTGTTAAAGAATTTTAAGCCTGGCTTTCCATCAGACGAGTCAAGCAAAAACTGAGGTTCTTTCTTTCACTGCCTCCTCATCACGGTCGCAGTTTCTAGCAGTGCAAAGTTGAGTCATGCTGTCAGACTTGTTATTGTGTGATTTCGTACGCGTCTCTGGGGAAGAGTACGTATTATGACAACTATCAAGTCGAAATACGTGAATGTCGAGTGTTTCACGTTAGGATTACAACTAAATTCTTACTTCGGTGTCATGCCTTTCAGATGCAGACTTTGTTCTGTGTGTCTGAAAGAACTATACGCGTTAACTTTTAACCTACAAGAGGAAGACAAAATTCGTTTCTCTAAGAATTTATTCAAAACGTGCACGTACAACACAAAAATGCATAAACATGCTATACTCGGGAAGGGGGTTGTACATCTGTTATCAGGCGGTACAGTTTCTACCAAACGTTTAAGGACACCCTTCGAAAGAGATGTTTCACTTTTGTCCTTATACAGAGTGTTTCCGAGGTGGTGTTACAAACTTTCAGGGATGATGACGAAGAACACATGTATCAATTTGAGATTAGGAACCATGGTCCGGAAATGACTGAGTCGAAAGTTATAAGCAAAAATAGTTGTGTGGAAATGGAATTGTAATTTGGCACCACGTGCCCTCCTTCCCTTAACTTTTGGAACAGTCGTGGAAAAATGGTATGGGCCGAATGTCTCCTACGTGGGTACTTGCAGCGAGACAATTTGTGAGCTTGTCTACTGTTCCCATTGGCTCATCCGTATTCGAAAATCAGTCTGCATATTCCGCTCTCGTGTACTCCTCCATTTCACTAGGACTGATCGACTGGACACGTACACTGCTGCATATCAGGACCGACCATGTACATTACACATTACGCTATCTGCATTGCTTTAGTGTAGTTTCCTGTCCCCACCCCTCAGACAACGCACTGAATGGAATACTGTAAGTAGATAACGTAAACACCGTGTGCCCTTCGACATCATCCCTGAAAGTTTGTAACACCACCTCTGTATTTATGTAAAAACCTCTGGTGTTTATAGAGAGACCAAATTCCTGTGAAAAAATGAAGTTTTTTACTGCAAACCAATCTGTCTATCTTCCATGATGATGATGATGATGATGATGATGATGATGATGATGATGATGATGACAGTGATGACGACTAGTATGATGATGACGACGACGAATTCATTAATTCATCCGTTTATTCATAATTTTCTATTACTATCTATTATTGTTATTATTTTAGTTGGTTATTTTACCATTCTTTAACAACTGCTATGGTCTGAATTAGATAAAGTTAATAAGAAGGCTTCGAGACTTTGGACCCGATACAATAAGTTTACTGTGCATGCACTATAGGTTGTTGACTCGCTGCAGGTAGATAGAAATGTGTTGAGGTAACAACGTTGCTATTTAGAATAGAGTACGGTAGTATGGGGAAACACACATTTGTACATTCTGAAAGTAAATATACATTACACAATGATAATGTCAAAAGAATGTGAAAAGCATTTATTCTCCTATCTTTTATAAGCATTTGTGTTTAATTATACACAGTGTTAATGGTGGAAATAAGCATGTAGCAATTTTAATTTCTTCATTTATCCTATTGGTCGTCTTTAGGAAGTGCAGTTACAGTACCGAATTGCAATGTACTACAAGATACATTCTCAGTGTCTCAAACGTAAATCTTTTTCGGTTATCTGCCAAACACAGTTTGTACTGTGAAAAGCTGCGCTCTACGTCGCATGACGTGATAGGAGCAAAACTAAAAAACCTAACATCATTGCAGTCTCTAAGCGACAGTACTTTATTCTAGGGGGCTCTATGCCCACTAATTTACTGTTTATGTTACACAATATTCCATATCCGTTATTTTTACATAAAATTGATTTCCACTTCTGTTTTACACGTTCAGTACCCGGTGTACTTGGTGTCTCATTAATTCTCTGCATCATTTTCTAAATTAATTTGAGGGCTTCCGGCATCTCTTGCTCTGACTTTTCTAACCGTGTAATAGTTTCAGACACAGTTTGTATGAAAACCAAATTATTCGTCAGAACCTTCAAATCCGGAGCGTTTTCCTTTGCATATTTGTTGTCATTCATTCTACAGTACCCCCACCCACTGTACGCTTTACCACTACACTCAGTACGCCGTTATGCGGATTTCCCAATGAACTGCTCTATCGGGTCCGAAGTCTCGAAGCCTGTTAATAAGTTAATGCTAGCGAGGTGAGCATGATGATTATATGCATTTTGTTTTGTTCTAAATTATTTTATTAAATCTTCCGGTATTTGTTTCTAATTCGTTATCGCTGTCATCCATAACGCAAAAGCTAACTGCATGGTAGTATAATAATTTTCTATTGGAAACTTCTAACAGCGATCCCCGAGACAGGAGTTTATGGCTGAGTTTTTTGTACGTCCATTTCGTTTGTAAATACATCATTCTTCCAATACAATCCCAACTGCAGCACTTGAGAGCATCATAAATGGTAGAACTGTACAATTGTGGACAATCTCCAAAAGCAATTTACTTCTTTATAGCAGCGATTATATCCTAAATCGACTTTTTTCACTGCTGCATAACCCAATGTTAAGAATAACTGATGGTAGCAGGGAACGCTGTCTTCCACAAATATCCTTACAGGGACTGTTAGTAGAGGTAAACGATTATGTGTAAATACTGAACACAAGAAGATCAGTTAAGATATGGATTTATTTCCCTCCCGCACAGAATACGTTGTCCCCTAACCTCTAAATGGTGTGGTGATCAATCAAAGGGGGAACTGTACATTTTACCTTCACTAGCCCTTTTTATAGAAAGTAGAATTCCTCCCTTTTCTAATCCGCGTATAATCAATCTTTAAAAATGCCGTTGCAAGAGCGCGGTGAAAAAACTGAAGGGCGTCACTTCATCTAGATGAGGGAAGAACCCATCTTCATTTAAATATATATGTATTTTATCTTAGGTCTTCCATATAAAATTTCAGTATAATCTTGCATAAATCCAAAAATGGTAAAACTGAAATACAGAGCCATTATTAAAGATGCAACAGAATACGGCCCTTATATCTCGCTTGTAATCCGTTTCTTGAGATGATTTTTCAGATAGTGTGGTATATTCCTTTGCACTACGGTTTTACTCTTAATTTTCTTTTATCCCGAGAATAATTCTAGGAAATAGATACTATTAAACACGCCCCATTTTCTTTAAATTGCTTGTAGTTTCTTATTGGTTAAGATAGAACGATGGATCAATAAATAGATAATCGATCGATAAATCTTAAAGCGATACATCAAACAAGCAATCGAACTATTAGTTAATCAACCATTTGAACCATTGGGTAATTGATCTTTCATAAATCAAACCAAACAAAATTACAATACCACCTAACACAAAAGAAATCGACCAATCGACCTAATTAATTCAAAAAAAAACAAATGATAAGTTGAACCATCGAACTGCATTCAATTGTAATTGACTAACTGTCAATTTTACAAAAATCGACCAATTGAACTAAAAAAAAATTCACCAATCGCAATTTTATTTATTCTACAAAACAAACCGGTTGTTCAGATCAATATCATTAGGTAATTAATCAACAAATCGACATACTGAACTATCACTCAGGCAACAAATCGATGAATATAACTCTTACTCAAACAACAAATCGACCCAGTCTATCATTCAAGCAACAACTCAATCAATGTAACTATCATTCAAATAAATGAATCCATAATGTAACCGTCATTGAAATCGAACAATCAACTGTCATTCAAGCAACAAATGGACCAATTCAACTATTGTTCAAGGAAAAAATTGGTCAATTCAACTTACATTCAAACAAGAAATTAACAAATCTCTCATTCAAGCAATAAATCGACTACTTTATCATTCTAGCAACAATCGACCAGCTTAACTATTATGGACTAATCCAACTATTACAAAGAAACAAATCGATTAATCCAACCATCATTTAAGCAACAAATTTATCTGTGTAATTACAATTCAATTAACAAATGGGCTAATCTTAACTGTAATTCTGACAACAATCTACGAATCTATCATTAGTTAATAAACAATTTATAAACTAACTCACATTAAGGCAACAAATTGAACATTTTAACACTATTTAATCTACAAATCCACCAACTTGTTTTTCAGATAACAATTTGACCAATCTGTCATTGATTAATAAATATATAATTGAACAATCGAATTGTTATTTTAAAAAGGCAATAACGAATTCAGTTATCAATCAAATAAAAATTCAACGAATTGAAATATTTCATTAACAAATCGACTTATTCATCACTATAACATTCTGCCTATAAAGTAGATTAACATATTTATTATAGCAAAAAAACTAGCCAATCTACTAAACAATTAATTTACCGGCATATTAAACAAATTAGCCTGTCCATCCTATCAATTAAACAATCAATAAACGTATATGTCAATTGCTCTATACCTTAATTGATCAATCGTTCCAGCCATGGTCTGTCCACTGATCCAAGTTACCGTCCGTCCATCCGTCCGTCGCCATCATAGTCAAGATCATGATCATTATCGTGATGATTTAGCACAGCAATGACGAAAACTTCTGTACGGAGCGTTGTAAAATGAGTCAATATAACTAGCAGTTTCTTTGTTGCGTAAAGTATAAGGAAATATAGGATGGGGAAAACCTGCTCGTTGCTGAGTAGAATGGCCGTTATTGGAGCGACTTTTCCATAAGCTCACCATTATAATCCTGTATTCAATTAGATGACATTAGCTCGTGTTCAAAGGACTGGGGAATTGTGACACAAAGCAGATCTCGTCTACAACTACCCTGGAACAGTTCCGAGTGTCGTAAATATTTAAATGAAGAGGACTGACAAGGAAACCGCGGAGTCCATTCAAGCCATCAGCAGCATGTGCTCTTTGATTCATGCCAGTGACATGGCGTACTTAAATTTTAGTGTGTTCACTTAGCATTAAAACAATTGTGATATAGAAAAAGCTAAATTATGGAAAGATTGAAATACTTATGTTTTCACTTAAAAATATATTTTCACATTTTCAGTTTATTACAGTCAGGAACAGTTTAGAACCCTTTCAATCCCATGTGAGCAATGTGAGATAAAGACCTACAGGGTGAACTGTAAGTCATGTCATTAATTTAAGAAGATTATTCTTTGAGATATTTCGAACAAAAAAGTTTAATACAGTTTTGCTCGTTTTTGCTTCCTTTTCGTGATAAAAATTGTCTATATGAAATATTTAATAGCGTGTTCTGAAAAAGTCATTGATTTAATTCGAAATATGCTCAGTCATTTTAAGGGAGCAATGTATTATGATTAGACAGTGTATGCGGGAGGAAAAGTGAAGTTGTTTCGTATCAGAGTAGGCTATATGGCACGTGCCTTACCATCCGTCTTTTGTGTACCTGGCGAGTAAAGCAGCGTACAGAACGAAGGGACCACGGTCCGTTCATAGTAACACTGCAACGCAATGTGTGCAGTTGTGTTATCCTGCAGGATAAGCGAAGACGATTCAGCTTCGGCAACTTACGAGGCTATATCGTCGTTTACTGCAACGCTAATAATTCCATCAATGATGACGAGGTATGTGCTACAGTACGTCATTTTTTCTTTTCATTCTGACTGTACGGAGATACAGTAGCATGTTGACGTCGTCTGTTTACGTTTAAAACCTGTTCAGCCAATGATTGAATGAAAAAATTGTAACGTATAGTAAATGTGCACCTACATTCAACGATAACTCATCCCGCATCCACTGTCTAATTATGATAATAAATGAGTGAAATAATTTTAGTTTTGTTCTTTAAATGTGCAGAAATTTGATGCGAAGAAATGTAACTTTTCGTTCTGGAAAGTAATTTTAAAGTATTACATTTGTTGGAATCAGATTTCTGCTCATTTAAAGGAAAAAGCTAAAATCGTTTCAATTATTTATTATCATAATACACTGCTCCCTTAAACTGACTGAGCATATTGGGAATTAATTCAATGGCCTTCCCAAAACACACTATGAAATGTTTTATATAAAAAATTTTATCTCGAAAAGGAAGTAAAAAGGAGAAAAATTGTTTGAAACTTTTTTCTTTGCAATATCTCAAAGAATAACCTGAAATTAATGACATTACTTACGGTTCATCTTGTATATACGCAATCCACTAAAACAAGGAAGTAAAAGTTAGTTTCTCTCACCTTCTGGGTTTAAAGAGAAAATATTGTCGTGCAGAAAATCTATTTCGAGATTTCTTTATAGAAATACACAATTTGTGCCTCAACGATTTCTCCTGAACTATTAAATGAATTTTCTTCAGATTCAATAACTACGAGTCAATCTATTCTGGACTGATGCACGTAAACTATACTGCAAATAAAGCAAGTAAAAATCAAGTCGACACTAACCAAGAAGTTGAACAAGGTTGCAGACTTTATCCAGTAACATACATGCGTAGGTAGCTACATTAACGGAATAAAAATGAAATTTAAAAAAATTCATTTCTGCTACTGTCATCTTACATTTGTCTTTTCTGTATCCAGGATACTAATACTGACACCACAGTCTACTATATACAGTTACGAAGCTCAATTCGTAGTAAATATGCATCCATAGATAGTTGCTAACCACTAGGATCGCTACGATCGTCTCATTACAGACAATGCGAAATAGTACCGGCACAGTCTAGTGTTCCTAGTACCCTCACAACTCAAGCTTCGTAACTGTATATACTAGACTGTGCTGATACTGTTAATATTCTATAGAATTATAATTGCGTCTGTTTTGTTGCTTTATTATTTAGTGATCGTTTTATCGTTCCGCATATTCCTTGAAATGTTGATACTGTATTCATTGCAGTATATCACTTCACAATGGCTTACTTGTGGGTTGATTCGTTGTCTTTGCAATGCCGTTACATTGGTTTTTTCAATGAATGTTTTAATATTTTGTTATTGACATTTTCATGTAATTTACCTAGTATATATTATCTGGTAATCAGAATATAGTAATATTTTCAAGTCATTTGTATTACCCAGTTTTATACTTTTAATTGGTAAGCAAATATTTTAACAAGTTTAACAAGGGGAAAAGAGCCCTCATGACAGTTACCCTAGCTCGTCAAATGCACAATAGAATGCTATCCAGGCTTCCCCCGTCTTCCCTCCTTATCGCCCATGACACGATGATTAAGTAGTCTCTGGGGAGTATTTACGTTTTATATGGCTTTTCTTTTTATTAGAGACGTGTTTTTATGTTCGCTTTTCTGTGTATTTCAGAATCGTTTAGACCTGTTCGAATCTAGTTTGAAACAACATTCCAAAACGTGAGCGGTGTGCATTTTGGTTAAATATTACATAATACGTTCATCAGATTTTTTATGTAAGAGATTATAAATGTAGATGCATCCCCGCCGCATCTGTAACTACAAAGTTAGAGCGCTCGTCTTATATCTATTGTCCGTCCCCAGAATCTGTGGAGTAGAAACACGATATAATACATGTGCACAAGTGGTATGTGGGAGGGTTAGGACCAATGACCGTTCTGGGGGGAGGCATTGGTTGAAAGAAACTAGGCCTACCAATCGCTTACAGAGAGGGGATAATTTCTATCTGAAGTCTCTACTGTACTCCAAACACGAGAAAGTCTCAGGGAAATGAGACGCAGCGGAGTAATGCTGTGAATGAATGTTGATGTCATAAGATGTCATAAGATCACAGACGTCGGTACTCGTATCTCTGTTGGCTAACTCTCACAGCGCAAACGATAACACTGCTACACACATATTTATACTACCCTAGTTACAAAATTTTATAAAACATTTATATTACCGGTTGTTCTTTATGGTTGTGAAACTTGGACTCTCACTTTGAGAGAGGAACATAGGTTAAGGCTGTTTGAGAATAAAGTGCTTAAGAAAATATTTGGGGCTAAGAGGGATGCAGTTACAGGAGAATGGAGAAGTTACACAACACAGAACTGCACGCATTGCATTCTTTACCTGACATAATTAGGAACATTAAATTCAGACGTTTGAGATGGGCAGGATATGTAGCACAAATGGGCGAATCCAGAAATGCATATAGAGTGTTAGTTGGGAGGCCGGAGGAAAAAGACCTTTAGGGAGGCCGAGACGTAGATGGGAAGATAATATTAAAATGGATTTGAGGGAGGTGGGATATGATGATAGAGAATGGATTAATCTTGCTCAGGATAGGGACCGTTGGCGGGCTTATGTGAGGCGGCAATGAACCTCCGGATTCCTTAAAAGCCAGTAAGTAAGTAAGTTACAAAATTAGATCACTGTTAATCTCCTGGTCTTTTAATCCCTCCATAAAGGAAAAAAAAAAAAACATATGCAGGAGAGTGCATGTTTTTTAAACTGACGTTATAACGATAATATTATCTATCTACTTCGCTCCAATAGATGACGCAAAGCACATTCCTTTCACGGTTAATCTCCTAGTTGGGGAACAGTACCACGAACATCTTACCCCTTAGCGGCCTCGAGCTGATGCTGCCCGCAATACACTCCGGCACAGATAGACTCCGCGCCAAGTCACTCTACAGATCCCTGGGACGGACCATGTTCGATATCCGGTCCGGTCGTGAAGGAATTTTTAGTGAACAAAGCAGACATTTCAGAGGGTATTTCTTGGGACAATCCTTTCCTCTATGATTCCACCAACACACTCCACATCCCCCCGTTCCATCTATCATCTACAATAGTAAAAAATTAGCTGGAGTGAAGTATATGAGGTAGTGCGGGTTTACGATACTAATAAAGGAAGAGGTTGGAGTTCCGGACGCTAGGTCTTATCAGGTACTTGTCTGTGGATGGACGTGGTTCTTCCAGGCTGAGGCAGGATATCTCACCTGTCAGGATCGGATCCACCAATCGTACCACCCGGACCTCCTGTCGGGTTTGGACAATTATTATAATAAGACAGAACTCGCAATGCAATGGGCCAATATAAGCAGAAGTGTAAGAATCGTCCCGGCTCCAGCACTCGGGAAAAGCCATGGGAAATCAAGAAAAGTTATCTGTTCTGCATGCTATGAAGTTGTATGGAAGGCATTGAGGTAGATTTCCGTCAGGAGATGAAGTCGGCACCACGCGACCATACGACCAGGGAGGACAGCAATGTGTGATTATTAAGCGTTGGTCCACAGATATACAGGGTGATTCACGAGGAAAGGTAAACAATTTGGGATGTGAATTCTGAAGTCATTCTGAGTCAGAAAGTTCGTTTGAATATGGGTCCGTTTTCGAACGGTTGCGGAGATATGGCTCTTTGATTTCACAAAAACTTCTGGGATTCCATTGTACTAACTCGCATTTAGAGATAGACAACGGACAAATTTAAAGTTTATATTCACGTATGCATACATACCTAATATTCTAGATGTTGGGGTCGATGTTTTCGCACATTTTCAAAGGTACCTCCTTCTGCTTCAATGCACTGTTGCGCTCGGGCGTGAATCGCGCACATCGCTCGGAGAGTTGCACGTGGCTGTTCTTTATGCGGCGTGCAGCATTCAAAATACGGTCGATTAGCGCCTCTCTCGCTTCCACTTTCCTTTGGTATACCAAGTCTTTCATCCAACCCCATAGATAGTAAGTACTCTTCGATATGGTACCCTTCTGTTCGGACACGTCGTTCATATTCAGCGACGGCACGCAAGGAACTCCCATCGCACAAACCATAAAGATACACAATGTCGGCGTATTCTCTAGTCGAAAATTTATAAGACATCTTGAAAAACACAACTTAACACTTCCGGTAACTGTACCTGTATAACTACTGTACTGTAGGTAATTGACTTAACTGCTGTGAACTGATAAGTGATAGTGTATTTGTGTTATGTGCGGGTTCTGTGTCATTACATCAGACAAGGGCAGGCGATTGGACATTCGTAATGCCCCATCATCCGGTTTGTGAGGTGAATGAACTTATCTTATCCACATCGCTCACAATGCAGATTCCAATGTTACGTCATTCATTGCGATCCGTGACCTTGTCTCACGTCAGCAGCATATGGTAACGTCTGATTCACATTGGGGCGGGACGTTTTACCAAAAAGTGCATCTAGCTCCGCCATCGTTCGAAAACGGACCTATGTTCATATGAACTTTTCCACTCAAAATGACCTAAGATATCGTATCCTAAATATTTGACATTTTCTCGTGAATCACTCTTTGTACTCTCCTCTGCACCACATTGGATTGTAAATCGGTACGAAAGGATGAGGTAAAACAAAAAGAAGAGAGAAAAAACAAAGACACAAAGAGAGAAAGAAAGAAAGAAAGAAAGAAAGAAAGAAAGACAGAAAGAAAGAAAGAAAGAAAGAAAGAAAGAAAGAAAGAAAGAAACATTAAGGCTCAAGTGTTCAACTTCACTAATCAATTTGTCTGCTAGGTTTATATAAAATAGCAATAGGTCTATTTTACAGTCACAAGTGGGAAGTTGATAATATTCTGCCACCTTTCCACATTAAAAATTCTAAGCGTTAAATTAAAATAAATTCAGGTCTGGCAACCTTGAGTGGATTTTTCTTCCCCACTCTGGCCTTGAATTAACAGCGTCCTTCCCTCCAAGTCTGAATAAATGCAGTTTATAACAAACTTTTAATTAATTTACATAAACATGAAACTATGAGAGAGAGTGAGCTTATTGCCTATAATTAATATAGGAGTTCCGCATACTAATTACTTTAATTAATGTACACGAGGTCCTGTTCGTCAAGTTAAATTAATTAGATTTCGAAAGAGTTTGCATGTTATGAGCTTGTGCATTGTTATTATGACTCTTAGAAGATTTCTGAGGCTTAGATCCACGCTAGATTCGAACACGTATCTTGTTAAATAAGTTAACTTTCCATCTTATAAACTGTACACGATATATAGAACGTAACAGTGTACTGTCGTTCACTGTAAGATAAAATTGTTATTCATGGTCTTATATCGCAGAGGAAATTTACCTAAAAAGAAAGTAAAAATTAGAATATAATATTCATTTTAATGCCAAATGTATAAAAAATTTAATATTGTATTCAAGAAATACAATTTTAATAAGTATTTTTAATACATATGAAAACAGTTTCCACGTTTAATTTATTCTTTACCTCTATGAATAGTATATATTTTAAGGAAACATAATATAAGTATACTAGAGAAGCTCAATATTGTGATTCAAAAGAAAAAAAAAGTCTATGCGTGGCGAAATGCAGTCAAAAGTAAACTACACGAATAACATTAGGATAATAACTAGCATGACCTCAAGAATACTTTGCAATAGTCATACTCGTAAGTTCATAATGAAGGGTGAAAGACAGTCGCTAATTTCATCACTATTTATACAATCAACAACTAGAACACTAACACTATTGTCGTCCACCGTTGTGGCTGAGGGTTAGCGAGTCTAACTCGAACCCACCGGTACCGGGTTCGATTCCCGGTTAGGACGAATTGCCTGGGTGAGGATTATTTCGGAGTTTTTTTTTAATATCAGGTAACTTTATCAGGCGATTGGAACCCCACTCATCTTCGCCACTTCCTTTCCTCCTTCATCCTTTCCTCATCATCCCGTTTCTGGTTTTTCAGATCACTCTACCGGCGGCCTCCCGAAGCTGCCGACTCTCTCGACCGGCCTCCGTGGAATGTAGTTCAGCGATGTTGGATCGCTCCTGCGGACCTACTCCGGGGAGGAGTTTCGCCTCAGACCGATAGGGGGGCCTAGGAGGGATTTGCCGAAGCAGGAATGGTATATGGATTCTGTCGACTGTAGGGACCGGTCGTTTAGGGAGTCATGTGGTTAAGACGGTGCGCGTAGGGGATCTGTGGCATGCAACTCATTCCATATCGAGGGTTAGCGCAATAGATCTCAAAGGTCGCAGTACTGGTCCATCTGTGCCCCCCCTCAGTTAAATTCCATTCCATTCGATTCCAACACTATTGTCATTGTAAACAATAATAATTCTGTTAATTTCAACTCTAATAGTCTACCTTTGCCACTAAAAGCATGACTGAAGTTTGTTATTATTAACAGCTCTTTTTCACTTACTATTATCACCAACAGTAACAGTAACATTAATAAATCCTGTCCAAATTCAACCTCGCAAATTTCTAGTGTAATAATTAACAATAGATCCCTATTAGAAACAACAACAACCAAATTTCTTGGCTTAAAAATCGATAATGTGTTAAATTGGAAAAACCATATTAAAGAAATTACCCCCAAACTAAATTCAGCATGTTTTGCTATTAGATCTATGCAAAAGAGAGTACATATCAATACCTTAAAAACAATATACTTTGCATACTTTCACTCGGTAATGAGTTTTGGAATAATATTCTGGGGAAATTCCACAGATAGTAACAGTATATTCCTATTACAAAAAAGAGTAATTATAATAATAGTAGGTGCCAAATGTAGTGAATCTTGTAGGACTATTTAAAAAAAAACTACAAATAATGCCCATGCCTTGTCAGTACCTATATATTTTCATTAATAATCTTCCTCTTATATAATCGTGAAAACTTTGTAACTAATTCAACAGTTCATAGCATAAACACACGTCAAAAAATGACTTTCATACTCTATCGGCAGGTCTATCAAGCTATCAAAAAGGAGTGCGTTATATGGCAGTAAAATTGTTTAATAGCCTCCCTATCGATATAAAAAATGAAACTCAAAACACAAGATTATTTAGGGCCAAATTAAAGAAGTACCTCATGAAATTGAATTTCGAGTTTACTAGTAGACTATATTGTAAATCTCTTCTGTATATATTTAATTTACTTCTAAGACTTTATAATAGGTGATGTTTACTTATGAAGCATGACATTCAATTAACGTATCTTCATGAAATTGATACTAAAACTTCAGAGTTGTACAATATAGTAGACTATATTATAAATCTCTTTCTTGTCATACAATATGTATATATTTCATTTAGACTTGTCATACAATATGGACTATAAATTAAGACTTTATAATACTTCTCTTGTCATACAATTAAGTATACAATACAATTTGCCGTATCTACTACATACAGTGTTTACTTCTCTTGTCAATATGAATGTTATGGAAAAGTATACAATACAATTACTAGCGCCGTATCTACTACTACAGTGTTTACTTCTCTTGTCATACAATATGGAACAAGTATACAATACAATTACTAGCGCCGTATCTACTACTACAGTGTTTACTTCTCTTGTCATACAATATGGAACGAAGTATACAATACAATTACTAGCGCCGTATCTACTACTACAGTGTTTACTTCTCTTGTCATACAATATGGAACGAAGTATACAATACAATTACTAGTGCTTGTCATACAATATGGTATCTACGTATACTACAGTGTTTACTTCTCTTGTCATACAATATGGAACGAAGTATACAATACAATTACTAGCGTTTACTTCTCTTGTCATACAATATGGAACGAAGTATACGTATCTACTACTACAGTGTTTACTTCTCTTGTCATACAATTGTCATACAGTGTTTACTTCTCTTGTCATATGGAACGAAGTATACAATACAATTACTAGCGCCGTATCTACTACTACAGTGTTTACTTGTCATACAATTGTCATACTTCTCTTGTCATACAATATGAACGAAGAACGCCGTATCTACTACTACAGTGTTTAGTATACAATACAATTACTAGCGCCGTATCTACTACTACAGTGTTTACTTCTCTTGTCATACAATATGGAACGAAGTATACAATACAATTACTAGCGCCGTATCTACTACTACAGTGTTTACTTCTCTTGTCTTGTCATACAATATGGAACGAGTGTTTAGTACAATACAATAGCGCCGTATCTACTACTACAGTGTTTACTTCTCTTGTCATACAATATGGAACGAAATACAATACAATTACTAGCGCCGTATCTACTACTACAGTGTTTACTTGTCTCTTGTCATATCAATATGTTTACTTCTCTTGAACAATATGGAAGTATACAATACAATTACTACAGTGTTTACTTCTCTTGTCATACAATATGGAACGAAGTATACAATACAATTACTAGCGCCGTATCTACTACTACAGTGTTTACTTCTCTTGTCATACAATATGGAACGAAGTATACAATACAATTACTACAGTGTTTACTTCTCTTGTCATACAATATGAAACGAAGTATACAATACAATTACTAGCGCCGTATCTACTACTACAGTGTTTACTTCTCTTGTCATACAATATGGAACTACTACTACAGTGTTTACTTCTCTTGTCATACAGTGTATACAATACAATTACTACAGTGTTTACTTCTCTTGTCATACAATATGAAACGAAGTACAATACATTGTGAAACGAAGTATACAATACAATTACTAGCGCCGTATCTACTACTACAGTGTTTACTTCTCTTGTCATACATTATGAAACGAAGTATACAATACAATTACTAGCGCCGTATCTACTAATACAGTGTTTACTTCTCTTGTCGTACATTATGGAACGAAGTATAGGCCTACTGACTTAAGAATGCCGAACTAACTCAGGCTTTAGCAAAAAACATTAGCGATTTCCTTTCGACTTTACCTTTTACGATCCCATAGAATGGAGTAGAGGCAGAAATTATCATTAAAGATCTAAACTCTTCTCTTTGATTTCTGGATTATAATGTATTTAATCACATTCTGTATTAAAGTGTGTTTCTATGTTTCATTTCTAATTTAGTATTCACACCACTCTCTTAGCCATGCTGACAGGGTGTACGAGTAATAGTAAAATGCAATCCTCGAGACAAAAAGTGTCGTCAGTGTGCATGACGCTATTGTTTACATCTGAATCTTTGCCCTTGACATGTTTCGTGATTTTTGTATTCATTATACTCGTATTTTCTTTTCTTTTCAACTCGGCAATCTTACACTTTTCTTGTTGGCAGTAAGTCGAATATTAAACTTTTTCACTTCTCATAAATATGCATGTTGTGTAACGCAATGCAGTTTTTTTAATGTCCCTTTGAAATCTTACAGCTTACTGAGGCTAGATGTATGATGAAATGTTACGTCAGTACTAAACAAGAATTAATCGAATGAAAGTTGTAGAGAAGGCTGAAATATTCGGAGAAAACTTGTCAAAGTCGTTTTGTATAAAACAAATCTTCCATACCAGTTATAATAAATAATTGGATTTCAGTAGTTACCTACTGGTACAACTTTCATTTGTCTACTTTTTATTTATTGATTATGGTCTATTGTAACAGCTTATGATTTTATACATGTTTCTGACTTACTCTACAATGCAGAAATTAAAGAATAATTTCAGCCAATAAAAATTTGCCTTACTTGCGAATTCTACATGAGACAGTAGAGCATGTGGGCAACTTCATATTCTTATGGTGTAATATAAGCAGTAACATGAGCTGCTGCCAAGAAGTCAAAAGGAGATTATCAATGCCAAGGAAGTTTTTAATAGAAAAAGGAGCATCTTCAGCAGACCTCTGGAGAAAGAACTAAGGAAGAGACTAGTGGAGTGCTTTGTGTGGAGTGTAACAATGTATGAGGCAGAGACATGGACATTACGACGAAGTGAAGAAAAACGACTAGAAGCATTTGAAATGTGGATATGGAGAAGGATGGAACGTGTGAAATGGACAGAGAGAATAAGAAACGAAGCTGTGTTGGAAAGAGTGGGTGAAGAAAGAATGATGCTGTAACTGATCAGAAAGAGGAAAAGGAATTGGTTAGGTCACTGGTTGAGAAGAAACTGCCTTCTGAAGGATGCACTGGAAGGAATGGTGAACGGAAGAAGAGCTCGTGGCAAAAGAAATAAGATGATAGACGACATTAAGATATATGGACCATATGAGGAGACAAAGATGAAGGCAGAAAATAGGAAAGACTGGAGAATGCTGCGTTTTCAGTGAAAGACCTGCCCTTGGGCAGAACATTATGAATGAATGAAATATTTAAAATCATTACCAACTGTTTTTGAGTAGTTAAAATGGTGTTAACGACTGTTACAGTTAAATGTTGGTTGTTTTAAACAAAATTTATGTTGAAAAAAATGGAAACACATACAAACAAAACGTTAAAAAATAACAGGCTGTTCATTTAACATTCGTTAAGTCAAATTAAACATCACTTGGAGAAAATGGCTGTAAGAGTATTAAATACAGAACCCTGTCTGCCATTTGTAAGATAATGTGCAGTTAAACTATATTCCATTTGGGTTGCTCAGTTGCGAAGTATTAATTTACTGATAACAGTTTAATGTGAGAAGGGTTTGGTATCCTAGCAACCACATATCGCTATATTGCTGTGCATATAAATCTGATCTAAGGTTCAATTACAGCAATGGTCGCAGTATTGATCCTGAGATGCTATCAGTTCATGCCTAGACAAGTCCAACAGTTTCCATGCAATTTAATTTTAATAACCAGTATAAGTGCACATTATACCGTGACAATATGATATCTGGCTGGCTGCCTGTGAAATAAAATCGGTTGGCGCATGGCAAAGTGGACGACCCAGAAGTTACATTTAATTTTGTTTAGAGAGAAATACTTCTGCATCAATTAGGGGCAGGGCTGGGCAGAATACTGATATCCAAGTATTTGAAATACAAATACAAAATACTTCAAAAATTGTATTTGAAATACAAATACAAAATACTTTAAAAAATTAACCAAAATACATTTGTATTTCAAATACTCAAAATACATTTGTATTTGAAATACTCGAAATATATAGGCCTAAAGAAATAAAAATATTACTGAAAATCTAAAATATTTTATTAACATTAAAAGTATTTTTACCTCGAAATTTTATATAAACACTGAAACTGAACATTCTTCCTTTTCCCAGTCAGCAATGAAATTATGCTACATATGGATAATTACTGCTGCCTTAAAAAAAAACAGTTTCTTAAGAAGTTTATCAGATAAGGATCCCCTTGCTTGTGAATGAATAAATCCTGCAAAACAGAACAGTCTTTCTACGGGTGCAGAGGTACACAAACTCGTATTATACTTTATAAAAGCTTCTTTCACTGTTGGGTAATTCTCTAGAGTACACAGGGTTGTCCCTTTGCCATTGAAGATGAGATGGCTACCTGAAACTGCCTCACCAAATGATAAGAAGAGGACACAGAATATGTGTGTGAAACCAGCTGAGCAGTTCTCTGTTACACCTGTTTATATCATGTTTGAATTGCAATATTTGAGAGATTGAGTCATAAAGAGAAATCCATCGAGTTGAGCAAGGAAACTTTGACGAATATTTCAAGATATCTGATATAATTTCTGAGGATTTGGGTCTCCTAGACGCATTCCATAATGCTGAACATTTAGCAAGTGTTGGGTGATGGATCCTTGATGTTGTTGGAGATTTCTGTATGGCATTAAGGGAATCAGTTGTGGCAAGAAAACTAGCAGATCTGAAATGGATAGGCAAATAAGACAAAAGTTCATTCTTCAAATCCAAATCCAAAACTTGAAGGACAAGAAGAAAAAAAAAAGTATTTTAAGTATTTGAAATACAAAATACATCAATTTTATGTATTTAAATACAAAATACAAAATACTTTCGAAAATCCTTACAAATTACAAAATACAAATGTATTTCAAATACTGCCCTGATTAGGGGAGACTGTTGTACCTTTAGCATAGTGTACCTTTGAACATTTTTTTTTGCTACTACCTAGAGGACTCAAACTGAAGTAGATTGTAGGGAAAGCCGCTAAGTAGATCTGGTCGTAGCTTTGGTTTGACTTATTGCAAAATGTGAGTTCTGTGAACGAAATTATCTTTTTTAGTACCAAAAGTAAACATTTCGTTCATTGATATATATTATCTAACATAAACCCAGATTGTATTTGTTACCATCCATTAAGTACAATGTGTTCCATATCATCTGGTGAGTAATACATATTTTAATCTCCATGATTTATTCGAATCTCTAGTTTTGGGAGCCATATTTGTTTAAACGTGCACCCTCTTGTACCTTTGAACACAAAACATCTTGTACCATGGAACATGTTCCGAGTTCATAATACTATTGGTTTTTGTCTTTCTTTTATTTTAAGATCATGTCACGAAGTAAGTCCGAAATTAAGAGAACCCCCAATTGGTCCGGATGCCTTGAAGAAAGCTGTTGAAGCAATTCTTGTTCCTCCAGGAAATAAAATCTAAATCAGAGAAGCCTGCTATGGTTTATGATTGCAAATACATTTTAAATATGATTGTCAGTTCTTACAACTATATTCCCACCTATATTACATGTGTTCCAACTTACAAGAGGGAATGTTCTAAGATACATGAACCTGTTGTACCTTTGAACATATTACATTTTATTTTTTCCATCCTTAATAGATGTGTAGAACAGGAAAATATATACACGAAGTTGTAAATGAATCTTAAATAATTATTTAAAGTATTTTTTTTTCAATTTAAAAAGTATCATTTCCTAAAATAAAAAAAAAAATAAAAACTGAAAAGTGTTTAAAGGTACAACAATCTCCCCTACATTTTTCCCGTCTCTAGTGTAGGGCCCATGTTATATTTGTGGATCTTGGAAAGGCTTTTGACAGTAAGCTTATGGGGATCCTGAAGAAAACTGGTGTGGATTGGGAAGAGAGGAGGCTATTCTGTAACCTTCAAATAAAGATTCGAAGTCAGGATAGGGGAAGAAATGTGAGAGAGAAGTCAAGTAGGGAGAGGATTAAGACAAGGATGCATTTATCACCTACCCTCTTCAATAGCCTATCTACTTGGAGGATTTAGTGAAGAATTGTTTTCAGAACAAGATAACTAAGGAAGAGACTAGTGAAGTGCTATGTGTGGAGTGAGGCATTGGATGGGGCAGAAAAATTGATATTATGACGAAGTGAAGAGAAACGATTAGAAATATTTTAAATGTGGATATGGAGAATAATGGAGCGTGTGAAATGAACAGACAGAACAAGAAATGAAGTGGTGCTGGAAAGAGTGGTTGAAGAAAGAATAATACTAAAACTGATCGGGAACAGAAAAAGAAACTGCCTACTGAAGGATGCACTGGAAGGAATTGTGAACGGGAGAAAAGTTCGGGCAGAAGAGGATATCAAACTATAATACAAGATTAAGATGTATGGATTGTATGCGGAGACTAAGAGGAAGGCGGAAAATAGGAAAGAGTAGAGAATGCTGAGTTTGCAATTAAGGACCTGCCGTTAGGAGAAAATTATGAATAAATATAGGCCTAATGATTTTTCCGCGTTCACTTACAATTCCCCTTAAGATTGGTTGGAACGTAAGGTCACTGACTGTTCAACTCTAAGTAATGTATTGTTAAATAATTATACACACACACAAGATCGCATCCTCATTCAGAAAACAGAAATACAACATAGCATACAGAACAGAAAACACACTACAAAGACATCTCAACACACAAACAACACAAACAAATAAATACGACACAGGCGCATACAAACTTACATGCAATAGTTGCAAAAATTTCTACATTGCACAGACAGGCAGATCATTCCAAACTCGATACAAAGAACACATTAAAGCAATAACCAAAGAACACAATACATCTAAATGTGCCGAACACATAAATAATGCTAACCACACATACAATAACATAAATACAGACATGGAAATCCTATACATACAACCCAAAAACCAAAAACTCAACATACTATAACAATATGAAATATACAGACACACTAAAACACACCCCAATCAAATTCTCAACACACAGATCAATTTCAGAACACACACACTATTTGACACAACTCATCACACGAACGCACCCACACAACAGGCAGCGAAGTTGAGATAGCGCCGAGATCTAGTAGGCTCTGAGGATGGTGTCGAATAGCACGGAAACAGCTGTAAGCCGCACATGCTTACATAATTAACATGAGTAAGATCGCTATTTAATCAATTAAATAATTATACTATAAATGAATAGAGAGTATATCATAGGGGGTTAGTATAGAGCACGTCTACAATAAAGTAAAATAAAACAAAACGCCGAATCAAGAACACGAAATCATATTACAATAGGCAAGGTCACCTGCTTGAAACTCACATAAAGGAAGTGTTACTTCTTGCGGCGCGAATAACCTAGACCTTTGCGATCGTCGGGAGTGGTTGTAGGCCTACAGTACGTGTTCCGTGTGGCTGCTCTATCAGACAGCCCACACAGTACGTCATCTTTACATGGAATAAGTTTATTGCTCATTTATTAGGACAATTAAAGCAGCCTTGAAATGTACTTCTTTCTGGAACATCAGGAAGCAGGAATAAGACGGCCAGTCTTACTCATCTCAGACGAGAACAACAGATTCCATGTCTCATACATAATCGAGATGGCCGTCGGACAGTTTTTTTTTATATTTCCCTCATACCCACCACATTAATGCAGTTCCTCCTTCATAACAATAGTATTATGTTTGCTAGAAATTTCGTATTATTATTATTACATCAATCTTAGTCGACAAACATTTAGCATTGCTATAGTTATTATTATTATTATTATTATTATTATTATTATTATTATTATTATTATTATTATTATTAGTGTTATTATTACTACCAGTAGTAATAATAGTAGAAGCAACAGAAGAAATAGTAATAGCAACAGAAGTAGTAATAGCAACATCTGCAGGACTAATAGTAGCAGAAGTAATAGTAGTAGCAACAACAGAAGTAGTGGTAGCAACATCTGCAGCAGTAGTAATAGCAGTAGCAGTAGTAGTAGTAGTAGTAGTAGTAGTAGTAGTAGTAGTAGTAGTAGTAGTAGTAGTAGTAGTAGTAGCAGGAGCAGAAGAAGTAGTAGTATGAGCAGCAGCAGATATAGTAGTAGCAACAACAGATTTGGTAGTAGTAGCAGCAGCAGATGTAGTAGTAGTAGTAGTAGTAGTGCTAGCAGAAGTAGTAGTGGAAGCAACAGTAGTAGTAGTAGTAGTAGTAGTAGTAGTAGTAGTAGTAGTAGTAGTAGTAGTAGTAGTAGTAGTGGAAGCAACAGTAGTAGTAGTAGTAGTAGTGCTAGCAGAAGTAGTAGTGGAAGCAACAGTAGTAGTAGTAGTAGTAGTAGTAGTAGTAATAGTGCTAGCAGAAGTAGTAGTGGAAGCAAAGTAGTAGTAGTAGTAGTAGTAGTAGTAGTAGTAGTAGTAGTAGCAGCAGAAGTAGTAGTAGTAGTAGTAATAGTAGCAGTAACAGATGTAGTAGCAGCAGATGTAGGAGTAGTAGTAGGCCTAGTAGTAGCAGGAGTAGGTGGAAGAAGTAGTAGTAGTAGTAGTAGTAGTAGTAGTAATAGTAGTGGTGGTAGTAGTAACAGCAGTAGTAGTGGTAGTAATACCAGAAGTAGTAATAGCAGCAGAAGTGGTGGTGGTAGTAGTAGTAATAGTAGAAGCAGCAGAAGTGGTAGTGGTGGTGATAGTAGGAGTATGAGCAGCAGCAGTAGTGTATCGACAGTAAATTCTCGTATTTACTGAAAATATGCATACACAGTCGTGACTTAGCACATTTTGGAAAATATTCAAATGTTTAACAGCATTGTTATCTAGCATAATATCAATTTCCAAAAATTAAATTCTGTCAATAAAGCTCACTTTCCATAATGTTTTAACTGTCAAAGTTTCCTTTCAGTATCTTCAAAATATTTCCATTTATAAAAAATCACGTTTCCTGAAAAAGTAGCTTTTCTGACTCAGCACCGTTTGGAAAGTCACTCTTCAATTCCGTTCGTCTCTTTGAAGGTAATGTGTATTGTCAATTCAGGGTCACATGTACGAACCTTACTGAAAGCAAATTCATGTGTAATGAAATATGAGCTATTACGTAAGGGGATACATAACAATATGACGCAACCTGCCTTGCTATTGTTATTCTACATGTACAGATAGCTGAAGTGATACCGTGCCAGAGTCGCATTAACCGGTCTCGTTCCTGTTTCCTCGACTATGTCTGTGCTAATTACCTCACCTGTTTTTTACTTTCCCGTACTCATGATTATATCGACAGTAAATTCTCGTATTAACTGGAAACGACAGCGTTATGCTTTTCGTTTCTTCAACTGTTCTGAATCAACGTTTTCCTTTTAGATACCCTTTTAGAGATAAGAATTATAAAATACTAATATAGTTAAGACGTATCCTTGGTTATACTTCTTAATGTTCTTCTCGTGAGACTCTACCTCTTCAGTTTTCTTCTCCTTGCAACCTCCTTTCATTAAAGAAGGTAAAAACTAAGTTTCAAGTACAGATTATGTACAGGATGGAAGTTATATAACAAGAATAATAATAATAATAATAATAATAATAATAATAATAATAATAATAATAATAATAACCATGAAAAAATGGAACTACTGAAACTACTACTATTGCTAACTAAAATTTATTACTGAATTTAATGTATGATGAAAAGAAATAAATTACAATCATTGACGAATGAAAGAGTATTATGTGAAAAGTTTTGTATCAAAACTGTCGCCATCCGGGATGCAGCAAAGTAGAAACCCTTTGGCATGTTTTGGGTTATTGCGCTAAAGGAGAATTACTGACAATGAGAAACAATCGCAACCACTCTTTGGAATGCAAAAGGGAGGTTTACGAAGAAGTGTACTGCTTGGCTGAGAATGGGTCAACCAGAAGAACAGACATCATATCCATCGATCGCCGGAATCAAAGAAGCCTCATTCTTGACCCCACTGTCCGTTTTGAGAAGGATGATCAACAAGCCTATAACGTTAACGACCAAAAGAAGTCTATTTAGAACCTATGTATTCCTCATTTTAGTGAGAAATACAAAATTAACATTAATATATGGGAAGTGAAAGGACTTCTTTTTGGCGCTAGGGGAACTTCATTTAATTTAACCAAAACCATTCTTCTTTCTCTTAAATTTTCTAATGAGGACGTTAACAAAATTTGTCTAATGGTATTGAGAGATTCATTGTCCAATTTACACAATCAATTGTATAACACTACATAATATTATTGACTTCATTTCAATTATGTATTGTATTTTTATCTCAGAAATGGAAATATAAAAATTGGAAATTTATCCTTCGAAGAGGTGGAAAAATTCAAATATCTTGGAGCAACAGTAACAAATATAAATGACATTTGGGAGGAAATTAAACACAGAATAAATATGGGAAGTCCCTGTTATTATTCGGTTGAGAAGCTTTCGTCATCTAGTCTGCTGTCAAAAAGTCTAAGTTATAACTTATAAAACAGTTATATTTCCGGTTGTTCTGTATGGTTGTGAAACTTGGACTCTCACTTTGAAAAAGGAACAGAGGTTAAGTGTGTTTGAGAATAAGGTTCTTAGGAAATATTTGGGGCTAAGAGGGATGAAGTTACAGGAGAATGGAGAAAGTTACACAACGCAGAACTGAACGCATTGTATTCTTCACCTGACATAATTAGGAACATTAAATCCAGACATTTGAGATGGGCAGGGAATGTAGCACGTATGGGCGAATCCAGAAATGCATATAGAGTGTTAGATGGAAGGCCGGAGGGAAAAGACCTTTGGGAAGGCGGCCGAAACGTAGGTGGGAAGATAATATTAAAATGGATTTGAGGGAGGTGGGATATGATGGTAGGGACTGGATTAATCTTGCACAGGATAGGGACCAATGACGGGCTTATGTGAGGGCGGCAATGAACCTCCGGGTTCTTTAAAAGTTATATCAGTAAATAAGTACTTTTATCTCATGTTTCTCCGAAATCAAATTGTAAATACTTTTGTTCTAAGTTTATCATTGCTTTTTTTTTCTCTCCGCAAATAAAATTGTACTTTATTTTTAAGTCAACCTTTGCTTTGTACTCCGGATCCTGCCAAGTGTCCCAAATTGTGGAATTAGTAGTTGTAGAACAAAAATTGCGATACAAAATTAGGTATCCAAGTGAAATCTTCTAACGAAAAAGGCGTTACACTGTAAAAAATAATTTATATAAATATTGAATTAATAGCGCTAGCCTACATATTTCGGAGAACGTTGATGACAATTTTTTATCGAACTTTACTTCATGTAACTAAATATAAAGTGATGAAAGAGTAATGGAACGGAGAAAAATTCTCCCCGGCGCCGGGATTTGAACCCGGGTTTTCAGCTCTACGTGCTTATGCTTTATCCACTAAGCCACACCCATCCCGCCGTCGGACAGAATTGTCTCAGATTAAGTTCCAACTCTTGGGTTCCCTCTAGTGGCCGCCCTCTGCACTACGTCATAGATGTCAATGATCGTAGGACTGAAGTCCACACATGTGCTGAGGTGCACTCGTTATGAGTGACTAGTTGGCCGGGATCCGACGGAATAAGCGCCGTCTTAAATCACGAGACAATTGTGTCCCACGCCGGGGTGGGTATCCGGTGTGGCTTAGTGGATAAAGCATCAGCACGTAGAGCTGAAAACCCGGGTTCAAATCGCGGCGCCGGAGAGAATTTTTCTCCGTTCCATTACTCTTTCATCGTATGATGACGCAGAATATCTGCATGGAAATATCATATGTACTTCGGTACATTAAAATAATATACAGGGACATAATTTTATTTTTACTAACATTTTTAATATTAACTTGCCTATACCTCTGGATCAACGCTGTTTGCTTCCCCCCTTCCACGACTGGAGTTCGATGATACTGGCATAATATACAAACAAATCACTTCACTAGGTATAGGAGGGAAGAAAAGTAGTTCATCCATTTACGTAAACTAGGAAATATTGCGCTTTTGAGTTTAATCATTTTCATTAGGTTTTTGTGTAATCAAAATACAGTACAGTATTAACAATGAGTGTTTTGTTTTTACTCACGAACTGAGTTGTCCATGTGGACGTATTCATTATGCAGTGTATATTATACTGTCTACAGCACATTAGCGTACAATATGGAGAATGAAGTTAAATTGAAGAATAATCATAATGTGGATATTTAAACATATTTTTTTAAATGGTGGCCGTTCATTTCGATACAGGCTTCAGTTCTAATGTGCATATTATCGCACTATAGACTATTGCACTTAATTCTAATTACCAGTTTCGTCCTTCGTACTAGTTACTCATGTTGAAATAATTCTGTACCTACTCTATAAAAGAGTACCTTATGTACTGTAACTTCAATCTTCACTTCTGCCCGATCCGAAAAGATAAAGTTACTCAGACATACTATCTACTGTCCGTCCAAGTGGTTATTTCGTAGGGTCGTAGAAAGGAGGGAAATCACGTGACAGTTAATTACTTAACGAAGCCCTTTTATTTAAGTTATTTTAAACAGTTGTATAGTATTACGTAGACGTCCAATTCCTAACAGAAATTAATGTTCTCAGAAAAGTGCTAAGACAGCCCAGCCACTAGCTGGCGAATAAAAGCTGGTGGGGGAAACCGGGATACGACGTAGGCAAATGGACGACAGTAGCTGTGCGAAAATTATTCAATATTGAAAGTTCTTTCGTCACTGGAAAACGCGAATATATTTTTGGAACGTTCTGTTTACTATGACTGTATATGCGGTCTTGGATCTATGTGGAGGACGGTTTATCTTCATTAGTAGAAGGGGTGGGAGTGAAGTACATGCAAAAACTCAGGTACAATAAAAATTGAAGTACAAATAAAATGATGTCCCTGTATATAAATATAGTGCTTAGGAATATAAATTACTTTTCATTAAGTGACAGCTGATAATTACAGCAAATAAATTATAGTGTTACCACCACTCATCTTGTTTGCTTGTTTACAGGTATTTAAACATACGGAAATTATCTTGAGTTATAATTCAGAAGCGTACATATCTACATATCATAGTGACTATATTCATTCGTGTGCAATGCCGCAAGGTTTCACGAGTTGGTTTCCAAACTTAGCCTTTCTTATCAGACTGGAAGGTTGGGCGTTGCCAGGTTGCGCATTGCGGCGAAGGAGACTAAAGCAAGGCTCATAACTGTTCTTGATTTGTGTAATGCAAGTGATGATACATTGTTTAAACAGACGACATTCCTTGTATACCACGAGATAAATGTGTTTGTTTGAGTTATGACTATGAGTAATAGTACACTGTGTGTAATCTCACATTTCATGGCAAAAAGCTTTGAATTATTCCATTATAAACGGACACAGTTGATCATAAAATTGTCATAATAAACTTTAAATAACTGTGTTTTGATTGCGTACATCATTATCAATTATTTTAATTCCAGTTATTTTTCGCTTTACACTATTTCTTTTTCATTAAAAATAGTTACTTTATTTATGGCTAGGAATTTTAATTAGACATTACGTGCACAGTCTATACTTGTTTTTTTGGAAGATGGGACACGAGAGGAGCGTTGCGATCGGAAAAACAACTGAATGTCACATAACGTGGTAGGCCTGTTGCTATGGTAACAACGGTTGAGTTGCCAAACTTACAGTTCCCACGTGGTGAGTGCTTAATAGCTTTCTTGGCGACATATATTGTGCGCACAATATGAGCATTGGTACCATACATTTCGTTTTTGATTCTCTGTCGATTTCTGTATTGTTTTCTTACCTTCGCGTCAATTGTCAATGAATGTTTTAACGTCAGCCATCTTAACGTCAACTGCTATAGTCGCGACGCTGTTATTCCCGGCGTGACTCCTCCTCTTTGCTTACGTCTTAGGAAGTGAAGGCTCTATAAAGTCTATGTAGGTAGTATCGTTCGCCATTTTTGTTCGCCGAGCTACTAGACGAGGAATCTATTTGCCGTACCGTTAAACATTATCATGTCGTAGCTCCTATGATAATAAATCAAATTTACTGTAATTCAGCAAAAATTTGTGCGGAAAATAACGTCCTCATGTGCTTTCTGCGAACGCCAACGAAAGAGCTAAAATGGCGGGCGATTATATTAAGTATTTATCGAGCCTTAGGAAATGCATAATGTCTTCATCGGCGAATCACAAGACGCACACGTTTAAATGTAGCCGACCTGCAACGTGATTGGCTGCCGGAAATTAGAGCGACGGGACTATAGCTTCCATCAGCTGGCAGGGTGCTGGTGCATATTGACAACATAGCACTGTAGTCCCAAGCTCGGCCGCTTCACTGTCATGTCCCATCTTTCAAAAAAACAAGTATAAGAGTCTGTACAATATGCTTAAGTGGTTTATTAGACAGTCCAGCTTCGTTTAACATTTCCACTTTGTTGTACGTAGTTTAATTATGCAAGTTATAAGATCTAACAAGCAAACTTCCTTATGGGGGCAGATAAAATTTTTCTTTTTTCTTTCACGATGTTAATAATGTCAAAACAAGTGCTTTTACAAATTTTGGCCACTCGAGCGCTATTACGAGAGCCCCCAGAAAGTAAGTTTCTCTGGGCCGTTTACAGATAAGAAACACAGTTTATTGAAAATTTATTGGAACAGCTACAGATATTGTTTAACTATGTTTAAACATATTCCCACAGGAAATGAGATGTCATATCGTGGGATCAACTTTTATATCCCTGTGTCATAGAAGTCTGCCGCCTGAGGTCGGAACCAGTATGTCACAGCCCTCTGTTGGTCCTATAGTCTGAGAAATGTCTCAATTCGGGTGGGGAATATGTTGACAAACAGCTCAACAGCTGCTGTATCTGTTCCAATAAATCTTTCTATGAAAATGTGTTTTCTTTATGTAAACGGCCCCAAGGAAACTTACTTTCAGGGAGGTCTTTGTAATTGCGGTCAAGTGGCCGAAATCTGTATAAGCACTTGTTTTGACATTATTAACATGGTGGAAGGAAAACAACTTTTTTATCTGATTCCATGAGAATGCTTGCTTGGAAGTTGGAAGAACGTCACTCAATCTTTTACCAACTCACAATTCGCTCCTCCGTTCCTTCATGAGTAAAACAAACACGCGCTGATTGTGTTATCGCGATGTGTGGGCGCTTATATTCGGTCAAGAATGATTCGGTGGATCGTTTGTGGAAGAATACGGCGATAAACTTGTGACAGCGACCAAATCATAGGTCTTCAAGTTACACCCCACCACTAGTTTGTCTTCACTGTTATTCACTTTTACAGAAATATAGACTACAAGTAGAATGTGTAAGAACTGTTTAATTTTGTAAGCAAACCATTACGATTATAACAAATTTTATTAAAATGCATTTTGTTTAATAGATTATACTGTACAGTTGATGGGTTGATAGCAAAAACCGGACAAGTCCAAACATTCCAATTTTGACCATAGTACAGTTCTCCTCACTTCATTTCAAGCGGCATCTATTGATATGACAAGTTTCTACAAAAATCGGATTTGTGCCATTGAAATGAGTGTTTGAAAACGTAGCGTTTCTGCAAAAAGTGGATTATTCCAACGTCTTTCTAGCAAAACATGGACAAGTCACAAACTTATCCGGTTCTTGTTAGAAAATATCATGAAGATGGTATTAGAGTTGTCTTCTTTTGTTTCATCGCCATATTTGCTGTTATTGTCTGTGTTATTGGTTAAATATTCCGTTTTACAAATGAACGATCATCAAAATGAACCAGATCCAAAAAAAAGGCAAGTCATCAGAATGAGGAGAATGTTGAGGTGGCAGAAAATGGCGATAGCAGTGGGTGTGATGAGTGAAAACACCTATAATAATAATAATAATAATAATAATAATAATAATAATAATAATAATAATAATAATAATAATAATAATGAGAAGAAGAAGAAGATATTTTTTATTTAGCTTAGTTTGTGTTGCAATTAGAATAATAATTATTTTTCGGTAATTACTTGATATAGCTGACATGCCAAGAATTCAAAGACTGAAGGACACAAATTAGAAAGAGAAAAAATATAAATATAACAATATTGTTTCCCTTGTCCAGGATATCATTCTAACTTCAAGTTTTTAATTTAATAAAACACATAAAGTATTTATTTGTATGTTGATACAGTTGACAATAGGAATGAAACATGATTTCGTATACTTTTTGTCAATTAATGTGTACATATGACATTTTCTGAAAAAAGTGGATGTATCCAATTTTTTTTTTTTCGGGAAACCATATGAAAGAGAACAGTGAAACTTTTTACCAAAGTTGGTACCATAGATATAAGATATACCTATATGATATGATATATATTTGATGTCAACATTTACATCCATGTAATATGGACCTCACAATTTGTATCCGTGCCACAATTACATTCATTACAGTTATACATTTTGTAGACGCTCTTATAATTTAACGTTGACCCCATTTAAATCATTAAAAATTGACACTTTTACGACTCTGTTCTTGATTTTCAGTACACTTATATCGAACACACACTTTTTCTAATAATATTTGTTACTAGAACATATTACACCATTTTCCAATATGTTCGTTACTATGTTTCTTGTGTACATTTCATTTTCAGATTTCTACATATTCTCGTACTTCACTATCCTAGCTAAACTTCCCTGCCATACTCCTCACCTATTTTCATTATCTCTATCGTTTTACTTAACTTCCTGTTACACTCCTCTAATTCATTCAAATTGACACTTTTATCACTCCGATCTAGATTTAGAGTTCACTTAGACTATATCGAACACACACTGTTTCTACTAATACTTGTTACTAAAACATATTACACCATTCTCTAATATGTTCGTTGCTATGTCTGTTTCTTCTGTACATTCCCTTTCAAGATCTCACTAATTTTCTACATATTATACTTCGCTATCCTAGCTAGCCTCCCCACCATACTCCTCACCTATTTTCATTATCTTTATCGTCTTATCTGACTTCCTATTAGACTCCTCTAATTCATATTTCAGATACCTATATAAAATATGTCAGATTATTTTATTGTATGAGAAACGTGAGGGACAGTTTTTTTCCGAAAAATTAATGTTTTGGACTTGTTCGGTTTTTGCTCTCAACCTTTCAATTTGTAGGCAATTTAAGTCGTTTACAATTGTATAATAAATATAATTTAAAAATTTCCATTGAATTTTAATCGAACGTAAGTTACAGAACCGTACATAGGAAGGAGAACACAAGGCAGGCCAAGAAGAAGATGGGCAGATACATTCAAGCAGCAGCTGGGAGGCAACTGGTCAACCATCGCCCGCAACAGGAACGAGTGGAGTCAGATAGTGAACAAAGTCATATAGAACTAAAATTTGACAAACTCTAGTGTATCTCACATAGTGAATGTGAATGTAAATATTGTTCACGTAAAATAGCTCATCATGTGAACCACACCAACCGAGCTTCCCCTACAGTGACTTCATTCATTCATTCAAGTTGCAAAGATACTAATTGTAATGTCTTGTTTCCTGCATCAGATTTCTGATAATCAGATAGAATTTTAACGTTGGGAATTAAATTGCAAATCGCAAGCAGGACTTGGGAGCTTGAGAGGCGCCTGAAAGGCAGACCCTGCCCGAAGCTATCGTCGCCCCGCACCCTGCCGGGTTCCCACGTGAAGGTCGCTGTTAGAACACAATGTGCCTTGTCCGGTTTATGTAATATTCTGCATGGCACTGCTGCAATGCGCAACGCTGGCCTGTGGAATGTTTCCAAATTGTTTGGAAACAATGCTCGGAGTTCCCATCGGCACGCAGCTTTGAATATGTCGGTAGTTTCGCGGGGAAATGCACACGATGTGTTTAGCAACGGCGCCACATGGCAGCGGGGCAGAAGCGACTGGTACACAGATCACACACAAAGTTGCAGTTAGTGTTATCAGTAGACAGTGGATGCAGGATGACTTATCGTTGAATGTAGGTGCACATTTATTACATGTTATATTTTTTTTTTCATTCAGACCATTGGCTCAACAGGTTTTAAACGTAAACAGACGACGTCAACATGCTACTGTATCTCCGGACAGTCAGAAGGAAAAGAAAAATAACGTACTGTAGTACTGTACTGGGTGTTCAGTTCAAAGTGTGTCATGGCTCGCTGTATGCCGTCATGTGGCTAGCCGATGAGCCTAGAGAATTCAATCAGCCTACACTTCCGCAGAGGTGTATAACCTATGAGGAAGAGAAGTTGCCTAGCAAGTAAGGCGTTCATTCTGAAGAGTATGCACCGATACGTACGGTAACGTCGGTAGTGGCAGGAATGTGAACTGTTTGGAAATACGTACTGTCGGGATATGGGGAGAGGGTTAAGACGATTACTTACGTCTTTGTTGGCATTAACTTCGACGGTCAACATGGACACGGAGCATTTGATTTGTGTTGTGGAATGTTACCGTACGCAACCGATGATAACAAATACCCTGCGTACGACTTGCCGGCGCAAAACACAGTTCGAAAGAGGTTATGGTAGCACACAGACTGTACAGACCGCCATCTGTTGCTACGACGTTCAAGTTATACCGTACACGTTCTCAAGTTCAGATTGAAGAACGCCTTAAATAATAGACAACTTCTCTAACATATAAGCTGAAACTCGCTTCAAATCGGTGACCCAACAACAGTGACGTCATGACACACTTTGAAATGAACACCCAGTAGTCCTCGTCATCATTGATGCAATTACCAACGTTGCAGTAAACGACGATATATTCTCGTAAGTTGTCGAAGCTGAATCGTCTTCGCCTATCGCTTAAACAGTTTTTGTATCGAGAGAATTTCTGAAGAAAACCTCTAAAATGGGGCTCACTCAATTTCTTTAGAGGAATATTTGTACTGAGCATCATGTTGCACGTGTCGTTAGACCCGCACAACTAAATGATGACGATGATGATGAATAAATGATGATGATGATGATGATGAGATGATGTTCCTCAGATTTCATTTCAATGCATTTCCTGTGCGATGTACTGTTGCAATGTTTCTCTATAGCCTGAGTTGTTCTGGTTTTTATTTCAATTTTACATACATTACACACGATATTGTCTTCGTTAATACATAAAATGTCACTCTCATACTTTTTAATTGCATTTCGTATCTCTGAGCGAATTGAACGTTTTGCCTTCGACATTATGAATGGATCAGCACAACATTATTCAACGCGTACTAAATATATGAGCAGGATAACACAACTGCACACATTGCGTCGCGATGTTACTATGAACGGAACGGGATCCTTTGTTTTGTACGCTGCTGTACTCGCCAGGTACACAAAAGACGGACGGCGCGGCACGTGCCATATACTCTGATACGAAACAACTTCACTTCTCCTTAAGTCATCCCGCATCCACTGTCTAGTTATCAGCACATAGACCCACAAAATTATTTTAAATGCTATATTCATTTAATATTTTATGATATACGAAGACATTTTATGACGTTTCATCACACTGATCTCGAAAATCTAGAATTTTTGCTTCCATCCCACTTGAAGGATACAGGAGGAGTCTGTTATCTGCTGCAGATAGCACAGAGGGCTGCAGCAAGTAAAGGGGCGGTTTTGATGTTGCGTGGTGGTTATGGTCGTGGTAGAGCATGGATACTTACCTGTTGTCAACGTGATATCTGGTGTTGCTTTACACCGATTACACGGAAATCCGGTAGGCATACAACCGCATGCTATTGGAGTCCACACAGGCAATTTCATTAGTTTAATATAGTTCAAAAGACAAAATGATGTAATCTAGAGAAGTGTATATCCTGTATACATACAGTCTTACTAATAAACCGTGTATAGTTTTTATACGAGACTTATGCAGAATTGAGACAGAAAACGTTACTAATAAACCGTGTATAATTTTTATACGAGACTTATGCAGAATTGAGACAGAAAACGTTACTAATAAACCGTGTATAGTTTTTATACGAGACTTATGCAGAATTGATACAGAAAACGTTACTAATAAACCGTGTATAGTTTTTATACGAGACTTATGCAGAATTGAGACAGAAAACGTTACTAATAAACCGTGTATAGTTTTTATACGAGAATTATGCAGAATTGAGACAGAAAACGTTACTAATAAACCGTGTATAGTTTTTATACGAGACTAATGCAGAATTGATACAGAAAACGTTACTAATAAACCGTGTATAGTTTTTATACGAGACTTATGCAGAATTGAGACAGAAAACGTTACTAATAAACCGTGTATAATTGTTATACGAGACTTATGCAGAATTGAGACAGAAAACATTACTAATAAACCGTGTATAGTTTTTATACGAGACTTATGCAGAATTGATACAGAAAACGTTACTAATAAACCGTGTATAGTTTTTATACGAGACTTATGCAGAATTGAGACAGAAAACGTTACTAATAAACCGTGTATAGATTTTATACGAGACTTATGCAGAATTGAGACAGAAAACGTTACTAATAAACCGTGTATAATTTTTATACGAGACTTATGCAGAATTGGGACAGAAAACGTTACTAATAAACCGTGTATAGTTTTTATACGAAACTTATGCAGAATTGATACAGAAAACGTTACTAATAAACCGTGTATAGTTTTTATACGAGACTTCTGCAGAATTGAGACAGAAAACGTTATTAATAAACCGTGTATAATTTTTATACGAGACTTATGCAGAATTGAGACAGAAAACGTTACTAATAAACCGTGTATAATTTTTATACGAGACTTATGCAGAATTGAGACAGAAAACGTTACTAATAAACCGTGTATAGTTTTTATACGAGACTTATGCAGAATTGAGACAGAAAACGTTACTAATAAACCGTGTATAGTTTTTATACGAGACTTATGCAGAATTGAGACAGAAAACGTTACTAATAAACCGTGTATAGTTTTTATACGAGACTTATGCAGAATTGAGACAGAAAACGTTACTAATAAACCGTGTATAGTTTTTATACGAGACTTATGCAGAATTGATACAGAAAACGTTACTAATAAACCGTGTATAGTTTTTATACGAGACTTATGCAGAATTGAGACAGAAAACGTTACTAATAAACCGTGTATAGTTTTATACGAGACTTATGCAGAATTGAGACAGAAAACGTTACTAATAAACCGTGTATAGTTTTTATACGAGACTTATGCAGAATTGAGACAGAAAACGTTACTAATAAACCGTGTATAGTTTTTATACGAGACTAATGCAGAATTGAGACAGAAAACGTTACTAATAAACCGTGAATAAGCTATGGACGTATAAACAGGCTGTAACTATACAATGGGAATTGCTTTGCAGTAGTTATATACACGAAACCCCTTGTTTAAGCGTTGTATATAGGGAAAAAATGGCCGCCCCTCTAACAGCTGTTCGTATCGACTGTCATTTTATGATGATGTTTACCTTGTAACCACAGAAGAACAAACCAAAGATCATAGAATTATTAGAATAATATTGCTGTAGCTTGTGCTCTTTGACCAAAATGTAGTGTGGTAATCGATTAGAGCCAGTTGTACTATCGATATTTAACACGCCACACTAGAGCGCTCTACCGGATGCAGTAGAGAACCTCAGATATTCTATTACCTTTCGTAACGAAGTAATGACGAAACTATGACGTAGCTGTGTAACAGTTGTACTGTTATACACGACGTATGTAGTGATTATTAGTAAGGAATTTACACACGACTTATAAACGAGCTAAGACAGTTAGTATAAGACAGTTAAACGTCCGTATATAGAGTTTTTATTAGTAAGACCGATAATGTTTAAAGTAATGCCATAAATTTCAGGGAATTATTCTTTGAGATAATTAGGATTCCCGAACTCTGATCAAACATTGCCAGGAGAGGAAGGGAGAAAGGTACTTGCTAATGAACCAATGACAGAGGTCAGGTTCGAGGTTTAACTTGAAGTTGGGCCAAGGTAGAACGTTTGAAATCGCCCAATTTCAATATACAGGCCTGAATGTGACCTTTGCCATTGGTTGATTAACAAGTATATTTCTCCCTTCCTCTGTCGAAAATATTTACGTCGCCTGTTAGACATTGTGGAAAGCAGTTTAGTAGCAAATTTTGATGGAAAAAGAGTGAGAAAGTAGAAAGAAAAGTATGATAACAGCGGAATTTTTACTGTGTAATTAAGTATGCGACTTATATTAAAGCTATGATTTTATTAAATTAATGATTCATATTATGTCTGTAGTCAAAAACAAAGTCTGTACCGTTGAAAGTTAGCCCTTCAGTGATAGGAAATGAATAATTTGTTGGCAAACGAGCTATTAGGTCGCCAAACGAGACTGACCCTCGAAGTCTGGATTCATTTGTCAGCGAAGCACGCGATGTTATTCAGCTTCTCTTTGTAAATAGTCACAGTATGAAGTACTACTTCACTTAAATAGGGAAAACATAGCCTATATTCCGTTATTGGAAAGAGTTTATAATTAAAAAACGGTGTAAACAGCTTTACAATGCTATTCGCAGGTTTTAAATGAAATTAAGGGTTCAGAACCATAGTGGGCCAAGAGCCATTTACTGAAGACGTAGAAAACAAGGATTAAAATTAAGTTACTACCATAATTCAATGGAAACATATAGCATATAGTCCACACCTGTGGAGTAACGGTCAGCGCGTCTGGCCGCGAAACCAGGTGGCCCGGGTTCGAATCCCGGTGGGCAAGTTACCTGGTTGAGGTTTTTTCCGGGGTTTTTCCCTCAACCCAATACGAGGAAATGCTGGGTAACTTTTGGTGCTGGACCCCTGACTCATTTCACCGGCATTATCACCTTCATTTCATTCAGACGCTAAATAACCTAGATGTTGATACAGCGTCGTAAAATAACCCAATAAAATAAATATAGCATGTAATATGAAGTATACACATTAAAACTAAATGATATATCAATCTTCATTAAAGTATAGTATTCACTTAATTTTCGCGGGTGCTCGTGTAAAGAGGGTTAAGTATGATTTGGCTAAACTGGAATAAGTACAGATTTGAATTTTTCTCTTGTGTTAAAGGTGTTAAGTCATTCTTCCATTATGATGCAGTTACAGTGCCCCTTATTTTGTGACAAAGGGATTTTGTTCAGTACCAAAGGAGATAAGTTTACATACCTTGCAATTTGACTTAACCCCTTTTACATGAGCACCCGCGTTTTAACCCTTGCTTTCTCCATTTTTAATAAATAGCGCTTGGCCCACTATGGTTCTGAACCATTCAAATATCACCTTATTTTTTTCATGGGGTGTAATTCCGGTTACAAGGAAAAAATATCCAATGAAACCTTGCTTGCTAATTTCATTGTAAATTTTATAACAAAAAGGAAACTCCTAGTATTCTATGCCACACTGTGTCAGTAAACACAGATTTCTTTTATTGTATAAATTAAAGTGGAAAGGTTGCTGCAATTGTTCTGGCAGTCCTTTGAAATGAACAGAAATCAGCCTGGAAACGACAATAAAAAGAATAATGAAAATTGAGAGAAATAAAAGTGAAGGCCGTGAAAATTAATTGAAAGACTGCGCCGTAAAGAAATGGGAGTACAAAACAAAAGCTTTCAGAAATAATTAATCATCCTGAACAAATGACACCTTTACGTTTTCAGTAAGCAATAGTATCACTGTTACTTCTTGTTTCCACTCCTTATGTGTGGAAGTTGCAATATTTCGCAGGTTTAGCTATGAGCAAATGACGTGGCGTGTTATCAACTTATCACATGATATCGTGATGCTCGATGAATAGATCCACAAGGCGTCATAACACACGGTACCGTTCCCACATGACTTAATATCGTAGTTTCGTGTCAGTGCCAGATGACTGATAAAGACGTTTTTCCTAGAACCATTCTCACGAAAACTAGGATTTGATGTGGGATTGTGCTGTAAAACTGGAGATAATATTACATTTTTTTATTCCTACGGTGACTGAGTGGTCATACCATCGACCTGACACGCAGGACATCCGCGTTTGAGTCCCTGTGAGGCTTGGGATATTTCATTAAAAAATAAACAGTGGCACTTGTGGTGAACAAGGTAACAGCTTTGGTTTTTCTCGGGGTTCTCCCGTTTCCTCTCGTTAAACAACAACATCATTCCTTCCGATTTATATTTTTTTCCTTTTCATTTATTGTATTCCATAGATCTTACATTAGCAATGAAGCTTTAAGATGTGGAGCAAATCAGAATTTTACAGGATTACAATAATTGCAATTTTTACAATTTTTTACAATTTTTTGGCAAGATATAGTCAGATGAGGTGAGGCTGAGGATTCGCCAACAGTTTACCTGGAATTTGTCTTATGGTTGGGGAAAACCTCGGAAAAAATCCAACCAGGTAATCAGACCAAACCGGGGTGAATTGAGGCCGAGGACCACCCGACATCAGTCCCACGGTTATTATAATTCCACAACATTCCCCGAACATCGTCTGTGACGCACGGAGGGGCTGATCCAGGGGAGAATGGGGTTGCATTCTTGAAACCTGAATACTCAGCGAACTTTAGTATGGTCGTCCATCCATCCCTTTGATGGTCTCTCCTTTCCCATTCTGCCTTCTACCTCCCATTCTAAAATAGCTCTTGGAAATCTGCTGTCGGATAGTCTTCTTACATAATCATACCATTCCAGTCTTTTTTGTTCAGTTTTATCCAAAAATATATTTGTTTTACAGTTACAATTTTTCTTAGTGTAATGTTTTTTTTTACTTTAAGATATCGCATTTGCTCCTCGTGGTTCCCCCTTGTTAATGTTTCCAATTATTATTATTATTATTATTATTATTATTATTATTATTATTATTATTATTATTAGTAGTAGTAGTAGTAGTAGTAGTAGTAGTAGTAGTAGTAGTAGTATTAGTATTATTATTTTATTATTATTATTATTATTATTATTATTATTATTATTATTATTATTGTTGTTATTATTTATAGACAAGATGAACAATGCAGATCACGAAGAATAAATGCCATAACTTAATGTAATTTGTACAGATCCAGAAGCACTGAGCATGCTTAGTATGTTATAACTGAATCTTGGAAAAATTCAGGTGGCACAAATTTTGTTTCTTGGTGTGTACCACGTTTGGAGCTGGAAGGATAGATTTCAACAACCATGGGTATTTATATGCGCACATGGTCACTTAATCTTTTAAAATTACTTTTATAACGGTACCGACGTTGGGTTAATTTTAAATACAAGATTTATTTTATTAACGCCGCCATATTCTTGGTAGTGTAATAATTCAAGGTCATAGGAACCTGTGTCCGAAAGATCAAATCGGCTTGTCGGAGTGACGTTTTGTATTATTCTCTGTTCCTGCCTGCACCAAACATACAGAGTACCCGGGTTTACCGATAACGAAAGTAACGAATTTAAAAGACTCGAATGATAGTGGGTAACGAAATTACGCATATTATTCTGTTTCATTTATTTATTGTTGGCATAGGTGATGTTTTATTACCTATCCTGTTCAATATCTACCTCGAGGATTTAGTGAAGAACTGTTTCTAAAACATGGGAGGGGTGATAGTAGAAGGAAGAAGAATAAAGTGCATAAGATTTGCAGGTGATATGGCGTTGTTAGCGGAAGAAGAGACGATATTGAGAGATTTGCGACTGGAGCTAAATGGCAGTAAAACATGAAGATAAATGCAAACAAGACAAAGACCAAGGTTATCAGAAGAAATATAAAGAAGGTAAACGTGTGAATTCAGAGGCAATAAAGCAAGACGACAGCTTCAAATACTTGGGGTGTACTATTAGCAATAACATGACCTGCTGCCAGGACGTCACAAGGAGGATCGCAATGGCAAAGGAAGCTTTTATTAGAAAAATGAGCACTTTCTGCGGACCTCTGGAAAAATAACTAAGGAAGAGACTAGTGGTGAAATATTTTTGCGGAATGTGTCATTTTATGAGTCAGAAACATGGACATTACGATGAACTGAAGAAAAGGACTAGAAGTATTTGCAAGGTGGATATGGAGAAGATTGAGCGTGTGAAATGGACGAACAAAATAAGAAATGAAGCTGTGTTAGAAAGAGTGGATGAAGAAAAAATGATGCTGAAATTGATCAGGAAGAGAGGTTGAGTCGCTGACTGAGAAGAAACTGCCTACTGAAGGATACACTGGAAGGTATGATGAATGGAAGAAAGGTTCGTGGCAGAAGATACCAGATGATAGATGACACAAGATATATGAATCATATGCGGAAACAAAGAGGAAGGCAGTAAATAGGAAAGATTGGTTAATGCTGGGTTTGTAGTGAAAGACCTGCCCTTAGGCAGAAAACTATGAATGAATGAATGAAGGTGGAGTTGAAACAGTTACAGTTGCGAAAACTTAGATGTTTTGGAAGAAAACGCTGAGGAATTGAAGTCGATTGAAATGAAGATAAAAGAATTTAAGAAATAACTCTGATGACAAATACTAAATTTTATAGGATGACTGAAATATGATTAGCGTTTTCTTCATCTTGCTTATGAGTAATTATAATTTAAGTTGTGGTAATTAAAATGTAATTAATTATTTTTTATTGCATTTTCGGTAGACACTCTGAGAGTAATTTCCATGGCATTGAATCATAATGGAAACACAAAAATTCTTACTCTAAACCAGGGGTCGTCAGCACAGAGCACCCTGGGGCTAGCGTCTCTTAACCGCGGAAAACGCAGTGCACCATGGTGCACTCGTAGCTGCTAGCGGGTATGCTCTCTATCTATTCCTGCTGCACGACGGTGCACACGGGACGGCACTGCTTACCCTTTGCACATTTCATCGAGTGCTGACAACCTCTGCTCTAAACGGTGTTCGAACCCATCATCGTGCCATGCGCACAGTGTGAAAACTACTGCTTTACCGCTGCTACACCAGGGCAGGTTCGAACACACAACCTACGGCAGAGCTAACCGTATGCTCTAGTTTGACGTCATTCTGATAGCAGACTGAAACTCGAAAGTTCTCAGATTGCTATCACTAAACGGGTCCATTCATGAAAGTCACTGAGGATTACATTTATTCTCCCAGCTGTTAATTTAATGTGAGAAAATGACTCACACTTGCGGTAGAGTTCAGAAGAATCTAACTGTACTTTACACGTAACTGCGAAAGAGGAAAAGTGCATATGTCTGCTGGAACGAGTTGTTATTGTTGGCCTCTTCTTTGTTTGTAAACATGACACTTCGACACTATCGAGTCTTACACAAGTGTAAACAATCTCTTTTTGATTGAAGAGATGACAAGATGTTGTAGAGTCAGTGTGATTGTTGCCAATGCTAGGGATTTATCCCTAGATCTAGGAAATTTGAGTGTCATCTGGGGATATAGAGATAATTTATCCTGAATTCATTCTGTCTAGAGTTTTTTTCTTCATTTTATATTTAAAACTAAAGTTTTTCTTTCATTTCATCTTCTATTTTAGTAATTGTTTTATATTTAAAATTTCAGTTAAATATTTTCTTAGAATTATATTTCTTAGCAAGCATACATAAAAATGTGGCTTTTTATTATATTCCTCATTGCTGTAAGAGAAGAAAATTGTCACTCTTCCAGTTTCTTTCTCGCAGCTTTTTCTCGTAAGAATACGATTGGATAAGTACCCATGAATGTATTATTTACTTAAGTGAAGTCTTGCTCTTATCTCTATTGAGAGGGGAAACTGTATTGGTTGATTTCATATCAGCATTGGCTACCCTAGAGAAATTTCCCTAGATTTAGGGAAAACATACGCAATCTAGGGACATAGGAAACAAAGCTTGATTCTAGGGAATTTTTTTTTAATCGTGTTTCGAAATTTTATAGCTCATAACACGCGTTTCCTGATTGAAAGTGTACACCAAAATTTCTAAAAAAATTAATTTGAATGAAGTTTATTTGAAAAACTTGGCGTAATTACTCCGCATTCTGTTCTTGGCAAAATAGGTATGTCAATTGCTTTATTAACAGCTGAATTTATTTCTTGTATCAAACAAAATGACATTGACAGGAAATGGCAATTATTGCACAAAACTACTGTTCCTAATACAGATAAATATACCGTATGTGAAAGGTTTCTGGGAGGGAATTTCTCAGATAAAGAAAATGACGTTACGATGGCATTTCCACTCCTTGTTAATCTTGCTGAGCATATTTTGATATTACTACACTCTACTGCTCCTGTGGACAGATTTTTCTACCTGTAAACAATATGAAAACAAATACAAGAAATGAACTAACCAGCTCAACAATAATTTCAGGCCTACTGAAAATTAGTAAATAATGGAAGTGGGGTCTTTGTTACGGGTTTGACATTATCAAAAATGGCATGAAACAAAAAATCTGATAGCAAGTGTGTTCTTTTTCTTGCAAACTTAGTGTTTTTTTATATATATATATATATATATATATATATATTTATATATATATATATATGTATATATATATATATATATATATACAACATAAATCTACTCTTGAATAAATGCTGCAAAGAATAGAGTAAGAATACTCTAAATAAATAATACTGTAAATACTGTAAGATTAGTGCAAGCATACTGTAAATAAATAATACTGTAAATACTGTAAGAATATTGTAAGCCTAAAAATTGCAATAATTTATTTTTTTCGTTGACTATTACACTCTTACTACGTCATACTACTTTTGACCAATAAAACGGTACGAAAGGACGTATTTCAACCTATCATGGCTGCTTATCGCACAATTTTTTCGCGTCCCTAGCATTTGTTTAATTTTATCGCGTCCCTAGCATTTGTTTCTTTGTTTGCCAACATTTGAAACTGCGCTGATCTGGACGTCAAAAAAAATATATATATATAAAATTACAAACCACTCCAGTCGATGCACAGCAGTTTCAAATATGACTCGCATTGGCATTCAAGAACAAGAATTAATAAAAATCACTGATCATACCTATGCACCTTCTGAAATCCGATTTAAAAATAAATGAAGAGCACCATTCGGAAATCCTGAATAAGTTGAATACACCATGTAGGCCTAAATCAACGAGTTCCACTTCTATTACGCACACGTCCAATATAACATCAATTGAACCACCAACCACATTCAAATTTGAAAATTGTACATTCAATAATTATTCCTTTTAAAATTATTCATGTTTATTTTTTATGTCATCGTCGTTAATTAAAACTTTTCTAACACTTGTGTATATTAGTTAGGTTATGTTATAGCTTCTGCTATATGATATTATGGATAGTCACGTATCAGAGATTGTTTAATATTAAGATTTATTGAAAATCATCTGTCAAGTGACGTTGATTACTGGGATTCGGATAATTGAAGTGGAATGTTGCATTTTAATAAAAATGAAACTGAATCAACAAAGCCTTCTTGACTAGTAACATTGCCATCATGTATAATAGATCGAGAACTTCTCGACGAGAAGGCATTGCTCACTACTGCCATCTAGCATGCATCTATCGTTAATGTTTGTAATGTTGAGATGGTACAATAATACATTTGAAGACAGTTGTATTTTCGTAAGTCAATTAATATTTTATTGTATTGGAGTACTTCGTTACTTCTAATCTTTATATACTTTCTTCTAATCGTGTAAGAGTCAATTAAATCCCACTCGAGTTTTGATTTTCTCTAGATAAATCAAAACGTCTAGTGAGATTACTGTTGATAATATTTTTTGCAGTTTTTAGGGAAATTTATTCCTTCCTAGGGAGAAAACAAGCAATGGCTAGGGATATTTCAGCGCATGGGGTTGGCAACGCTGAGTTTATTACTACTTAGACTTTCAGGCGAAGTGGATTGAGATTACGGGAAAGTGATTTTGTGATTTGTGACTTAAGCAACTAATATATTTAAGATTAAGTAAAAAAATGGTAGATTTGTGTAAATGATTAAGTCTACTAGGAATCTACTGATAATTAAACTAATCTTCCCTTTAAAACTAAAGCAAGTAATCCTTCATATGAAAAGTTGTCTTTGTGTGAGAAGATGTTAATGTTTCATCATTCCAAAAATTTAAAGTGAGGGAGTAAGGTTAGGGATACTCACAAAGTAAAAACTTGCAAGTTCCCCTTAATTAAAAGTATAATGTGTGCAAAAATATTCCATCAAATGCTTATATTGGCCAATTAATTGTGTTATATTTGTTATTATAGTTTATGTTAGTAAAGGTTGCTATTCAATCTTAGGCTGAAATTATATTTTGAAATTAGGGATTTTTTTTATTGGAATCTAGGGAAAAAAATAGATGCATTTTAGGGATTTTAGTCTGAACACGTTGGCAACACTGGTCAGTATACATGTAAACATTGTACTCAAATGTAAACAGTTGTGTTCTTATTGAATGACTATGCTGTCAAAGTCCTGACAGAACTAGGTTTTGGTTTTGAAATATTATTTTGTTAGGGTCATTGTCAGTCATAATTTCATAATCTTCTCGGTCTAAATGCGTATTGATAAACATGGTATGAGGACATCAACAATAGATTGTATACCTATATGTTACACACATGATACGATCGTTACGACAGCTGCGTGCTGAGTGATAAGCACATGCTGTATCCCATTTTTAGTGAATGATTCCATTCATTTCCACATCAGAATACACAGTGCATGTCCATAATTTACTCGCGATACCGTCACGTCCGTGAAGAATACCGGTTATTGTGCCATAACTACGTCCTACATTAAAATAGAGTTTTTCATATTATGGAAATGCTGTATAGTGTCTATTCTAAAGCGAATGATACATTGTTCCGTTACAAAATATTCTTCAGATATAATTCAGGATTGGAAATATGTCTATTTAAATGCTGTTGGTACCAAGCGAAATGACTTGGTGATAAATGGTCCTCGAAAGTTGATAACCTAAAATTCACAGAAAAATGACCTATAAAATTACCTTAAATTTCTGAAAATATGGCATAAATATTTTAAAAAGACTATTATTTAGTAGTAAAATACAAACAAAATAATAGTATACTTCCATCTGTGCAAAATACGTTGTCACCAAACTCAGTCACTAACTGTCGCAAAAAAAAAAAAAAAACTTTGACTACTTTGTTTTATGAAGGATGGGTGGAGCAGAGAAAAATTCTCTCCGACACCGGGACTCGAACCCGGGTTTTCAGCTGTACGTGCTGACGCTTTATCCACTAAGTCACACCGGATTCCAGTTCCGGTGCCGGATTGAATCCTCTCAGTTTAAGTTCCACCTCCTAGTTTCCCTTTAGTGGTCAACCCTCATGCACTGTGTCACAGATGTGTGACAGTGGCACAATGTCCAACGCATTATGTGCAGAGGTGCACTCATTACGAGTGACTAAGTGGCCGGGATCCGATTTGAATCTGAATCTCAAAGTCGATACACCTAAAAAGTGAAATCGGATCGTATAATACGGATTGATTTGCATGAAAACGGGTATCGTATTCAAAACGATCTCAATACGCTAAGCGCATGAACGTTCGTCATTTGTTTGATGTGTCAGCTGTTTTACCAACATCGAGCGCAATTATGTATGTTGAAAATGCGTGTTGTAATTTCCTAAATGTCATTATTACCATTCTTCATTGCAATACACAAATTTTCACTTTAATATTCTGATTAGTATACTTATAATTAATTTTTGTTGTTTTTTTTTACTTAATTATAATTGTCCAAATTTTCTAAATTTACATAATATTTCGTTATTTTTGTCGTTATTTTCGCTGATCCATAGCCTTAACAGCTAGAATGTTCAGTTTTCATGCGCCTCATTAAGAAAACTGAACAGTGTTTATAAAATAAGGCCTACAGGGTGTCCAACATCCTAACGAACTTTCGAAACTTCAGCTTCCGTATTCAAATCGTTTTCAATATGTATCGAAAATTGCATCGTATTCAGTACCACGGTAAATATATTCAAATCGATCTAAATACGCCATGCAAACATAGTATGTATAATCTGTCAGGCCTAAGTGTGAATAAAATGGGAAGAGAAGTGCTCGTTTTTGTAACCAGACGAGTTTACATCGGTCATTACAACATTATTTTGTAACGCAGACGAGTTTACATGTTGATTTTAAATTACCGAATTTCTTTCAACGAGTTTACATTTCCTCGTGTGGTCGCTAGTCCATTACTTTTGTGTTGTGAATGAATCATTAGTGGCAACTCAGAAGTAACTTTTGACGTAGTAGGAGGCAGCAGAGGCCCAGAATGTCTCTCGCGACCCGGAGTTAACGAATCGATTTCACCGGAGCCTTTCAGCCCGGTTGTTGTAAGCTCCCCGAGGCTCTTCACAAAATGCCGAGGGAGAGCATCTTGATATTGGGAAACAATATGATGTGTGCTTTGGAAGCCACCCAGCCGTTCTAACCAGATGTGCAGGCAGTTTGCTTTTCTCAATATCGCGCAGGAAAGGCGAGGTAATTCTGTTAGAAGCACGATCTAGATCTAGACACTCGGTACCGCCATTCCGATCTGGGTTCAAAAGAAAAACCTTATGTGATGAATTTTTCCATTTATAAGCGAAAACAAACTGTTAAAAACACTAACATTCTTCTGTTTCGTCGTCATCATTGTCACCGTCCTCCTCCTCCTCCTCCTCCTCCTCTGATGATCATTATCATCATCATCAGCCTTCAGTAATTGATTCTTTGGTCCGTTCTGTCCACCATTTTATGAGGATTATAATCTACATCATATATTCATAAGCCGCAGTAATTAAAGTAAAGTCATCCACATTACATCCAAGAAGGCCCAGAGCGTACTAGTAGGTTAAGGCTCCCTCCTTACAGACATTAATAACAGTAAGGATGTCAGTCAGTCCTACGTGCCCGTCACCTTTACCTCAAAGGAAATATCTCTGGTACTCATTTATCTTAGAGACTGAGCAAAATGTAGGACCATAGTGCGGCCGGAAGAATTATATCAAAAATTGAACAAATCCGTGACCCCATTGGGAATCTAACCCCCCAACCTTCTGACTTGCAATGTTACACCTTACATAACTACGACACCCCATTATAAACCCAAATCTATATAAAATACCTATAAGTACATAGGAATACGCGTAATGTGGCTAGTCAGTTGCCATAGGCCTAGGGTTACCATATTCTGAAGTCTGAAAATGCTGACACATTGCTGAAATAATTCAATATGAAAAACGCGGACAAATTAGAAGATTTCCAACAAAGTATGTGGACAACTGTTTTTATTATCGAAAAGTAGATGTGTCCGCATAAATGCTGACGTATGATAACCCTACCCTACATAGGCCTAAAGAAGCATTGATAAAGTTACCAATCTGTTGAGAAATATACCTATCTTCTTAGGAAAGATGCTCTGATACAAAATGCACTGAATCAGAGTTTTCAAATTATATGTTACAGTCGCAATAGCAAGATTTCTGCATAACGGAGTCTGCGAAAGGTTAGGCGGAGAGCCGGTGGCCAAGCTGCAATTCTTTTACCGTCTATTCACCCAATATTACTCTGTCTTTCCTTGAAAAAACTAGTGAAACTTCGCAATATTCGAGAGTGTCTGTTTAGTTAGTTAAGTTAGTTAGTTAGTTAGTTAGTTAGTTAGTTAGTTAGTTAGTTAGTTAGTTAGTTAGTTAGTTAGTTAGTTAGTTAGTTAGTTAGTTAGTTAGTTAGTTAGTTAGTTAGTTAATGCCAAAGAATCCAAAGCTTGAGTCCGATCAGTGTGTGTAAGATTTCGGTTCCTCTGTAGCCTACGAATAATTGCTTTATAATTGTGACATAATTATCTCAATTTGCCTGAATGAGCTTTGTAGTTTGAAAAGAATATTAAATAGAAATTGTTGTCAGTGTCCAGCTGCAATACCAAGTTCCAATTGAATGACTTATCGAGCTTGTAGGCGAATAGGATTGAAATTTTCTTACTTCCAGTCTCAAACTTTTTGACTTTTGTCATCTTCCTAACAACATGGGAAGCAATTGTGCTCTACTTGTGTGAAATATTAGGTAGAAATTGCAAATTTCCTGCATGCGTGAACCGAAAGTGGCTCGGAGCCGTCTTTATGACCCTTTTAGTGCCTTGATAGATGTTCAGCGGCGGGAAATTTAATTCCGAAACCGTCCGACAATTTACATTCGGTAATGATGAGTGTAATGGGTCTGGCAGGAAGCCAGCCTGGTTTTTAATCGTTTTCTGTGTGAATGCCGTTCCTATTTTTGGAGTAAAGCAATCTATTGTGATACAAGGTCTCGTCAATCGATGACACGTGACATCAAAGCACGCCACACCGCGACATTAAAGAGGACCGACTGTAGTCAACTTATATCACTGTTTATGAAATGTTTCTTTTGGGCATCGTCGTATCGAACGCAAAATCTTCGGCTGGCAATAGAGACTTGGCTTTGACGGTGTTCCATTCCTTCCCTCGGTGACCGGCACATTTAAAATCGCTGTGGTTTTAACAATATGTGCTTTTGGGACGTCTGTGCTTAGTTGTTTATTGTGAACCTGGCCTTTACATCTTATTAAATGTTTGGAACGGCTAATCTTAACGAGAACGACAAACGGAATTATGATGTTAAATGAGACACGTGGTTTTAAATGTGAGCTCACAATTAAATGATGTATGCTCACATTTAAATATATTTATTTTAACAATATTCCGTTCTCGTTCTCGTTTTACTTCCCACTTATTGTGAACCAGCCTTTACATCCGTATTTAATGTTTGCTACTCTTACGGCTATATCTTGGCTTTCTCTTCCTGGACATTTCCCTCAGGTCTCATAAGTGTGATGATGTAATAGAAGTGAGACAAGTGGTCTTAGACTAGGAGCTCACATAAATGATGAGATAAACCCGGGCAAGAGGACGCGTACATGTGTAGCATTTTAGTTCTTTTCTCTCTTATTGATTGATTGACTTCACTGATCGAACTCAAAGACTAAGGGCCGTATTCATAGATATTCTTAGCGCGGGCTTCCGGTGGATGATCAGCGAACTAACATTTTCGTATTTTTCGTCAGTCCATAGGAAGGGTAGCGAAATTCATAAACTATAAATTAGTGTTAGCGATATTATAAGATATTTTTTATCCTGTACAAGTAATAGTGCATAGCCAGGGCTATATAATGGTTTTAGCACGCTGTAGGCGGGGGAGGAAACCTATGAAGGAGAACTTGTTTCGGGCCAAAGATGCTATACAATTAGTAAGACGTAGGGAATATTTTGAGTTTTAGATTAAAAGTTTATGATATATTTTTAAGCTTATGGAATTAATACATTCTAATAAGAACCATTTTTATCGAAATAGTGATTTTCATTATTATTATAACACTCGTTTTAAGGAAAATTTTAATATTCCAGCACATCAATTGACAAGTTTCAACAAAATGTATATGGTCTATGGCTTAAAAAAATATATAAGATTTGCTTGATGAAATTAAAATATGAATTATTTAAGATGTTTTGAAAGATATATCAAAAAATTTTAACAAACCTCTGTCCCTACAATTTAGATGAAATATGTATGAGTTTACATTGGCCCTAATTTATTATATTTTTATCTATTTTAATTATTTTTTTCTATTTTAATTATTGTTTTCTCTCTTTCCCCCTCTTTGACAAGTCTTATGGTTTTAACTCTTTTATGGAAAAATAAAAATGAAATGGAAATGAAAAAGAATCTCAGATAGAACACGGGTATCTTTTCGTTGTCGATGTGATGTCCTTTATTTATTTATTTATTTATTTATTTATTTATTTATTTATTTATTTATTTGTTTATTTATTTATTTATTTATTTATTTATTTATTTATTAATTTGTTTTTTTGTTTGTTTATTTTTATTTATTTATTTAGTTTTATTTATTAATTTATTTATTTATTTACTTGTTTATTTATTTATTATTTACTTTATTTATTATTTATTTACTTGTTTATTTTATTATGTATTTACTTATTTATTTAGTTACTTGTTTAATTGTTTATTTGCTTATTTTTTATTTATGTAGCTTATAGAGAGTAAATACATTTTATAAATATTTACAATGAATAAAATCCTCAATAGAGTATTAATTTCATTTAAAAACTTATATTATGATGCAGTGAAATGACTATTTCATGATTTTCTAGGAAAAAACATTTAAGTAAATTTGATGTTTTCCGCATACCATATGTACGTCTGTAAACAGTCTTCAGATCTAAACTAGTGGATTGATTTCTCACACTCGATACCTACGAATCAATAACTCATCTCTGAAATATGCATATGAAACGAACTGTTCGACCGTGTGGTTATGTCGCATCCCGGTTTCCCCGTCCCGTTTCTACTGACTCTTCTGTAAAAGGCTAATGGCTGGACTGTTAGAAACTTTCCTGAAAATATTTGCTGTACGGAATTGGAAGTCTATATAATATACCATGACTGTACACAGAAATGGACTCTGCAAGGATGGCATATGGGAGAGTTTGACAAACGATTGCTGAAAACACTGGTCCCTTTGATTACTGACAATTATGTTTAATTAAAAAGTATTTGTCACTTAATGACATCCATTTTTCCTACATTTTATAGGTCAAGGTCTCGCTTTGTTAAGCTCTCGCTATTCATAAATCACAGTCATTACGTTAATTGCAACAGTTGATGAACGTTAATTCCCTCTTGAGTCCATCTAAGTTCCAGCTGACTGTTAAAACTTCAATATGTGAGTCCATTGCTATGGCGTAGTGGTTAGCATGTCTCCTTACGAAACTAGCGGGTCCGGGTTCAATCCTGTTTGGAGTTCTTCTCAACCAAATCGAAGCAAATCCTGAGCAGTTATCGCCGTTGAACTCTCGGACTCATTTCTCCATAATTAATTTCAACTTAATTTATCATCATTCATTAGTTTTTAGTCAAGAAAGGATGCAGCAGGAAGTAGTACATTTACTTGCACACATTATAAGAGCGCTATAAGAATGGGGTAAGGAAGATGAAGGGCCCGTTAAATGCGGACTTCGTCGGAACAGAGTATTTTACTGATGACTTACACTTTTGAAAAGAGCGACCAATCGTTTTGTCATTGAATATTAATTTTAATTTATTATGCTAAGAAATGATTTCTTATCCACTTTAGCTCTCTAAGTTCATCATGATGATGGGTGGTCACCGGTCCCATATAATAATTTCATGAGAAAATCAGTCTCTTCCTTCATGAGGACTGTAACCAGCGATTATTCCGAATGACTAATGAAGCTTTAGGTCACACGGCTACCGCGCTGGATACAGTCAATTAACCATTATATATGTTTATTTAATCAGTCCATTCTAGCCAATTTAATCAACCAGTACGTCCATGTCCACGTCCACTCTGTCTGTCTGTCTGTCTGTCTGTCTGTCTACCATGCCTGTTTTTCCTTCTAGTCAACCAGACTGTAAGTCCCGTTCAATCCAGCAGGTTCATTCAACTAGTAGGTCCAATCTATCTGTCTGTCCTCCTTTCTGTTCAATCAGTCTAGGTCTATATCTATTCAACATCTAGGCCTATATCTATTCAATCACCTCAGTCCAATCCAGTCAATTCAGTCAACCAATACATATACTCTATCTGTCTTTGTAATCAATCAGTCTAGCAAGGTCAGTTAGTTCTGTTAGTCAGTTTGCACATTCCATTCAATTGTCAGTCAGTTCAGTCCAGTCAATTGTTAGTCAGCTCAGTCAAAATCAGTTGTCAATAAGTCCAGTACAATCAGTTGTCAGTGAGTCCAGTCCAATCAATTGTCCAAATCAATTGTTGAGTCAGTCCAATCAATTGTCAGTGAGTCCAGTCCAATCAGTTGTCAGTGAGTCCAGTCCAATCAGTTGTCAGTGAGTCCAGTCCAATCAGTTGTCAGTGAGTCCAGTCCAATCAGTTGTCAGTGAGTCCAGTCCAATCAGTTGTCGTGTTAGTCCTGCCCAATCAGTGAGTCAGTCCAATTTCAATCAGTTGTCAGTGAATCAAGTAAGCCCATTCAGTTTTCAGTGTTGTAAGTAAGCCCAATCAGTTTTCAGTGAGTCCAGTCCAAGCCCAATCAATTGTTGTCAGTGAGTCAGTAAGTCCAATCAATTGTCAGTTAGTCAGTAAGTTCAGTTCCATCAGTCAGTGAGTCAGCAAGCTCAATCAGTTGTCAATGAGTCAGTAAGTCCAATCAGTTGTCAGTGAGTCAGTCCAATCAGTTGTCAATCAGTTGTCAGTGAGTCAGTGAGTCCCAAATCAGTTTTCAGTGAGTCAGTAAGTTGCCCAATCAGTGTCAGTGAGTTCAGTCCAATAAGTTGTCAGTCCAGTCAAATGAGTGAGTCAGTAAGTCCAGTCCAATCAGTTGTTAGTGAGTGTCAGTCCAGTCCAATCAGTTGTTAGTGAGTAAGTCCAATCAGTAATTTCAATCAGTTGTCAGTGAGTAAGTCCAATCAGTTGTCAGCGAGTCAGTAAGTCCAATCAGTTGTCGGTGAATCCAGTTCAATCAGTTGTCAGTCCAGTCCAATCAGTTAGTGAGTCAGTAATTTCAATCAGTTGTCAGTGAGTCAGTAAGCCCAATCAGTTGTCAGTGAATCTAAGTTAGTAACCAATCAGTTGTCAGCGAGTCAGTAAGCCCAATCAGTTGTCAGTTCAATCAGTTGAGTCAGTAAGCCCAATCAGTTGTCAGTGAGTCAGTAAGCCCAATCAGTGTCAGTGAGTCAATAAGCCCAATCAGTTGTCAGTGAGTCAGTAAGCCCAATCAGTTGTCAGTGAGCCAGTAAGTTCAATCAGTTGTCAGTGAGTCAGTAAACTTGACAAGTCAATCAGTAAGACCAATCACTTGTCAAGTCAGTTAAGTCAGCCAGTGTAGCTGGTCAACAGATATCATCCAACTAGAGATGTTGAGTTGGGCCGTGTAACATTCTGTGTAATGTTTGGAAGACGAAGATGTGGTACAGTCTTTTTTCTTCCAAATTCCCATTACACCATTGAATTGTCTCTGTAGTTAAAAAGAAAAGTTCTGTAAAGAATTGCATGGCACGAACCCAGGCAGCTGCTGAAATCACAGTGTCCTGGCTACAACTAGGACACTGCGTATCTCATGCAGGGTGCTCAATAGGAAGGAAGCTGTGTGGGCGCTTTGAACGCGACAGGAAGACCGTGCTGATGACATCTCGAATTCCGGCTTCTACCCGTTAGCTTCCGCTTTCGCGTTGCTCTATAAAGAGACTGTGTATGTGTATGAATGAAAATGTAACACAGAGAGAAATGGTGGTACGTACATTTTAATAATCCTACAATTCCGATCGAATATAGAATGTCATTGTCTCTTCGTGGAATTGTTTTTATCTATGGATTAATTTTGATCTTGAGCGATGTCTTAAAATAAATGCAGACAGACCTATTACAGAATCTATCTACCGGGTGAGTAGAAAGTCTCAGGACACCCTTTTATTTCGGAATAGATAGAGAAAATTAAAATCTGAGGACCCCATGAACGAATGGATGAAGGGAGTCAACCAACCTTTGCTGGTATGTCCGGAGCATGGCGCCATCTTTAAACCCACCATCTTGGAACAAAGCCAATTTCTTTTTAAAGAAAGGGCTCTTGTGTCATATCAAGTAACACCAAAATTTACTCAGGTATTACGAAATATCAGTATTATTGAGGGGACATTCGAGAGATAGTACTTCCAATATTTTGCCTTTAATTATTTCATTATATCTCCATAATTTAACATTATCCAAATCACTGATAAAGAGAACAGCAAAAATCTAACGCACTGTATCATGTATTCATAAATCAACGTCACGGGATTCCATAAATCAACAAGTCACGTATATCTTCGTAAACGGAGTCAAATGCCATCGATCTGGGCCAGGGCCATTAAATCGAACTCGCAACCTTAAATGCCATCGATCTGGGCGGGATCGAAGAAGGCCAGCGCTATACCAACTGCGCCACTCAGGGCGACACTACTGTATGTATATGTCTCAGAGGTGGAACTAATAAAATTGTAAAATAATGCAGAAATTCTCTTTCTCTACTCCATTCAATACTCCTCTAAAGAAAAATGTAGGAATTCATTCTATGCCGGTCAGATTACAATTCTGTGACTTTGTAACAAATTGCTCACGAAGAATTTCCGTATGTTATATTCTGACAGCTGCAAAGTTTTGGAGTGTGCCGTATGTTATTCGGAGAGAGATGGGAGGGTCACAGAATTTCAGGCGCCAGTCGTTCGTCGAGAGTCATAACGTTTCTAGGAAGAGAGTTAAGAGAACGGAGAAATTTTGAAGTACTGGGAGACATTTGACTAATCGTTATGTTGAGATTAATGTACAGAGCGCGTGACAATCGTATTTCCTACAAAAGTTTTCTCAACACTTCTTAACTGAACTTACTCGTAATATTTTACTCTATAAAAATATTCAATATGGATGGCTATCTTTATTTACACAGTTTGTAATAAAATTGTAACACATAAATTATATCCAAAATGGAGATTTCGTCATTACTTTTGTAAAATGTATTAAACTTTCATCTAGAAATGTGACTAATGAAAATAACTATACTTCTCTCGTTTTCAGTTGGCTGCCAATCGTCTTCAAACCAGATATTTATTTTTGCACAGTTGAAATAATTGGTTCGAAATATATTCTTTAGACACTGAATTCTGTTAGATTTAATTAGGCCTATATGATTTATATCCGATTCAACATATGATATATAATTTTACCCTATACGGCAGATTCCATTAATGACATAATATATTTCTTGCCTTCATTTTTTCTTTAATTTCTATCTTTTTTCCATCCTTTCATTTTTTCTTTCTTTCTTTTTCGCGAACTAATTCTTTTTACCTTCGTTCTTTCTTTATGGGCTAATTTTTAATAATGAGCTTTTTACCTGCGCGTTTTTCTTTATGGGCCTAATTTTAATAAACAACCTAATGAGCATTTTAACTAAGCGTTTTTCTTTATGGGCCTAACTTTAATAACCAATGTAATGAGCTTTTTACCTGCGCGCTTTTCTTTAGGGGCCTAATTTTAATAAACAACCTAATGAGAATTTTAACTAAGCGTTTTTCTTTATGGGCCTAATTTTAAAAGCAACTTAATGAGCTTTTTACCTGCCCTTTTCTTTCTGGGTCTAATTTTAAAAACAACCTAATGAGAATTTTAACTAAGCGTTTACAAATGGCTTTATGGAACCTAAGGTTCATTGCCGTAACCAATGTAAGTGAGGTTTTTATCCTGCAAGATTAATCCAGTCTCTTTCATCCCATCTCCTCAAATCCATTTTAATAATGATCCTCCCATGAGCATTTTCCCAAAGGTATTTTTCTTTCCGGCCTCCCAACTAATACTCTATATGCATTTCTTTTACCTGCGCGCTACATTCTTTATGGACCCATTTAAAACATCTGGATTAATCTTTTTAACTACGTGTTTTTCTTTATGGGCCTAATTTTAATAAGCAACTTAATGATTCTTAATCTGCGCGTTTTTTTTCATAGACCTAATTTTAATCAGCGTATTAATGAGTTTAATCTGCGCGTTTTTTTGTTAATGGACTAATTTTAATCAGCGTCTTAATGAGTTTAACCTGCGTTTTTATATTTGTGGGCGTAATTTTAATCAGCGACGTGATGAGTTTTTAACCTGCGCGTTTTTCTTTATAGACCTAATTTTAATCAGCGTATTAATGAGTTTAACCTGCGCACTTTTTGTTAATGGGCTTAATTTTAATCAGCAACTTAATGAGTCTTTAACCGGCGCCTCTTTCTTTCTGGGCCTAATTTTAATCAGCGTCTTAATATATTTTTTTTACCTGCGCATTTTTCTCTACGGGCCTAATGTTAATCAGCGACTTTATGAGCTTTTTACCTGTGCCTCTTTCTTTCTGGGCCTAATTTTAATCAGCGTCTTAATATTTTTTTACTTGCGCTTAATTTTAATAAGCGACTTAATGAGTTCTAAATCTACGCCTCTTTCTTTCTGGGCACAATTTTAATCAGCTACTTAATGGAATTTTAATCTGTGCCTCTTTTTATGGCCTAGCGTTTAGTGAGCTTTTAATTTGTTCCTCTTTTCTTTGTTTTTTGATTTTTAATCTGCATCTTTTTTTCCTATGAGCTACTTTCCAACCAGTGATTTAACGAACTCTTAATCTATGTCTCTTTTCTGTATGGTCTGCGATTTAAGTCATGACTATCTGCATCATTTAATGTCGAAAATTTTGAGTAATTGATATGTCATTCAAATAAATTCTAAGAGAACAACTAAAAATATGTTTCTACACACATCAAAAAGCAAATGAAAGTAGCGTCTTCATCACAGAAGCACAAGTAGAGGAATTTCAGCTACATTTTGTTTAAGTAGTATGCATGACACATTCGCTATCTAAAGCAAGCCCTCGAAAAGTTATATAAACAGAAATATAGTAAGTTCACTTCAAATTGCGTGCACGGAAGTACAACTTTGTATGGAGCTCCTTAGGCAAAGTAACTACGTGAATCAATCTACAAATTATATAGAAATAAAATATACTTAAAAAAACCGCTTCAATAACATTTTCCTTTCTCAATATCATACAAATTGTAAACATCACAAATCATAAGAAGTAATAAATGTCTTATGCATGAAAGTTACAACACAAACAGTATACAGTATTTTGTGGTGGCATAGCTGCTACAAAACTTTCAAAGCTGGTCAGGAATTTTACTGTGCAGCCTGGATCTTTGTACAGACGATGACAAGCTGGTTATGCACATTTGCAAATTTAATTATTTGTTAAATAAATGTGTGCACAGTTTGCATGAACATGCTATTAATGAATTCAAGTGTCGAGACCATTTTCATTGGCTTAGCTTGTGAGACATTTTACCGTAGGAAACCCATAAGTACTACATAATTTCCCGTTCTTTTATATAATGTTTATAAGGATAATTATTAATTAAGCAAAATGGGTTCGATGCCTACTTGGACCGATTGCCTGGTTAGATTTTTCAAAAGTTTTCTTCAACTGTAAGGCAAATGTCAGGTAAGCTATGGCCTCATCTCGCCAAATACCAGTCACTATCAGCAATTCCACCGATGCTAAATAACTTACTATCTGAATCAGTGTCGTTAAATAATCAACTGAAAGATCATCATGAGTTAATGAATTCCACTTCATACGACCTTCTAGCTCAGAAATGTAATTCATTAATTAGGGATAATTAGAGCTAGGAATTTCAGGTGCAAAATTTTGTTCAAGAAGGTGCCTTAATTTAATTGGAAAAGGTGCGGGAAAAGGTGCAAATTTCAAATGTAAATAGTTTTTACAAACTGTACCAAAATCAATTACATTACATAGGTTTATAAAGATACAAAATTCTTTGAATAAGCTTGAATGTGAATGTTAGCTGTCTGATGTGAGGTTGGGGTTCAACCAATGCAGCGGATGATATTGATATATATAGGAAAAGAATTAATGTTTCGCCAATGAAGGAGTAAGCTCAAATTCCTTTTCTTATAGATTTCGCTTAACGGTGATGCGATGAAGCGCAAATTAATTTGAAAGCTTTTGACAAACAGGACTGCACTGAAGCGAAAGTAATGTGTACCACAATAAAAACAGTAAATTCTAATAAAAACATTCAGAAAGCACGAAATTTGTCCATTTATTAAAAATCAACAGTAGAATAGTAGAACAAGGTGCCTGAATGGCGTATTTTACAGTAGGTAGAAGCACTTGTCAAGCCGCATACGTTTATTTTTCCTTGTTTAACTTTTATAGGAATAAAATTCGGTGAAGGAGCCAAAGTGTTTGTATTTTTGTGTATTTATATCTGCTATTTCATAGGATGGAAGAGACGGCCTTATGGCCTTAATCCTGTCAGATTAAATAAATAAACAATCTAATCTAAACAAAGAAAGGGGAGAGAATTGCAAAAAGGTGCTGACTTTAGCAAAAGATGCAAAAATATACTGACTTTGCTGACTTTGACAAAAGGTGCAAAAAGGTGCTGGCTTTGGAAAAGGGTGCAAAAAACACAGAAGTGTTTATTTCATGTTTTGTTTACAATACGAGCCAATTTGGGTATTTTAATAGTAAAAAAAAATAATGAGCGGCATCTAAAATTCCTAGCTCTGTTCATAGGCTTGCCAACCATCCCGTATTTCCGGGACAGTCCCGATTTCGACCATTGCGTCCCGCGTCCCGAAATAATTTGCACACGCATCAAAATGTCCCGATTTCATGGCATATTAGACATTTACAGCTTATTTTTGTTCCTATCATATTGCTGGATTTAGTCTGGATCGCACAGTCCCATACAGGCATGCTTCCAATATGTGATGAAATGGTGAAATGACTCTAGTACGCATGTTCAAGGCAGAAATTTAATTCTCGTTGATGTGTCAACAGAGTGACGGGTGCAATGATCATAATACACAAGTTAGGGCAGGTTTGATCACAGTCTATAGGGTATTTACTGAATCATCTGTCCTCTGAGTTCATCTTATGCACTTTGACTTTAGTTTGCGAATTTCAGTATTATGTCCACTTTGTTCTACTTGATGCGTCATTCATTGGTTTTTGGCGGGAAAATGGAAAAAAAGAAAAACAAAAAAGGAATTTTTACGACCACTTCTACGATACATACAGATATCAACGAGAATAACAAAAAAAGACCTGTAAAATACCGTAGCTTTTCAGGTGTGATAAGATCTGATAACTCTGGTGATAAATCACGTAAACGTCTCTGTGTTTTCCGAGAAGAGTGGCTAGAAATGTTTAGGTAGGTTAGGTTAGTTCAGGTTACTTTAAGTTAGGTTAGTTTATATTAGGTTAGTAATTACATTAAAATGATACATTCCTAGTTTCCAACGAGTTAAAATTTCTTGTATCACAAATTTATAGGCCTACCATTTTTAAACTTGTTTTATGGTCATTTTGGTCTGAAGTCAAGGGCTGCCGAACATTGAAATCTTTCAAATCCAAGTTAGAAAATTATCTTATGACGAGTTGCCAAACTAACTTACTATTATGACAAGTGTTATATTGCATATTTTCACGTATTCACATTTTTTATGTTCTAGTGATATTTAACTTATTTTATATTTTTGTTTTCATATTTTCCGATAATGGTATATCTATAATGTGATAAGTTGAGCTATATATAATCATAATTTTCCTTACTGTGTGTACCTAAAAATACTGTATTCATTGTATGCTTTGTACTGCACTATTTTATTACTACTACTATTATTATTATTATTATTATTATTATTATTATTATTATTAGTACTATTCTTATTTATTATTATTATTATTATTATTATTATTATTATTATTATTATTATTATTATTATTATTATCAATAATTGTCTTATTTTTTTATACTTTGTATGTCTCATTTATTTTGACCTGCTGTTCACATTTTATTATGCTTTTTTCCTCTCTTTCTGTATGTTATATATTATGTCTGATTTCTACTTACTTGTTGTTTACATTTTTATCATTATTATCTTATTCAGTTTTTGTGTAAAACTGTAGTGTACTTTGTAAATTTGTAGTGTTTTTGTAACGCAGTTTTACTCCTGGTTGAGTGTTAGAGAAGGCCGTATGGCCTTAACTCTGCCAGATTAAATAAATCATTATTATTATTATTATTATTATTATTATTATTATTATTATTATTATTATTATTATTATTATTATTATATACATTGTTATAAAAGTATTACTGTTGATTGATAGGTGGAAATAATAAAATTAGTGCAATAAAATTGTCAGTAATGTTTGTGTCCCTAATTTTTACTTACGATAGTTGGCAAACCTATCTGTTCATGATATTGCTGGAATAAGAGTCCAGGAAGTTAATAGATCGTGCCAACCTATTGTACAGGAACCCATGGCAAGATTAGTTGTAGTTCTGAACATAAGAAAAACCGTTACTTCCCCTTCGGAAATAGAGCACGTAACTGTTGGCTTGCAGCCATACTATCTTACACTGCATCCACTGGTAGAAAACTCAATTTATTTCTAATTTACTTGTGAACCGCGCGTAGTGATGAATCCACCTCTGGACATGGGCTCCAGACACGCCGTCGTCTCCACATGGGTTCGCCCCATAATTGAAATGTTATGCATGTGAAGCCATTTCCTTGATATTGTGCAGTAAACAAACAGACTCACATCCGGATCCAGCACGGGGACAAAACTAAACAGCGTGAAATAATTTCAACCTTGCACGAAGGTCTTTTCAAAGTCTTTTCTTTGCCTACTGCCCTAGAGTGATCACGTGTCTGCTGTCAGTCCAATCCATTGTGTACCGATCACAACACCCTCTTGTCGTAAGAAGCTATTTACAGCTACGTAATTAAACATGGCAGATATCAGAACAACCCATGTTGCATAATGAGCGACCAAGCCCTTGCTCCAATCACACCATATCTCATTAGTTATAAGAACGTGACGTGATAATTACAAATCGCATATTCAGATCATTAACTAACTTAAATGTAGAACTACTGATACTAGAGATGAGCTTAAACGATATTTTCAAGTATCTGCGACAACTGTGACTGTGAGAATTCGATTATGCGCACTGTTCAAAACATACAGAGGTGAGCCTGCCTGGAGAGAAATAAAAAATAGGTTGCAGCCGCCAAATTACTCTTCAAGGAAAGACCACTCATATAAATTGAGGGAAAGAAGGCAGAGGACGGACACTGGAAAGTTTTCTTTTCTCAATCGTACTATCAGGGACTGGAATGCTTTATCTGCAGACTTACTAAAGGCTTAACCAACAACCAAAAATGTATTTAAAAATAGGCTTAAGGACCTTACTAATAGACGGTAATTATACACAGTATTTAAAGGGTGTAAATGATATGTTGTTATTGAAGTGTTGTATCAGTGAAGAATTATGTTGTGTCAGTGAAGTGTGTTGTATCAGTGAAGAAGTATGTCGTGTCAGTGAAGTGTGCTGTGTAAGTGAAACGTGTTCCTGTCAGTGAAGCTTTATAGTTTATAGTGGCAGTGCATAGTATTTGAACAGTGAAATGTTTTTGAAGTGTTAGTGAAATCAGGATAGAATCAGTGAAATATGTCGTAGTTCCAGTGCAGTGAGTGAGTTGGCAGCGAAATGTGTGTAATTTTAAAGGTACTTGTGCAGATATGAACATATCATACTCCTGGGGTTTAGTTCGATATTAGTTTTAAGATACAAATTAGATTTATTTCAAATGTTATTTTAAGTGATCGTTTCATTTAATTTAGTATATTCCCTGTTGTTGTTATTATTATTATTATTATTATTATTATTATTATTATTATTATTAATTATTGTTAGTATTAATTATTAGTATTATTATTAATTGTATTTTTAATTAATAAGTTTATTATTGTCATTATTGAGTGTAATTAGTTACCACTGCCACCGGGTATATACCCACTGCAGTGTGAATAAATACATACATACAAATATCTGTGACTTTTATCGGTGATTTTGTCACACCGATATTTTATATCGATAAGTAAGCACAATCTACATGAATTACACCGATATTTTGTCACACCGATAAAAATTAACAGGAAATATTAAAGAGCAATGAAATGTGAATACGATTTCTCTATACACGCCACACATCAGTGATTTATATGGGAAAATCCAACAAATAAATACCTATCTAACTATAAACAGTAACATGTCGAAAGTTAACCTCATGTACCAAGAGGTTATATTGTAGATAGTGAATCATTTGATAATTTTTAAATGTAGTTGGGTATGGAGAAATTGAGGTTATGTGATTATTCTAATCGTTTTAAAAATTGATCCTTTTTATTGTATATATAATGGATAAATTATTTTAAGTCGTGCATTAACATAATATTGAGTTATAGAATAAAAACTAACGAAACATACTGTAAGTATTCGGGAAAATGTTGGAAAAGAATTACAAAACAAAACAGTTGATCAGACAGGATTTTACATAAGATAAAGTACTGGTAACCAATGGTATTATTATTATTATTATTATTATTATTATTATTATTATTATTATTATTATTATTATTATTTAAATCGTACCGCCCGATTGCTGTTATTGTATCATGCGCATGCGCAAACTCACGACGTTGAGGAGAAAATATCAGTCACAGAGTACTGAATACGGAGCAGATTTCGATAGCGATATTTTGTCACAGATATTTCGCGTCATCAGTCACAGGTTTATCTGTGACAAAAAAATACCTGTGACAAAATATCGGTTTGTGAAATATCGGCCATCTCTAACTGATACTGATAGAGTAATAAAAACTCAGATTTATATGCATTAATAAAGCTTTAAACATGCATGCAAATATATAGATAAAATCTTAAAATAAGTACTATAATATGTAATGTAAATTTCGAAAAATAGCAGCTACCAAATGTTTTTATTTTTAGTTGGAGCAAAAATGTGGCAGTGTTTTAAACCTCCTTGTACATTGCAATAAAATACAGTTAAATAATTAACTTAAGGGTAGAGGACAGTATTTTTTGGTGAAAAATCAGTAAATTAAAAAAAAAATTCAAAATACTCTGTGAAATGTGTGGAATACATTGCATAACATTTTGTGGTTATTTGTGCTCTTATCAGATGTTGAGACGCCATTTTTAAACTTCCTGAGATCTGGATTTTTAAATCACACGCCCCCTTTGATTGTTGTTTCCGGGAACTTCATTTTTTTGCAACATTGCCAGACAAAAATGGATATAATTTCTGAACTATTAAAGATACATGCATGAAATTAGAACACACTTCTCTAGACTATTATTAGGAAACCTTTCTCTTTAACAGAATTCAGCTAATTGATTTCATTTTAAAAATATATCTGTCTGTTTGCAAAAAAGGAAATCAAAAAAGTGTTATTAAATTTTAATTGTTTATTTTACAAATGTAGGGACCAATATCAAAATTATGTTACATACAGTTTGTAGAGTATGCTTTTAGAAGTAAAGTAAAAAAATTGTATGAAAAACTTGTGTTAAATATTATTGTTTGAATTTATCATTTTTTAAAAATGACTTAGATATATCAAGAAAGTTTTAGTCAAAATTCCTACAGTGTTAAAATTGAAGATGGTAAAAACTGTTTGAATTTATCTTTAAAAATGACTTAGATTATGTTTTTTTTCAAATCTGGCCCTCGAAAGTTAAGGTTTTTGTTTTCAACCCAAATGAGCAAATTTATAATTTGGTTGAGTCTCATTTCACCGGCATTATACAAAAATTAATGTTTTCACATTAGAAAGAGTTTAAAATAATAACCTCCTAAGCTCACTCACATGTTGATAAAGCGTCGTAAAATAACCTACTAAAAAATATATATCGATTTTAGTAAAATCCTGCATTGGGTACATTTTTTTTTAAATCTGGCCCTCAAATAATTTTTTCCAAATATTTATATTTAAGTTGCTATACCATGATCCCTCTACATACAAAAAGTTAAATCAAATACCAGAAAGAAATTAAAAATACGGTCCTCTTCATAAGCTTCACTCAAGTAATTTATAAAAATCTTTTACCCACATTAAACCTAATAAAAACAGGAATTTTAATGTTACTGGGGATGATTTCATCATGGTAAAGCTCCTATGCCTATCAGAAAACAGATTTTTGTGCACTGGGAATGACCTCTCCACATCATAAGAAGTGACAGATGCATGAAATAAACTTCATTCCTTCATGTCAACAATTTTGTTATTTTACAAACACAAAAAAAAAGTTTTAAATATAATAAGCCACTGGCCATCTCTCCCAACATTTTTGGGGTCAAACAAACTGAATAGATTAATGCCCTACTATAGTCCCGTCGCTCTTATTTCCGGCAGCCAATCACGTTGCTAGTCGGCTACATTTAAACGTGTGCGTTTTGTGATTCGCTGATGACGACGTTATGCATTTCCTGAGGCTCGATAAATACTTAATATAATCACCCGCCATTTTGGCTCTTTCGTTGGCGTTCGCAAAAAGCACATGAGGATGTTATTTGCCGCTCAATTATTTGCTGAATTACAGTAAGTTTGATTTATTATCATAGGAGCTACGACATGATAATGTTTAACGGTGTGGCAAATAGATTCCTCGTCTGGTAACTCGGCAACGAAAGAACAAAAATGGCGAACGATACTACCTACCTAGACTTTATAGAGCCTTGACTTCCTAAGACGTAAGCAAAGAGGAGGAGTCACGCCGGGAATAACAGCGTCTCGACTATAGTGTATGATGACAGTGATATAGTTGTCGCTCTAATTTCCGTCAGCCAATCACGTTGCAGGTCGGCTACATTTGACGTCATTATTTGATGAAGATGTAAAAAGGCTGGATAACAATCGCCCGCCATTTTGGCTCTTTTGTTCGCAGAAACAATGACGTTATTTGCCGCTCAAATTTGCTGAATGACAGTGCGTTTAAATATAATGTCGATAATGTTTAACGGTGTGGCAAATAGATCCCTCGTCTTAGCTCGGCAACGAAAGAACAAAATGGCGAACGATTTACCTACTCAGACGTTATAGAGCCTTGACAAGACGTCAAAGAGGAGGAGTCAAATAACAGCGTGGCAACTATGTATAGTGTATGATGACAGTGATAGTTGGATATAGGGATAGATGACCACCATTATTTTAAGTAAATCCATAACACGTTTTTGTAAAACAATGAGGTTTTATGCAATGGACACATAAATATAATGTCTATATGCATAATTATGATTATAGATAAACACATATTCAAATGACAAATCAATGTAAAATAATGACATATTATATGGTCATTGTTTTATATGGTAGATAAACATTACATTTAAGTTTAATGATGTACAAAACATCTCCATAATTAAAATGTAATATTACAAGTCATAAAATTAAAATAATGTTAAAAACCACGTAATGTTGTAGGCTAATTAAACTTCATAATATTCTGTGGAATTAATTACAACACTACGTGGTTTTTAACATTATTTTAATTTTATGACTTGTAATATTACATTTTAATTATGGAGATGTTTTGTATATCATTAATCTTAAACAGTTTATCTACCACCAATGTAATGGCTACACAGTTTGATATTGAGATATTGTATAATTGTGCCTGAAGATGCCTGAATGGGCGAAAACGTTTGCAATTTGTAATTCATGTATATAAAACTTAATGACCATATAAGTCATTATTTTATATTGATTTGTCATTTGACTGAGTAACAAATATTATATTGTGTTTATCTATATTAATTGACAATCTGAATATTTTCATCATACTTTCTAAGTTAATAATTATGATTGTTTGAAAATTTTCAACAACTTGATTTTTTTGTTTTGTTTTTTTCTTCTTTCATTGAATTTTCCTTAAAACAACGTGGCCATAGGATATAGAGATAGCACATATTCAGATCATTAATTAACTTAAATGAAGAACTACAATAATAAAAAACTCGGATTTATGATGACAATGATAGTGCTAATGTTCATCAGCAGTATCGTCACCACATTCTTCACAAGGTTGTTCTGCTACTCGCAACACTAGTAGGTCTGCTGAAACGTTAGCAGTCTGCGGTCTTTTGTGTCGTGCATGAAAAGAGGAGGACTTTGATATTATAAATCTGGCTGGGCAGGCGCCACATCGTTGAGATATATCTTGCAGTAATCACCTAGGCTAGGGAAAGGGTCTTCTGTCTCGTCTCCCCTAACACATTGGTAGCAGTGTCCCTTCTGTGTCACATTAAATCGATAGCCCTTACATGGTGATCCGTAGCTTTATGTCCTATTTGTTATTTTTACGAATTCTTTTACAGTAAAATATTGCTTCCATGTAAACGACATGTTCTTTTATGCTCGACCATGCCGAAATGTAGTAATTATACACCTGGTAGCAGTCCTTTAATGCATGTCATTAAAGTACACTTACTCATTAAAGTACAGGTGTTCAGCCAATGACAACTCAGGTTACAGGTGTTCAGCCAATGACAAGTCAGCTTTGTACCGTTATAAAACCCCAAGTATCGATTATTCTCGGATATGCAATCGAAAGAGAATTAGCGAAATGTCACGGAGGCTGGAAATCCAATACTGTCGCAGAAGGTTAAGTTCTGTTACTATAATAATTAGCGTTAATTGTAAATAATATTCAAATAAATTCAATTTGTCATCTCGTTTTTCAATGTCGAATTCAATAATCAAGGTTATATCAAGTTTAACGGGATTACATCAAGGTCAATGACATTATTGCTCCTCGGAAAAAATCAATACTTTCGCGTCTGCGCACATCTCACAATTCACGACCTAGAACAAGGTCACTTCCGATCTTGTCAGATACAAATAAAATGTATATATCTGAATAATTTCAAGTTAGAAATATGGTCGAGCATAAAAAGTCGTATGGAACTTGCCTATAATGGTAATTAAGACGCTCGTATGAATATTATGAAACTAGCTCGCGCTCGTTTCATAAATATCCATACTTGCGTCTTACTTACTATCATTATAGGCTCGTTGCATAATGTACTATTTTGTTATATATTTTACATAGGGCTATTAAGTAATAAAATTCCTGTTGTACGGGTTAGTGTGTACAACCATTCTTTAACACAGTGGTTTTCAAACTTATTAGCAGTGCAGACCTCCTTTCATAGATCAGCATTTTCGCGGACCCATTCAAAAGTCGCCAGTGGAATGATGGGTAGGTTATACAGGGTGTTTCCGAGGTGGTGTTACAAACTTTCAGGGATGATGGCGAAGGGCACATGTAACAATCTGAGATCAGGAACCATGACTGAGTCGAAAGTTATAAGCAAAAATAGTTGTGTGGAAATGGAATTGTAATTTGGCACCACGTGCCCTTCTTCCCTTAGCCTTTGGAACAGTCGTGGAAAGATGGTATGGGCCGAATGTCTCCTACGTTGGTACTTGCACCGATACAATCTGTGAGCTTGTCTACTGTTCCCATTGGCTCATCCTTATTCCAAAATCATGTCTGCATATTCCGCTCTCGTGTACTCCTCCATTTCACTAGGACTGATCGACTGGACACTGCAACTTATACACATACACTGCTGTCTACAGACGTGCATATCAGGACCGACCATGTCCGTTACACATTACGCTATCTGCATTGCTTTAGTGTAGTTTCCTGTCCCCAGCCCTCAGTCAGGGCACTGAATGGAATATTGTAAGTAGACAACGTAAACAACGTCAGATGAATACAGTATGTGTAAGATGTACAGATAAATACACATAAATAAGGTGTACAGAGGAATAAAATTATTTCATTTCCATGAGACTAATTTTGCTTGTAACTTTCGACTCGGTCATTTCCGGAGCAGGGTTCCTTGTCTCAAATTGATACATGTGCCCTTCGCCATCATCCCTGAAAGTTTGTAACACCACCTCGGAAACACCCTGTATTTTGGGGTTAATTTTATTTTTATTTTATTGGGTTATTTTACGACGCTGTATCAACATCTAGGTTATTTAGCGTCTGAATGATATGAAGGTGATAATGCCGGTGAAATGAGTCCGGGGTCCAGCACCGATAGTTACCCAGCATTTGCTCATATTGGGTTGAGGGAAAACCCCGGAAAAAACCTCAACCAGGTAACTTGCCCCGACCGGGATTCGAACCCGGACCACCTGGTTTCGCAGCCAGACGTGCTGACCGTTACCGTGTGGACTTTTGGGGTTAATATTAAGTGAATATGAGTAGTGATATTTCTGTTATATTTTCCAAAATTGAATCAATAGTAATTGTATATTTTAATTAAAACGTAAACAATATAATACTGTCCTGTCCTTAATATGTCAAGCAAAGTTGATATAAAAGTTGATATGACAAAATCCTACATACTCCGATTCATCGGTTCCCGAGGACATCATCAACTACTCCTTACACAAAAATAATCAATTATGGTTACGTTTGAATTCGATAGGACGCTTCGTAGGGCTGTGCAGACAATAAATTATGATAGAATTCCTTTATAACTTCATACATAATTCAAAAACAGTGATTTTACCATTGAGAAAAATGGAAACGTATATAAAAGACTATTTTTAAATAAAAGCAAAAATATTTTCTGATTTCCGTCATAAATTTCTGGTTGACAGCTATATGGTGATACATTCTTCGCCCCTTTTCTTCCTTGGATGCGTTTAGTGAAACCATTCCAGCTGCGTCTCAGCATATAAACGGCTTTTCTGCACGGGGATCTCGTACATAAATATACAGTCCATTTGTCTCCTCACCCTCACCCTTAACAGTAACCGGTAGGACAGCTTAGGGGTGCTATGCATAGACATTTTGCTAGCCCATGCTACGAGCGTGCTAAACTAGCCCCGGCTATCGACTGATTACTTGTACAGGATTCATATCATATCATATCATATCATATCATATCATATCATATCATATCATATCATATCATATCATATCATATCATATCATATATCATATCATATCATATCATATATATCATATATCATATCATATCATATCATATATATCATATCATATCATATGTATCATATCTATCATATCTATCATATCATATCATACCATATCATATCATATCGTTTATCATATCATATATCATATCATATCATATCATATCATATCATATCATATCATATCATATCATATCATATCATATCGCTAACACTGGTTTATGAATACGAAAACGTTAGTTCGCTGATCATCCACCGGAAGCCCACGCTAAGAATGTCTATGAATATGGCCTTAGGAGTTCAAGCAACAGCATGAGAAGTAGAATGTCGCGCATTCGATGCTGGGAGGAGTAGATTCTAGAAAAGCTTTGATATATTGTCAACCACTGTCAAGCTTATTTTTATAATAATAATAATAATAATAATAATAATAATAATAATAATAATAATTTTTAATAATAATAATAATAATGTTTATTGCCAGAAAAAATATAATACAAAGAAATTCTAGCACGCCCCTGAAAGAGAGCGATCTCGTGCTCAGGTAAGGATTCGATACATAATAAAGTTACCTGCGTAAATTACAGTAAAATAACATCTAAAAAATTAATATTTACTCATAACAAATTGCTTACCATATATTTTTAAATATGAAACTGTTGGACGTAAAGAGATGTATTTCTTTATTAATTTATTATAAATTCTAGAACGGATATTACTACTAAAAATTGAAAGCAGTGCTCGTTAAACACTTGAGTTCAAACAAATGTATTGTATCTATGCCTTTGGTTTTTGTGTTTGTAAGTGTATGATCAGAAATATATGTGATTTTTATGTATAGCATTTAATAATACATTGGTATAAATTTGACATATTTTCAAGACTTTAAATTCTAAAATTAACTTTTCGGTAGGATAATCAATAGGGGTGCTATTCATAGACATTTCGCAGCCCGCGCTACGAGCGTACTAAGCCAGCCCCGACTATCCACTGGTTACTAGTACAGAATTCAAATCATATCCTATCGCTAACACTGGTTTATGAATACGAAAAACGCTGATAATCACCGAAAGCCCGCGCTAAAAATGTCTATGAATACGGCCCTAGGTTTTTAGACATATTATATAGAGAGAAGGATTTTATTAAATCACCCTCCAGTGAGGGTGACCACAAGGATCCAGAATACAGAACAGTTATGTTTTTAAGTCGATTAATTAAAATTGTTCTCTGTAATAAATCTAGTGGATTAAGGTTAGTTTTATAAGTATTTTCTTACTTACAAATGGCTTTTAAGGAACCCACAGGTTCATTGCCGCCCTCACATAAGCCCACCCCATTCCGAGGCTTATTGTATGGATTCGTAACAAGCTGTTTTTTTACGGTGATGGGTTGTTAGGCCTTCGCCCAACCCCAAGCTGGAGGACCACCCTTTATCGGCTGTCCACGACTGCTTATTCAATATATTCGCAGCTACTCTCCATATCTGGAGGCCATCTCCTCTATCTGCAACCTGAGGACGTGATAGGGACCCACAATACATGGAGTACTACCCTATCCTAATATTCCATACTGGGTTATAGACTGAAATAAGGCAAGGTAAACTGTGTGTAGTACATCCATTGGTAAATAATTTCATAACTGAACAAAATGATATATAATTCTACGTAATTTGTTACAAAGATAGTTAAAATGTTTGTCTCATTTCAGATGTTTATCAACAGCGATTCTTGAATATGTAACCTCTGAAGATTCATTTATTATTGGACAATTACAGTTAATTGCGGAGATGTTTCCCAATTTGTTTGATTACAACACGTGCAAAAAATGAACTACGAAAATTGATATCTTCTCCTTGAAGAATTATATCAAGTGTCAATGTTTCATAGTTTTATAGATCTGTTATAATTTTATCCAGTTATTGTTCTTGTATTTTAATATATTATGACATAATGCCATTCACATAGTGCCCAATTAAACAGCTGAATTTGGACATATCCAATCACGAGTACTGCCTATATAACTAGTGTAATCATGATTATTGTTTTATTATTTGAATATATTGCATTTAATCTATGTTGCACCAATATTAAGCATGTATAAGTGATAACTTCTTATGATCTGATGATGGCATAATATGCCGAAAACGTTAATCAATAAAATATAATATAGTTAATAACACTATATATTGTATGATAAGCAAATTGACTGTCCCATTTATCCTATACTCACTCACGGAATTGTATAGTTTAATGCTTAGGGGAAAATTAGCCAATTTATAACATTTTAGTTAATGGAAAATAAATAACTATAGTTTTAACAGTGTTAAGAGAAAGAATATTCGAATCAAACCATAATTCTATTATTTGCCTGATGAATTATTATTATTATTATTATTATTATTATTATTATTATTATTTATTATTATTATTAATCAAATGAGAAAAAATGACGAACAGAGAAATAAGGGGAAAGGAAGAGGATAAACGAATGACAGCAGGAGAAAGAAGGCAATGAAGGACAAAAGAGAAGAAAAGGAAAGAAGAGATTGGTAAAGGATAAAAGTTAATGTAGAAGTCATGAATGACGAATGGAATGGAAAAGAGCCTTGAATTGGACATTTACCTTGCTGAAGAAAAAATGAAAACGTATATTTCAATGGAAATATGTGTGAGAGGAAGAAAGAAAGAGAGAGAGAAAGACAGAAATAGAGTGAAAGGGGGGAAAAAGCTGCCGTATCCTATTCATTGAAATCGTTCTAATGGCTATATTGCGCATTGATCGACGGCTGGGAATATAATGCAAGATGGTATTAATGATCGAACAAGAAACGCAAAGGGCTTCAAGAGAAAGTTATTTTCTCGGGGTTTAACTTGTAATCCTTGAGGAATTAAATTGCTCTTTCTGCATTGGATGGTGAAATTAATACGGTAGGAGTTTCTTGCCAGTAGAATTACCAGCTTTTCCAATTGCAGAGGAGAGAAATAAACACAAAATCAAAGATGAGGATACGGAGGAAAAGAGTGATATGGGGGTGACAGAGGGTGCAGAAGAGGAAAGTGAGGACTGAAGTAGGGAGAAAAGTGAAAAGAAGTGGAAGACGCCGAGGTGGATATGAAGGAGGGAGAGAGAGGTTTTAATGACTAGGGCAGGATATTATAAAATAAGGGCGCTTAATTCGCTTTATTATGCCGAAATACGTTTTAAAAATAATTACAAAGTCAGTCACTGTAAACTCTGGGAACAATTCCCCATCTTCAGAATCTCATTATAGATCGGGCGTTCTCGTGGTAACACGCAGATATGGCTTCTGTGAAGTCCAGGTTTTTTAATCTGAAGCCGAATATTACGCTTATTTATGGATTTTCTTAGTTCTCTAGATAAAATGGGAATAGTAATTTCAATAACTTTACGACCATTGCTGTCACTAATCTGGCTGTATTTATCCAACGCATCGTCGAGACTGCGATGCCTTCTCGGCATTGACACGTAGTTGTATGTTTGGGTTATAGGTAGCGGTACTGTACACGTATTAAATGTCTAATACATTAATGATATTTCTTACGCTGTTTCCTGAACCCAAGTTTGCAGCCAGTGGGAGTAGGAGTCTTGCGTGCGGTGAAAATATAAATTATAGTACAATGTCCATACCGAAATAAATGTGATGACAATAGTTATAACTGAAAATTTTGACAAAACTTGATACATTTATGTAGGGTAAAGGTTCGTAAATTATGATACTAATAATATTATGATAGTTATTTTTGAGAATTTTTAACAAATTTACTGAGCGAGAGGAAGATCGGATTTTTTTCATCAACGTATTAAGGGAATGTTCGTGAACAAGTTTCTGCACAAAACCGGTCCTTCTCTCGCTCAGTAAAATTGTAAAAAAAGTTCTCAAAAAGTACTATCATAATAAGTTATTATTAGTATCGCAATATTACCAACCTTTACCCTATATGATGTTACAATTTTCAGTTTCAACTACAAAGCTATTGATGAATTTGACCATATCAAAGAACGTAGATTGTACTTTCTTTTAAATTAAGACTAAGTGTTTTCAAAGAATATGTTTAATAAAATGCAATAAAAAACAGTACAACACGTGTTCATACAACTGTTGTATTGTTTTTTTATTTTATTGTATTTTATGAACTTTGATGAACACTGTTGAAAATTGACCAATTTGTATAGGCCTATTTTATTGTCAAGATGTTTAATGTATGTATAGGCATTATTTGGTATTTTATTTCTTTATATTACTTTAATACCAGCTGATCGTGTACATAGTTACGTTTTACTTCTAATGTAGTCCACATCTGTGGAGTAACGGTCAGCGCGTCTGGCCGCGAAACCAGTTGGCCCGGGTTCGATTCCCGGTTGGGGCAAGTTACCTGGTTGAGGTTTTTTCCGGGGTTTTCCCTCAACCCGATATGAGCAAATGCTGGGTAACTTTCGGTGCTGGACTCCGGACTCATTTCACCGGCATTATCACCTTCATCTCATTCAGACGCTAAATAACGTAAGATGTTGATAAAGCGTCGTAAAATAACCTACTTAAAAAGAACTTCTAATTTAGTTGTAAAATGTTACTCTCTCACATTTCGTTACATTTTTCTTTCTGTGTGGTCAGCCGTCAAGACCACAAGAAAATAAATTATTTCTATTTAAAATCTACCTTTTAATAATTCCAAATGATAAATATAATTTCATCTGCTAATATTCAATATTTAAGCAATAGCCGTCGGGCTCTTGATTTAGGATCAATACCACATTCAAAAGAGGATCTTTTTTTTTTCGGTCTTGCATGCTATTTTTGGAAACAGAAAAAATGTTGGGTGACAGAAACATTCCGATTTCATTTTTGGAATTAGCAGAAACATACGAAGCAGCAAAAATTATATATTTAATAAAATCATTGTTGACTAGTGTCATTTACATCTTAGAATTTGTAATAAAATTTTGTTATATTTTATGGATAAAATAAATGACACGTAGATGCTAGGGCAGGGATACAGAACTGGCGTGAGAGGGGTGGAAAGCATGATGAAAGCGTTGGTTCCCCGTCCACAGTCCACCGGCGTTGAATGATGTATCTGTGGCCCGTACGCAATCACAGAAGACAGACACTGAATACAAATCCCCTCTCCTACAAAGTCAGTGACACGGGGATGTAAGGAAGGGGTGAGTGACGTATCCGATGAGTGACGCAACGCCACAATTGTCGCCCAGTTCTCCAAGCCTGTGCTAGTGAATATGAGATGTTTGTTGTCTCGGGCTCCGATTTGCCATGCTACGGACCTGGGAGGAAACTGTACTGCAGAAGGAAAGGGTGAAGATAAAAAGAGAAGGATAGACAGATTAAGAAAACGAAGAAAAAGAACTGCAGAAGAAAATGAAACAAAAGACGGTGACGAAAAGGAGAATAATAAAAAAGGGATGTAGAAAAAAATGAGAGAAAGAGGAAAAAAGAAGATAGGAAAGGACGAGGGAAAGAGTTGGAGAAGAAAAGGAGGGGAAAGGAGATGGAGAAGGAAAAGTAATGACTAAGAAATTGGGGGGAAAATGAGATGAAGGAGAAATAAGACGAGAAGTAGAAGAAATGAAAATGGACAAATACGAGGTGGAAAAGAAGAAATAGAATGGGAAGATGGTTATGATAAAATAACAGTGTAATTAAATGCACTGCATTTATTTGCCCTTCGTCGTTATGTCGACGGATTAGCAGACTACATACGGGTCACTTTAATGTCAGCGGTAATGTGAATACATCTAATAAAACAAGTTACGTCATTCCTTTCTTTGAGCTCCTCTGTCACCCGACATCCCTCTCTTTCTTCTTCTTATGGTATATTTGCTGATGACAGAATAACTTCTTTGGTTAGAACGATGTCGAAGGTTGCAAACATGGGAAATTAAACTGATTTCCGAATACAACATCGAGAAATAGACCATCAGTTTTTTCTTGACATAGTATTTCTAAAGTGGCTAGTTCTTAATAATCTAGGAATTTCGGGTGCAGCAATAAAATAAAGATCGAAAGAAAAGTAAAGGAGGAAGAGATTTGTAATTAAAGTATAGTACAGTGCCCAATATGGGACATCATGGCTAACATTCATTCATTCATTCATTCACAGTACAATACAAAGCGCTACTTTTATAATGTCATTAATTTCAGAGGGTTATTCTTTGAGATATTTCAATCAAAAAAAAGTTTAATACAATTTTGTTAATTTTTGCTTCTTTGCCGAGATAAAAATTGTTTTATATGAAACATTTCATAGCGTGTTTTGAGAAGCCATTGATTTAATTTCCAATATTTAAGAAATTTAAGAAAGCAGCGTATTATAATAAAAATTATTGAAATAATTTTAGTTTTGTCCTTTGAATGTACAGAAATTTGATCAGAACAAATATAACTTTCGTTCTGAAAAGAAAATTTGAAATGTTAAAAAGTTAAATTGTTAAATGTTAAACAATTTAAAAAGTTCCAACCCTTCTGTTGCCAGGTAGTAATTCATATACAGTCAGTGACATTGTTAACATAGCTGTAAAATAATTAGTCACGCAAAGAACAGACGTTGGACATTCTTCACCCCTCTTTTACCAGTTCTACTGTATTTTCCTATGGTCAGTATATGGAGTTATTATTCCAAAAATTATTTTGTTGAATGGTGACTCAAAAAAAATTGAAGTAATTTTTTGGAAAATATTTAATTTGTTTTGCCTCATATTTCCAAGTTTTTATCCCATATTTTAGTATTTTAAGTCGTAAGTGCTAGCATATTTCCAGAGTTTTTAGGGTATAGAAATCCGATCCCTACTTCCAACATTAATTTTAATACCAGTGGGAAGCTGGAAATACCGCATACTCTGCTCGGACAAGTAGGTTGTAATCTTTACAACTTGTCAGCCGTGTTGAGATGTGTGAAGCAGTACAGATCATTGCTTTGCAGTGTTAGGCCTAGAAGGAATTAGTATAATTTTGTTTATGATAAAATATTATACAAAATCTGATAGCCTTAGACATATTTTAGATAAACACATGGGTTGTTTTATTGTTCCTTGTAAATGCGTAAGGTCTTACTCTGCTCTATATATTGGCAAAACAGTTTTGAGATATTTGTAGTGGATAATGTGGTGAGAGAAAAGGAACTGGCAATCCTACTTTATTATCTCCTGGCTTAGTTTCCTCATGAGTCATGCTTTATTGGTGTCACTTGTGAGGTTCAAACCTGTCTTCGAATAGTTGGCCAAAAATGTGGTTAAAGAGATTTTCTATTATTATCTATTGGGTAATTCTGTTCAACTGTCATTTCTCTGCTACCATCATATGGTCGCGATTAACTCTGAAAAGATATTTTGTAGGTTTGAAAGGCTTGTTAAGCAAATATAAACTAATAAAACATGACATATTTTGCTCAGAAGTGTTTTGCATGAATTTTCCACTTGGAGTAGAAGTTTGGACGTATGACAGCATGTAGCACACAATCAGGATTGTGTGTGGTACCTCTTTTCGCACAGCGATATGCATAAACTGAACTTAAGAAAAGAAAACGCCACCTCGCATGACAACATGGGCCGCTTTACCTACACGCGAAGTTATTCCATCACGAGAAAGCTCCACCCTGACCCAAACAGCACACGTTCGTGCTGTCTAATGTAATTAAGAAGATTTTTTAGTGCCTGTGGAAAGGATTATGTTGCTATATTAATTTTCAAATTTACTTCCTAACGTGCTGTACAACATAATCCGGAAATTCTACATAAAAGAGAACACGTGACAGGATCGCGTCGTTAACCTGATTCTGAAAGTGAAGCCGTAATTTCTTGTATGTTTAGTTACGATATTTTATGAAAAGTTTGAATTAATCTTCTCATACGTAAAGAAACGATGGAGAGTCAAGAGAAATGCCTGAACAGGCTCTCCATTACATCATTTGTGCAATTACTTGGTATAGGTGATACCAATTCAAGCACGTGCAAATTAGTGTGCACGGCTAGTACCGAGGTGAAACTCGTATTATTTTTTATTTTAATCAAGAACACGGGAAAAGTAGGCGTAGTGCATACAAGGTGCAACCAATATATTTCCGAACTACACTTGCCCGTTGAGTCAGTCTATCAATCAGCGTCAGAATGTCTTTAAGAACTGAGTTTACAGTAATTCCATTGTAAATAGATACAGTAAAACCCCGTTAATCCGAACTAATTTGCGGATAAGTTGACCGGTTTAACGAAAGTTCTAATTAACTGAAATAACCTAAAATAACATAGCAAGAAAACACGTTTATTATGATGTATTTAAAAGGCATAGACCTATATACACTATACAGTACAGTAACATGTAAAGCAATATACTTTAAACCTTTGTTTGTGTAATCGATAATAATATTTGTATGTATAGTTTAATTGATTTAATGTAAACTTGATGGATTTCCTTTATTTTAATACTATAGGTGTAATATTGTAATTATTATAATTCCATAGTTCTAATATATTAATGTTATACTAGAACTAATAGAAAGCTTTAATATAGATATGACTAGTCATAGTCACCATCTAAGTATTATTATCAATATGCAATTTGAAATTTTAAATGAAGTAAATATTAGCAAAATGAAAAATAATCCATTGGATAAGATAAATATAAATAACAAACTACAGTATATATGGGAAAATAATAATGAAAATAATTTTTTATTAGGTTAAATAGCAAAATAAATTAAATATCAAGTATAGGTTTTGAGTATTTTTGTGATAAAAATAAGATAAAAATGCCATGGAGTTACTATATAAAATCGTAAAAAACGCTGGTATCGACATGATACGATACGAAACAAAAAATGTCCATTCAAAAATAAAAACATGGTATGATAACGAATGTAAGGAGAAAAGAACTAATTTATTTAAAAAATGTAAACGTTGGAAAAAGACACAAAGAGAAGATGACAAACAGGACTATCTAGACAAAAGAAAAAATTATAAAGATTTGATAATTAACAAAAAAACAAAGTTTATTTATGAAAGAATAAAAAAAATAATTGGATAAATAATAATAACATAAACGAAGTTTGGAAATATCTAAAAAGCAGTAAATTATATGCAAACCCAAACAAAATAATTGATAATATTAAATGGAGGGAATGTTTCTATATATATATATATATATATATATATATATATATATAATAAAGGGGATATAAATAGTGAATTAAACTTTATAGGACCAATGAATAAATATAACAACGACTTAGATTGTGATTTTAAAATTAAAGAACTACAATTAGTAATAAAAAAGCGAAGAACAAAGAGGCGGGTAGCGATAAAATACCAACAATTTTCTGGAAAAGAAATGATGACAAAAAAACAAATATCATCAAAATATATAAATGGTAGTCCTAAAACTAAGTTATTTAATTTTTCCAAACTCGTCGTTTTTTTTTGCCTGTCCGGATTAAGCGAAGCCCAGCTTAACGGGGTCCGTATTAACGAGGTTTTACTTCTACTAATTGTACAAATAGATTATAAATTGAATAATGAAATAAAGGAAAACCAATCATTAATAATAAACCTTATAAATTGCATTACATTGATTTCATTCTCAAATCATATTCAGAATCCTTATAATAAAAATCTACATTTCAAAATAACACCCAGGAGAGGCCAAAAACGTTCCACACAAATACAGGGATCGTATGAATCCCTTGTCACTTTCTAATTCATCATCGTCAATCATCAACATCACGGTAGGTCCGATAGTCCTGTTGCAGCTCAGAGAGAATCCTTCCATCTAGTTTTAGAATAGCCAATCAATTTTTTATTATACTCACAAATTAAAACAGTTTCTGAAGCTACATTTTACAGTTCACCTAGAAGCATACCTTAATTAATGAAAACCGGAGGAAACTGTGAATTTACTTACGTTGTTTCCATGGAATTCTCCTAGAATTATAATGAAGAAGAAATAAAAAATAAAGCGACAGGCACTGAATTAACTTCAACAGAGTTCGTTTACCTAGTACTTCAATTACATTAACGTTCTACTAAACAAAAGTAATATTCTGTTGAACACTTTACGTCCATTACATTCGTTCCATGTAATTTTATCCACGAACCTGCATCGATCTACCCCGTTCGCAAGTAATGGGTTGTTAAAGGTACAGTTTTTATAGCTGTGTTTTATTCGTGGCTGTGAATATTACATTTGCCTCGTTCGTTTACCGGCAGCATATAGAGTTGTCACGTGACGCGCCTCGAATTTTGTAGGATCGGGCCCACTTCACTTCAACCTGGGACGACATTCGTTTTCATTCATTTAACTCTTGAAACTAGTACGTAGATACGTTATCTACTTATCGGCCATTCCAGTTGTCACGGATGTTATATTTTTAATATTTTCAAACACTATATATTGAAAATGAAATGACCTTTGTTAACTTTTATTACCTATTAGAATCAACATAGAAGATCAGTACCATTTTACAGAAAAAAAATATTTGAATAAGATGTATTATTTACTTACTTACTGGCTGTTAAGAAACCCGGAGGTTCATTGCCGCCCTCACATAATCCCGCCATCCTGAGCAAGATTAATCCATTCTCTATCATCATATCCCACCTCCCTCAAATCCATTTTGATATTATCTTCCCATCTACGTCTCGGCCTCCCCAAAGGTCTTTTTCCCGCCGGCCTCCCAACTAACAGTCTATATGCATTTCTGGATTCGCCCATACGTGCTACATGCCCTGCCCATCTCAAGCGTCTGGATTTAATGTTCCTAATTATGTCAGGTGAAGAATACAATGCGTGCAGTTCTGTGTTGTATAACTTTCTCCATTCTCCTGTAACTTCATCCCTCTTAGCCCCAAATATTTTCCTAAGCACCTTATTATCAAATACCCTTAACCTATGTTCCTCTCTCAAAGTGAGAGTCCAAGTTTCACAACCATAAAGAACAACCGGTAATATAACTGTTTTATAAATTCTAACTTTCAGATTTTTTGACAGCAGACTGGATGATAAAAGCTTCTCAACCGAATAATAACAGGCATTTCCCACATTTATTCTGTGTTTAATTTCCTCCCGAGTATCATTTATATTTGTTACTGTTGCTCCCAGGTATTTGAATTTTTCCACCTCTTCAAAAGATAAATTTCCAATTTTTATATTTCCATTTCGTACAATATTTCCGTCACGAGTCTTAATCATATACTTTGTCTTTTCGGGATTTACTTCCAAACCTATCTCTTTACTTGCTTCCAGTAAAATTCCCGTGTTTTCCCTAATCGTTTGTGGATTTTCTCCTAACATATTCACGTCATCCGCATAGACAAGCAGCTGATGTATCCCGTTCAATTCCAAACCCTCTCTGTTATCCTGGACTTTCCTAATGGGATACTCTAGAGCAAAGTTAAAAAGTAAAGGTGATAGTGCATCTCCTTGCTTTAGCCCACAGTGAATTGGAAACGCATCTGACAGAAACTGACCTATACGAACTCTGCTGTACGTTTCACTGAGACACATTTTAATTAATCGAACTAGTTTCTTGGGAATACCAAATTCAATAAGAATATCATATAAAACTTCTCTCTTAACCGAGTCATATGCCTTTTTGATATCTATGAAAAACTGATGCACTGTACCCTTATACTCCCATTTGTTCTGCATTATCTGTCGAATACAAAATATCTGGTCAATAGTTGATCTATTACGCCTAAAACCACACTGATGATCCCCAATAATTTCATATACATATGGAGTTAATCTTCTCAAAAGAATATTGGAGAAAATTTTGTACGACGTCAACAAAAGTGATATTCCTCGAAAGTTATTACAGTTAATAAAATGTATTATTGCAGAAAATAAATAAAATGTTCCGTCATAGATGTTACAAGATTTACAAGTGAGTGTAAAAACGGCCTACTGGTATGCGCACAGATACTAAACGCGCGATATGACCACAGATGTTAAAGCGTATATAAAAAACTTAACACAAAAAGTCGCGATACACACAAAACTGCTTAAAACAGCAAACTCGTTATAACTGTAATATCTGTACACAATAGGAACTGAAAATAGAAATATCAGTAACTTTTTTTAACCCCTCAATATATCTTCATCACAAGCAGTAACACAGAGGATTTCCAGGAACGTGTTCAAGAAACCTCTAAGGCTGTTGATGGCAACTCCTCTCTATCCGTGAAACGCACTACAATGTAGCAAGTGTAGCATGCAGTAGCGACACTTACCTATTCATATTACTGGTACTGGAAGTGCTGTCCATTCGCATATATGTATTTTTGATATTATCTTCCTATAAAGTCGCTCACACGTTGGAAACTGATGCGAATTCTAGTCTCTTAGTTTGTACAACATGTGGTGATTGCTCTTGTACACCTTTTCATTTAGATTTTGCTGATGAATAAAAATCGCACGGGGCGTGTTAGCTAATAATCCTATCTCTAATCGCCGATATTATTGCACTAATGTATATTTATGGATTACAGTTATAATAAAGTAAGTAAACACGTCATATACCAATAGCAACGAGTTTAATGTAGTTTACGTCATACATTATTACTACGACGCAAATACGGTATGGATCATGGATATTTTTATAGTAGGTTACTCAAATGATGTACTGTTTCTTGCCCCTTAGAGCTTGTTTGTTTTCACAACAGCTGAATAGATAATTATCAACAATAATTATATCATAACCGAATTTCAAATATATTACATCATTTCAATATGAAGCCTTAATTAAAGGCAATCTTATATTTTTAGTTGATTATTTAAATACAGTAGAGCATCGATTATCAGCTATTAGACAATTGGGGACGGGGTGTTGGGATAACTGATTTTTCGATGACAGATCATTTGGAAAACAAATTGACGGTGTTAGGAGCAGATGAAACAAAGAAACACTGATATTAAACACAAAACAGTATATATTTTTACCTAGTCTTCAAATAACACACAAAACTGACTAGCCTAGTTTGACAAGTTCAAAACGGGGAAAACAGTTGGGAAAAAAGATCACTTTTTTCAGGCTAGACTCGTTTTTTGCCCAAGCAAAAGAAAATGGAACCCACTGGAACGCTTTAGCGATGTTTCAGTTGATTTCGGATAATCATTGCTCTATTTGAGATGTTCGTATCATCGATGCTGATGATAGTGAGATGACTTTAGCGAGATGTGTTTCACCGTAAAGACCTATCATTCGCCTTACGGTTAGGGAAAACTTCGGAAAAAGATCATTCAGGTAATTTGCCCAAGAAGAAAATGGAACCCACTCTCGAACGTAGCTCTGGATTTCTTATCTTTGAGTTGTTCATGTGATGCTGGATATTTTAACTATACCTATACAGTGTGTTTCAAAAGACAAGGTCAATTAAGACGTGAAAGAGGAGCTTGTATTCGTGTAAGATCGTATATTAACTTTTCTTGTAAATATCAAAGTGTTAAGTGTACTGACGAGGATATGATAAATTGACTTTATTTGGAACAAGAAAGGTTTGTATGATTTATTTGGATTAGTTTCACACATTATTTTACGAAGTGCACCTACACTCACGTCAGCGAATGTGGTACATGCATACATAATAATAATAATAATAATAATAATAATAATAATAATAATAATAATAATAATAATAATAATAATAATAATAATAATGTTTTATTTTCACTGGCAGATTTAAGGAATAAGGCCTTCTCTTCCACTCAACCAGCCTTAATCAATACAATACATATTTAAATTACAAATATTTACACTACACTTAAAAGGTTCTCCAGCAATATTCTTCAGTTTTAACGACTAGTAGACTATATATTTATTTAAATTTAGATAAACCTATAAGGTAAAGTAGTAAACTTAATTTATGAGCTAATTTAATTCAATCAATTATAATTAATTTAATATTTGAGATAGCTAGTAAAATGATGAAAATTAATTTAATATAAGCTTACTAGGACTATGTTACAGGGAGAAAATAAATAAATAAAAAAATATATATAAATCTAAAATATATTTCTATAATGAGAATATTAATGTAATTGCCATTAGAGATTTTGTAAATCTATTTAGAGAAATTAATGATAATAATAAGAATGGACAGATGTTAGTTTTATTATAAGCAATTAATCTGTTAAGTAAAATATTAATACATACAATTAATCTGTTAATAAGAATTTACATACATACATACATACATACATACATACATACATACATACATACATACATACATACATACATACATACATACATACATACATACATACGAGTTCTCATGCATTGCGCCGACTTGGATATACAATGTTATTCGTTACATGCATAAATAATGCGTAGGCCTACAGAAGTAGAGCGTGTGTATATTCATATACTACGCATGCGTACAGTAAATTGTACATAAAGTATTATAGTATTGAAATACATACTCGGATTCCAAATGAGCGCAGTAGAGCTCCATGTCGCCTTCAACGAAGCTAAGCGATGGCGATGTCATGGCCTGTGGGTGATGTCAATAAAGCACTTCTTTTTACTGACGTTCTGTTTTCTCAACGGAACTGTTAGGAAGCCTCAGAAAGATAATGGAGGAGGTACAATTTTCTTTTACAACGTTATCAAGTTTACACCTGGTCTTAGTTTCACCTTTTCTGTGGTCAATATACGTCACTGCTACGTAACTGCCTTTTATCTTAACTTTTCGTATGAGCGAGCAGCTTGTAGTGTGAAAGCGGTGCCGGTGTCGACTAACCATGACAGTATTCTTCACGCTTTGCTGTGGGGCTTTGTGCAGAAGTTGAGGTTCTTGAGTCGGGTAAACGACAGAATCTTCGGAATTTGCAATTGTATAAAGTTTCCAGACGTAAAGAAACTTCAGATGGGGCTTCATCGACATATATTCAATTTTGAGTTTAGTTGTGACCCTTTTCTTTATGTTTAATTGAATAATGAGAATATGTTTCGTGGTTCTTCATCATCAAGAAGTTTAAAAATCCATTGCCCTTATGAAATGTTTTCTTTTGGTACGGAGGAGGGGCCCGAAGTCTTGCGCCGCAGCCTTTAATGGGCTTGTATGCCTTACAGCTCCTATATTGGAATTTATTTTTGAAGTTCGAACGGTCGCGCTTTTATAGTTATTGTGACTCTACTGCGTGGTACCATCTATCGACTGAGCCTGCAAGGTTCCACCGCAGATTCGCTAGAGTGCTCTTCCACCCCTTCCCTCCCTTGAAAGCGTATTACACCGCCTCAGACTGACGATCCTACACGCCAGTCAAAACGCTACCTTAGGCAACACCGTTTTGGGTGCTATTGAAATGACGATAATGAATATTGGAATGGAAAACGACCGTGAAATGATGGCGGGAAACGGAGAAACCCCCAGGAAAATCACCGGACATCGTCGGGATTCGAACACGGGCTCTCGTTACATATAAAGGTTACTGAAGAGTCTCCTCTCTTATCATTATTAATAATTATAATAATAATTATTATTATTATAATAATAATTATTATTAATAATTATTATCTGAGGACTTTAGAGCCTCTTTAAACAGAACTATTAATCGTCTAGACTTCACTGCCATCTATCAATATTTAGACAAACCACGACGAACATCTACTGCGACGGATGGCTTTTGTGTCGTCACACAAACATAGGAGATGCCATATTTTACGAAACAGAGATGATAATGGAAGGGAAACTGCAGTCTATGTCAGTGGAATTACGAGGAAAAATAAAGAGAATCCTGAAAGAAAGCCTCGCAACATTGGTACTTGGCAACTTTGTACACCACAAATATAACTCCACCTTCGCCGAGATATGAACTCGGGTCCACGGTCATCGTAAGCCAACGCTCTGCCAAATGAACTACCAAGGCGCCTTTCATTTAATATAACATTTTCTTTTTTATACTAACCAGACTGTTTCTTTCTGTTGTAAAGCTCCACAAAAACTTATTAATCACTAGAAAGAAGTCATTGAAGTTTTTGAAGACTCCAGTGCTGAGATGCTGAGAACTCTTGTGGCGTTGGGAAGATTGTGTAGGCCCAATGTATCCTTACTGTGTTATGCGCACTGAATAAATTTAAATTATGTTTTTATGTATTTGAAGATGTTTCATGCATTGTATTGAATATCATATCATCCAGGAAGAATAAACAATTATTAATCAAGTGACATGTAACTGAAAGTAATACAATACAAATTTATACAACAGGAAAACATATTATGATTTAATGGCAAGGGAAAATGACACAACACTTCACAATTTTGAAACATCGCTTAAGAAACAATGGATATAAAGCTAGGGATAAAATAAAGGTGTACTCTTTATACGCCAAGGAGGCGCAAGGGGGCGTGGAGGTAGAGCTGTAGGTCTATACTTTAATACAGTGATCGCCAAAAGCTGTGTCGCGACACATGCCCCTGTCTCCACTCAAGCGTAACCATGGCATCATATCCCCACCCTCTGTTTACAGCCTTCACTTCGATATAAGTAAAAACATTTATCAGCAGCGGACGTACACATGTAATTTTACAAGTGTGGTGAAGATAATATGTTTCGATGTCTTTTCGAAAACAGGTAATAATTAAAAACTTAATTTTAAGGAGCATGGGAGGAAAAGGATTTATTTTGCGCAGATGGCAAAAATATGAGATACTTAATTTGTTGTAGAATTTTAAATGAAGTATAAAAGAACAATGTATTCTTCTTGACATGAAGACTACCACGCCCTTACCTGTAACTTGAATACTTCATTAATAAACGAACAATAAAAAGTATGTCTTAATCGGGGTAAAATACTTCGACGATTTTTTTTTCGATGTATGTAGTGTAATTTGAATATTTCATTAATAAATAAACAATAAAAAATATCTGCTTATATGTCTTAATCGGAGTAAAATACTTCGACGTTTTTAAGTAAGTAATTTACAATAGTACTTTTTTAATTTAAAATAACTGCTGATTTACGTTCTTTTATGGTAAATAAGAAAATAAATGTATTTTATTTTATTAATAATACAAAAATAATGAATAGGAGGATAAAAAATTAACATGGAAAAAAGTGTGTATAGTTAATAAGTAGAAGAATATTATATTGCTTTTATTTTTTGGTCACAGTCCGTCTCTGCACTGTTATTCACTGCATTACCTGAGGAGATACCCACTCCACCCCTCTCCCTACGATAGTGGTGTGGGTTGTATTTATATTACGTCACAATTTCGTGGTGTTTGGCAACCACTGCTTTAATAGCTTCGACAATAGAATAAAACAATGTGGTCGGCACCACGCTCCGACCTCTTTTACCCCCCCCCCAAGAGGAACTAGTAGGTACTCAATGGACAGGAGGCTGATTGTATACGGAAAAATTCTGAAAGTTTTGGTAACGACAAAAAATTCCGTTACTACCCGTGATTGAATCCAGGACCTTAAGGACGGGTATAGACTATGTATCTTCTTCTACTCATTGTATAGGCCTACGGCCTGTTCTTTCCAGAGATTAGCAGTCTTTCCATCTTTTCTTTGGTCTTCCAGGCTACCTCTTTCCTTCTACTGGTAGATTATCCCTTGCTATGCGTACAGTTCTGTCTGGTGTCATGCGAGATACGTGATGATTCCATTCCTTTCTTCTTCTATGTACCCAATCACCTATTGCTTGGATGTTTAGCTGCATTCTAATTTCTTCACTTCTTACTTTATCTCTTCTTGTTTTCTGCATAATTTTCCTTAATACACTCATTTAATTTGTTTCCAGAATCCTTTTAACTTTTTAAGTATCCGCTCGTACTTCACAGGCATAGGTTGATATTGGGCGAATTACAGCTCTATATATTCTTACCTTGGTTGCTTTATTTTAAGTATTTGTTGTTCCATATAACATCATTCATGCATCCTGCAATACTTGCTGATTTCTTTGCTTGGTGCATAAAAACTTTGTACAAAACATACAAATACATAAAGCTAAGTTTGTTTTTCAATTATACTTACTCTACATTTAATTAAACTTTAATACAAGGACTTGAGTTGAACCCAGCACCAGCATATTTTACATAATATTTTCTGGAGAGGAAGTGCGCGTTACGCTTTGTGAGAGGGAAAACCCAACTTCTGGTGTTATTGATTTCCGGAGAAGAGTTTTGGCAAACTCCGTAACGTAATTTTTGTTGCAAAAAAAGTTGCAGATACGCATTTGTTACAATTTTCGTTGTGTTGTTTTCAAAGGGTTCTCAACATTATTTCAGATTGTAGTCAGAAGTATGGAAGCAAAACATATTATCTGAAATGTAATAACTCCACATGAGAACAGTGATATGGATTAATAATAATAATAATAATAATAATAATAATAATAATAATAATAATAATACCAAAAATAATAATAATAATACCAAAAATAATAATAATAATACCAAAAATAATAATAATAATACCAAAAATAATAATAATAAAAATAATAATAATAATAATGATAATAATAAAATAATAATAATAATAATAGTAATAGTAATAAAACGTAGTTTACCAAAACTCTTGTATTATTATATTTGTTATTTATTATTGTTTTATTATTATTATTATTATTATTATTTTATTATTATTATTATTATTATCAGTATTATTATTTTTATCATTATTAAAACGGAGTTTGCCGAAACTCTCCTATTATGAATATTATTATTCGATGAAAGAATAATGGAACGGAGAAAAATTCTCTCCGGCGCCGGGATTTGAACCCGGGTTTTCAGCTCTACGTGCTGATGCTTTATCCACTAAGCCACACCGGATAGCCACCCCGGCGTCGGACAGAATCATTCTCAGATTAAGTTTCAACTCTTGGGTTCCCTCTAGTGGCCGCCCTCTGCACTACGTCATAGATGTCTATGAACGTAGGACTGAAGTCCACACATGTGCTGAGGTGCACTCGTTATGAGTGACTAGTTGGCCGGGATCTGACGGAATAAGTGCCGTCTTAAATCACGAAGTGATTTACGCATATCATATATATTATTTTAATGTACCGAAGTACATATGATATTTCCATGCAGATATTCTGCGTCATCGTCTTTCATCGTATGATGATGCAGAATATATGAATGGAAATATCATATGTACTTCGGTACATTAAAAAAATAATATTAATAATAATAATAATAATAATTATAATAATAATATTATTATTATTATTATTATTAGCCTATTACTATTATAATAATAATAATAATAATAATAATAATAATAATAATAATAATAATAGGCATTATTTATTATTGTTATTATTAGCCTATTACTATTACCCAATTATTATTATTATTATTATTATTATTATTATTATTATTATTATTATTGGCCACTGGCTATTGTATTGCACATTAAATATAAGTAAATAAATAAATTATTATTTATTATTATTATTATTATTATAAATTATTATTATTATTATTATTATTAGTATCAATATTATTATTTTTATCGTTATTAAAACGGAGTTTGCCAAAACTCTTCTATTATTATTATTATTATTATTATTATTATTATTATTATTATTATTATTATTATTATTGGCCATTATTTGTAGAGCACATTAAATATAAGTAAATAAATAAATTATTTATTTTATTATTATTATTATTATTATTATTATTATTATTATTAGTATCAATATTATTATTTTTATCGTTATTAAAACGGAGTTTGCCAAAACTCTTCTATTATTATTATTATTATTATTATTATTATTATTATTATTATTATTATTATTATTATTATTATTATTATTATTGGCCACTGGCTATTGTATCACATTAAATATAAGTAAATAAATAAATTATTATTTATTATTATTATTATTATTATTATTATTATTATTAGTATCAATATTATTATTTTTATCGTTATTAAAACGGAGTTTGCCAAAACTCTTCTATTATTATTATTATTATTATTATTATTATTATTATTATTATTATTATTATCATTATTATTATTATTATTGGCCACTGGCATTGTGCAGCACATTAAATATAAGTAAATAAATAAATTATTATTTATTATTATTATTATTATTATTATTATTATTATTATTATTATTATTATTAGTATCAATATTATTATTTTTATCGTTATTAAAACGGAGTTTGCCAAAACTCTTTATTATTATTATTATTATTATTATTATTATTATTATTATTATTATTATTATTATTATTATTGGCCACTGGCTATTGTACAGCATCATTAAATATAAGTAAATAAATAAATTATTATTTATTATTATTATTATTATTATTATTATTAGTATCAATATTATTATTTTTATCGTTATTAAAACGGAGTTTGCCAAAACTCTTCTATTATTATTATTATTATTATTATTATTATTATTATTATTATTATTATTATTATTATTATTATTATTATTAGAGCTGTCGATCAACTAAAAATTTTGTTATGTTAACCGGGTACATTTAATCAATCAATCGAGTTTAACGAAATTATTCGATTTTAAACAATTTAATGCCCGCGCATGTTCACCTTTCAGGACACTGTTCTTTAAACTGACCAACTCGTCAGGTCGTAACTATGCACTCATCCTATCCTTCAGCTTAACAATGCGCTCTTATAATAATTCTCCGCCCATTTCAATAGTCTTGTTGATGACAGAACTAGCAATTAGGAGTCTTGAGACACGGCGCGGCGGTTCAGCTGCGCGGCTTTATTGTGATCGTTACGACGCGACGTTGTCGTCACAGTTATTTTGTCTTCTTATCAAGCATGCGGGACCTGTCATCGTGCGGGGGACAAGTCTTATGTAACTGAAGAAGCCCATGTAGACATGCTGCACTGAGCACTCGGCCACGAGGAATTGCTGGCTTCTATCCAGAAGTTCCGGCTATTTTGTTACTCGAAAGAAACGTTAAAAGAAACGTTTTAAGTAGACAATAAATGAATACATACTAAAAGAAAAAGTGTAAATGCTCATTTACAATGAAAATTAAACATAACGTAAGCGTTAACTTAAGAATATAAACGTTACGGTAAAATCAAGAAGTCATACCATCATTCACGATGGGAACATAAACATAACCGCAAACATACTTGGTAACCATGGAAACATAACAACGACGCCATTTCCTCATATTCTGTCGTATATTTCAGCGCTCCACGATTGTGTTCTGTTTGCAAATCACGTAAGCATAAGCATAAAAGTTTGGAGTTTGCAAACTTTCATGTTAACGTCTTACGGTAATGTTTATGTCAATGCTTATGTGAATCATTGTGAATGATCCCACTCGGTAGCCTGGGCGCAAACTTCTGTGTTTATGTTACGGTTATGTTTAATTTTCATTGTGTATGTATGTATGTATTTATTTACACTGCAAGTGGGCAAGCACCCGGTGGCAGTGGTATATACAATATTAACAATACACAATAAAATGATAACCAATACACAATAAAATTTACAATCACAATACAATTTTACAACACATATACAATTTTACATAGGTTACAATAATAATACACAATACAATTTAACACAATAATAATAAAACATAATAAAATACCTAATTTTACATTACAACCTACATAATTATCTATAGGTCCTACATAAGTTTCAATAGTCTTTCACTTTACTCTCATCTCATTCCCTGTAGTGGCACTATGACGCATTTCACTGACACTTTAGCACACATTTCACTGACACTCTGTAACACATTTCACTGACACTATAGAACACATTTCATTGACGCTATAAATTATCAATGATCGGAACTCTTCACTGCACTGTAAAACCATAACTTCACTGACTCACCTCGCTTCACTGATACAACAGTTCAAATAAGTCAAATAATTACACTTTTATGCATACTTATAAACAGAACTACATTTAAACTAAACATTTCTAGTCTAAGGCCCTCTTACACGCTAGTTTTAAATAATTTACAATTCAAACCAAGGAAGTAAACTCGTCAGCCGAGATAAATACATGTCACCTTAAAAAATTACATGTTGAATGTCACCTTAATTGTAATTTAAACTTTATATACAACTTTTAAATTATTCTTGAATCTCCTTAAGGAAGGACACCCTCAAAGACCGCTGCAGGTAGGTCATTCCAATCATTTATAGTTCTATTTAAAAATGAGAATTTACCTACATCCGTTTTCTGTTTCCTACATTTGATTTTAAAATCATGATCGTTCCTACCATAGTAAGATCGTTCCTACCATAGTAAATATAAAATGAAAACTTGAAGAAGGCCCGAACCCACAACCTTTGAATCATTAAACAAGCACTCTACCGCTGGCCTACGAGGCGCAGACCTTAACGCGTGAATGGTATGGAAAAGTGTAAGAATGGGAAAGATTAGACTACATTGCTTTGTAACCTTTACGCTGTAATTTTTCTTTCTGTATGTTATTTAACGAAGCTGTATCAACTAGATAACTCAGCGTTAGAATTGGTCACAGCGAGATAGTTTTTGGCGAGATGAGGCCGAGGATTCGCCATGGGATTGCCTGACGTTTGTCTTACAGTTTCAGAAAACCTAGAGGGAAAAAACCTCGTCCAATAATTAGATCTATAATCTGTGCATTTCGAACTGGTGGCTCAAGATCAAGCAATGGACTACATTTGCCACGTGTGCTTACCCCAATCCTGAACCATTCTCCTCACTAAAGTCAGCTGGGACAGCCGGAATTACCAATGCTTCAGTAATCAGTTCACAGTTTTCAGTTCAGTGACTCGTGCGTGCTTTGCACTTTTGTACGTGACCTTGAGCCACCAGTTCGAAAAGCACAGATTTATAGCAGGAATAGAATTCATGCTCGAAGGCAGTTCAAGATCAGCAGGTACATTAAGTGAATATCCAGAAAAATATAGCATGTAAAAACAGTTACAAAGTTGGAATATGTTAATTGTCATAAAACTACCTGCGCATAAAACTATCTGCGGTAAATTTTAAGATTCTTACCAATGCGCGCATAGTAAAGTAGATTGCCTATGTTCACGTTCTCAGTGTCTATATAGTTTGCTCTATCCCACGTGTATACGCGCTTCATAAAGTGATTGCACAAAATTATGTTGTTATTGTTCGTCACCTCTACCCTGATTTGTGACGAAAATGCATTTAAAGTATAGTTCGAGCGTCCAATTAATACTCAGGCGGAAGGCTTTGTGTTGAATATATCCTATTTGTACGCATCATTACTTATAATGTCAACCTATAACATTACCTTTAATTAAAACTGAAATTAATATTGCTTAACTTTATTTTTATGTCATCAATCATCAACTCCAGATGCGATAACTTAGTTTTCACTTCACATGCGATAACTTAGTTTTCACTCAACGTGGAGTTAATATGAGAACGCCAATTATAATTGCTAATACATCATTGGCAGACATTATGTTACCGCTGTGGAACTGCATCTGAGAAGTCTTAATCAATAAATAAACTCTTGCCTTATCTCTTCAAAAGAAAGCGCTCTCTTTGACAGTGCCTGGGTATTAAATGACCAGATCCGTTTGCGAAAAAGTTTTTCTGTCTCCGAAAACGGAAGTGACTACATTAAATTCTACTAGCTATACCTTATAATGCTATGTAATTTAATTAAGCTGAAGGCCTTCAGAGTAATAAGAGATACATTTGATGCAAACAAAATGAAGAAGAATTGACCAAAATTTTGGATGCCTTGGCAGTATAAAAGGTACACTTGATGCAAGGAAATTGAAGAAGAATTTGCCAAATTTTTGGGTGCCTTGCCAGTAATAAAAGGTACACTTGATGCAAACAAATTGAAGAAGAATTTGCCAAAATTTTGGGTGCATAAGACTAGCAACCGTTACTTCATGAAACTCCTCGGTATCCTTTCTTATTTTTATTTTGTGGATACTTTAAGCAGAAAAGGGAACTTTATTTGACTCGAATATACATAGATAAAAGAGCAGCTTCTCCGCCTTAACAGAAAAAGATGCTAAATCATCAACATCCTAGCATTAATTACCATTATTATGATATTGTGTTCGGGGAGAAACACCCGTCATCGTGCACTGTTTTGTTTGTTGTAGTTAATAACGGCCTTGCTTCGAGTCAAGTAATGCAACTCATCTGGTGTCTGAAGCCATCAGCTTTAAGAACGCAGAATCAAGCACAAAAAGCCAGTCGACGCGCCTTAGGGTCATTAAAATCAGACTATCTGCATTGCGTGGGAATGCGCCACTGCTCAACTTGATGTATCGTATCAGGCGGAGCGAGGAAACAATTGGATTAGTTTCCGAAGACCATGCCACGCATTCAGCACTCCTTTGTTTACGTCTCTTTGTTTTTAGTTATGAGTTGGCAAAATTTGAATGCGAGTGGCAGGAAGCGAATTACTTCTTTTCCAATTGAATTGAATGATAAGTGTCATAAACAGAATACACTCATTAGAATGAGCTACTAATCTAGCCATATAGGCTAAGTAAATCCAGATTATTCTATTTAGTAAATGTACCTAATGTCCCTGCGGTGGCTGAGAAGTCCAGCTAGACCTTTGACCTTTCACGCAGACGGTCTAGCTTCGAGTCCCAGTGACATTCGTGATTCTTATCATAATTTTCCTAATCTTTTATTAATGTTATTTGAAAAACTTTCATTCCACAACTCTGACTTGAGACTTCCAATTACTTCCTTTCTTTATCATATACTATGTTTGATTTCCTCAATATCAAAACCATATCCATTCACAATAGTTTCTATTTTACTTTTCTATAATTGAAGTCTTGCTTACTTTACACCCTTAGGTGAAATCTAACCATTTTACCCCTATGACTAAATATGATAATGGATAATAGTGATTTTCTAGTTTTGAGGATGAATTTTCTTTTGCGAACTTTGTATCGAATTTCGGTCGGCACTAACAAATATTACAACTGACAGCCATTTTCTGTTATGCTGACAGCATTGCTTACCTTTGATAAAGCTGCCAACTTTCATGAAACGAAAATTACTAGAGAATGTTATTTCAAATTTAACGCTATTATTATTATTATTATTATTATTATTATTATTATTATTATTATTATTATTATTATTATTATTATTAGTTACCTCGGTTACTAAATTTCATATGAAGAAGAACAAGATTTGAATGAGAAAATTATTAAATTCAACAGAGCAATGGGGATAATTAATCAGATATTCAAACCAACCTTAGTACAAAAACACACGCGCACCAGAATTTATAAAACATTGGCCAGACTTATACTCTGTTTTGGTAGTGAAGCTTGGACGATTCGTAATATTGATTCACATAGATTAACGGCGGCAGAAATGAGATTTATGCGTCGTACAGCGAGAATGGATCACATTAAAAATTTTGACATTATGAAAGAACTGCAGATTGAACCGATTACGGAATACCTACAGAAATACAGACAAAACTGAAGGTCACATGTCATCAGAATGCCTCGTTCTAGAATTCCACGCCAAATTTTAAATTACCATCCTGTGGGCAAGAGATCCTTGGGCAAACCATTCAAGCGTTGGCAAGAGACCGTGACGGGCCACTAAGCCCAATACATACAAGGATGATGATGATGATTATTGTTATTTATTATTATTAGTATTATTATTATTATTAAATAATACAGTAATGATTAATTAATATACAGTGTACATTTTGAAGCGGCATTCTGTTTTTGAAGTTCGTACTAATGATTTCATGTAGTCAACGTAAATAAATTTTTAAGTTACGTCTCATGAATCACAGTTTGTTACGTCATACCGATGAATTTCATGTTGCCAAACAAAATTAATTTTCATATTAGACCAATCATTAATAAGTAGGCCTAAATAAATATTTATTATTATCGTTTTTGTATATAGCATTGTGATTTTACCTGCTTTGATGGTATCTGGTAACAGCTGGCAGGAACTAATCTTACGTGAACCCTGTGCCAGTTTTGTACCACAATTTATCATTAAGTTACGACTCTGTTAAAGTTTGTAACTAATTATTCTGTAGCCTACTTCTTACCTGAATTTTATTAAATTCGTAATCCCACTCGACTTTTGGCTGGCTACTTACAGAAGATCGGACGCGAGGTATGCAACAACTGTGACGCAACTTTAACCCTGCATGAGAGTCACGGTATTGGGTTCAAATCCAGCTTGTAATTTTTCTCGTTAACCACAGTCACCGCTTATCATCCCCTTATCTTCTCCATTGCATAATAATATGGCATCTCCTGTGTATGTCCTTAACTTTAAGTGTCTTTCCACTGCAGATTACACATCTTATGGGAGCTTGTACTCTGGTATTGCCACCTGATTAATAATAAAAATATTAATGTAATTACTCGTGCAATATTTGAGAACACAGCTCTTTTTTGTCGGATAATAAATGAAAAATACAGGAAATTCAGGGCGTTAAAAAAGTATCCAATTATTTTAGGAGGTGCTAGTATGCATCAAAACAAGAAAATAATGTCTAATAAACATGGGTCCTAAAACACATACGTTCTGAGATCTGAACGCTTGTTCATAGGAGGTGCTCAATGTGACATCCATTCATGGCAATGGATTTATCTGTCCCTCGGCGTAAGGAATCACGCACTCTTTGAAATTTGTTTTAATACGTTAATCTCTGTGGTATCACATATGGCCCTATTAATCTATCACTAAGAACGCCTGCCCATATGTTGATTGAGAATCGGTGCTGATGTCTTGTTCCTTCAACTGCAAGGAGATTTCCATCAGCCCACACATGCTGATTACGAAAATTCACAATACCATCTCTCCTGAACCCCGCTCATATCCGCAACCAGACTTTTGTTTTCAGTATTCCATGCCAGGGATGTCAACTACGGCATGATTATCTGGTAGTCTGCTGTATTGTAGGACAGAGAAATGCATTGCCATGAATGGACGTCACATTGAGCAAGTGTTCAGATCTCAGAAAGTATGTGTTGTAGGATCCATGTTTATTAGACATTATTTTCTTGTTTTGATGTATACTATCACCTCCTAAAATATTGGATACTTTTTTTTAACACTCTGTATATTACGTCTCAATGTTCCAAGCATAAAATTAATGTTATAACGATTGAAAATTTTTCTCTATATTGACCTGTATTTAACAGAGAACCTCCATACTTCCTATTGATGCATAAAATTCATGGAGATGTAACGGATAAAACAATAATTATTAGAAAGAATAAGAAGAAAAAGATTATTGCTCCATTTCGTACGGAATTTGGTGGCGGCCCAGTTCTTGCTGTCGTCATAACAGTAGGTTAACACGTTCCGCTCGATATCTCCGACATTTCCAAAGCACAGGAAAAGGTTACAAGCTCATAATAAAAAAACTGCGAGCAAACAATAGCCTTAGTAAAGTGCGGCACACTATTCTTCAACGTCTTCTACTTCTTTCGTTAGCTATACGCCCTATTTGTATTTCGACTATACCCCAGATGGGCCGTAACCTAACAAGGGAACTTTCCACAATTCAGGTCGAAATCCCCTTTTAAAGTTTTAACATAAATAAATAAATAAATAAAAAAACAATAATTAATCTACAACAACCTAGGTGCCAGTATAAACTATAACACAGAGAAATTATAACTGAAAAGTAGTGACAAATATTTTCTTCTACTAGTACTGGAGAGTACCTACGGTTCTATGATAAGAAAGGTATGTATTTTCTCTTCTTTTCTCGTATAAAGCGACATTCAGAAATTAGTCCCAGGTCGCAACGAATGTTTCACTATTGTTCATTATGAGTGTAACGTATTCATTATCGCTTTAATAATGCATAACTCGCGATTACAAATCAAACGGGTGGTCGCACAGATCTGTAGCTGTTCTCGATGCCGAGATATTACCACAGTCTAGTACATACAGTCACGAAGCTCAATACGTAGTAAATATGCATCCATAGATAGCTGCTGACCACTAGGATCGCTAATATCGCCTCATTACAGACAATGCGAAATAGTACCGGCACAGTCTTTTGTTCCTAGCACTCTCACAACTCAAGCTTCATGACTGTATATACTAGACTGTGATATTACTGAGAGAGGCCGCGCTTCACGGCTAATTTTATACGCAACTTCGGCGCCCTCGTGCCCATAGCGAAGGGATGTGATATCATTGGAGGAGTCACAAAAGTTATATTGTTCCATGCCCTAACTACTAATAACATTAACTTTAGACTGTGGCTAAGTCTTATTACAGGACGCATGTAAAATTGTTTGTTTTTTGTTTTTTTTTTTGTTTCACTGCGAATCGCGGAACGATGTTCATACTCGGTGCGGGGAAAGACATAGGATCTATTCTACGTCAAAATATAATTTAATAAAAATGGTTTGAGGTCATGGATAGGTCTAAGTAACAACAGCAAAATTATAGCGATGTACCGATGATATTTCCATGTAGGAATTGTGCGTTATCATATGATGAAGGATAGGTGAAGCGGAGAAAAATTCTCTCCGGCTCCGGGATTCGAAACCGGGTTTTCAGCTCTACGTGTTAACGCCACTAAAGGGAAACTAAGAGGTGGAGCTTAAACTGAGAGGATTCAATCCGGCATCGGAATTGGAATCCGGTGTGGTTTAGTGGATAGAGCGTCAGCGCGTAGAGCTGAAAACCCGGGTTCGAATCCTGGTGCCGGAGAGAATTTTTCTCCGCTCCACCGATCCTTCATCATACAATAGCAAAAAGTAAGAAGTGTGATGGAAATTTCAACAGTATACAAAATCAAATTTTTTTCTGAAGTCTTCGCAATTCGTGGACCGTGGTCTTGTATGACGGTTCCTGTGCATATGTGGCTATTATGATGTCAGGATATGACAGATCTGGTAAAGTTTCATTCATCAATATAAGTGATTTATAGTGTTGGCGACATAACTGCTGTACGTGATCCTTGACACTTGAACACAACGTCTAGAAACCTTAAGTAGAGTCGTCGGCCGTCTGCTGAAAATTGCTTACATAAGAGGTAACAATGACATAACACTTGAAGATGTCACACAAGAAAGGAAGGCGTTTATAAATGCTAACTTTCATTTGATGACTTCATTTCTTTCAAATATGGGGGCATGAACTCTGTAGCCGGAGTTACATTCATTGTTATCAATGGCAGGCGATAAATCAGCAAGACGAAATGGCTTTTACAATAGAACATTTAAATTAATTTTATGACGTTCTTTTTCCTCATAAAACTGCAAGAAGTTATGGAGTAATGCGTAGTGGGACGAAATATGAAGCAAAGTTTCATATCTAAGATTGTTTCATGCACCACTAATCTTTGGTAATTTCAGTTTTCTTCTTAATTTGTTCTCTAATTTCTTCTTAGCACAAAAGGTTGCAGTTTGGATACACAAGAAATTCCTGTTTTGTACACTACAAACTTAAAATTGCAGAATTTTAAACGTGTACTGTAACAAAACTATGAGCCAGAGCCTAATGCTATGTTATTTTTAGTTAGGGCATGGAACAATATAAATTGTGTGACCACTCTCAATGACGTCACATTCCCTCGCTATGGGCATGAGGGCGCCGAAGGTACGTATAAAATTAGCCGTGCCGTGCGGACTCTCTCCGTAATATCTCGGCATCGAGAGCAGCTACAGACCTGTGCGACCACTCGTTTGATTTGTAATCGCGATTTCTGCAATATCACGAGTAAAGTGATAATAGACACATAGATACACTCTGAGTGAACGATAGTGACCAATTTGTTGCGAGTTGGAACTAATTTCTGAATGTACCTTCATATGAAGAGAAAATACATAGCATGTCCTTCATTAATTATTACTTTTCTTATCACAGACCCATATTCTCCAGTACTAGTTCCATTTTCGTGATAACAGCTAGATATAAGGTACACAAAGTTTCCAACAGCCAATGATTGGGTATTTTAATTTCAATGGCCTCACATAGCCTGCAAACAGTTACACCCTCGATGCTAAGTCAGAATAGAAGTTCGCTTGCATGTCTTAACCTCATGGGGAATAGAGAATACGAACAAAAGACTGGATTGTTCCTCTTGAAGGCGAGACAGATTAGAACTTCAGCTGTTGAAGTTTGTGATGCGAACTGACGAATGGATAATGGTATCTACCCTATTATAAACTTTATGTCTGTTTTAGGTTAGGATATATTATATGTGTTTTGTTGTGCTATTTTCATTTTAATAGGTGTGTTCTCTTAGAGAGTCGTTGAATATAATCATAGGTGAGGGGGGTGAAACCTACAAAGTAGGACTTGATTTAGATACAAAGCACGTACGGTCAGAAGACCCGTGCATTGGATTTTAGAGAAAATTACGATAATATAACATATGTATGTATAATATTCCTCAATAAATCCAACTATCTATCTACAACGCAAGAAAATGTAGTGCTAGAAATTACTTTGACCTGGGCCAATTTAGCCTCTATCCACGTGAATAGGTGCTATTTATTTTTAGACAGAAAATATTGTCAAAGGGTTTTACAATAACCAAATATTGTTTACATATCTCGTATGCTAATACTTTGAGTTTACAAAAAGTACACTTAGGCCTACTTGGCTTTTTTAATCACCGCTATGGGCTGGAAAGGAGGAAGTTTACACAATATCAATTTACTACTTCCACAACAACAAATACTATGAACATCACAGATGTCCGTCCAACAAAGGCTGTTATCCTGATAGCAGAAGTTATACTTAATAGTTATTTATGCAACAAGTGGATAATCTTGATAATATGGCATGAGTGAATGTTTGTCACACGAACGATAGTGAGTGCGACAATTTTCACGAGTGTCATAATAAGATTATCCATGTGTTGGATACAACACTTAATGGCATCTTAGCATTATAAATTGTAGGAAATAAATTGAGCCGTTCAGAGCAAAAGTGGTGTAAGTCAAAATTGAGTAATGAGGTTTAAAGTAAAAGCGTTTTGCATTCATTAAAAACTCATTCATACACTTTCCAAATTAATATATTATAAATACAAGAATAAAGATGATTTTTACAGATGGAGAAGTTGGTGTCAGAATACATGTAAATTAATCTGTAAAATACAGCGCAAAGTAGCGATTAATATGTTCTTCTTGCAATCCACTGACTAATAATAGTTTAAATAAATTGAATATTAATTGCTACTTTGCGCTGTATTTTACAGAATGTTTACTTTAACCCTCATTACCCATTCTTGACTTACACCACTTCTGTTCTGAACGGCTCAATTATGAAAGAAATTCGGGATCCATAGCTGACAGTCTTCATATGTTCGAATCGATTAGTTGCGCCTGGCATTGACACTGAATAAAGAGAAATGGATGACCTTGCAGGTTATGTTACAAATGTTCCTTTATTTTGTTAATATAGCTTCTCTGAACCACAGAACTGTTTTATGTGATATTATAAAAGTGATACAAAATTGTTAAAGATTGGAAATAAATTATACGTTATCTTCTGTCATGAATTTTATTTCTTGTTACGTTGCGTGAGATAGCAAGCGTTCCGGTATTACGTCATAGCGAATACGTCATTGCTTTTATTGGCACGCCTGCTATAATAAGCCGATTACGAACGATATTGGATGTAGTACCAACCTGTTTATAATGCTATGATGGCATAAAATATCTGACTATCGTATGGCGCATAGAAATGAATGACGTGAAAGAAACTCGCAGTGCGAAAAAATTGTTAAACTTTTTATCGTATGTGGGCTAAAGTAACACGCGCTGGGCCAATCTAACCCTGGTTTACGGTATACAAAAACAAAAAAAGACATGAAAGGATGAAATCAAAATTGCCATTTTGTCGTGAATCTCATAGAATAAGCATTTAACAGAGGATATGGCGTCTAGAAACGGGGAAATAGTGTAATAATAATAATAATAATAATAATAATAATAATAATAATAATAATAATAATAATAATCATTCATAGTTTTCTCTCCAAGGGCAGTCTTTCACTGCAGTATAACTAACCGTAATATATAAGTACCTAAAAATAAATCACTAATTTATTTTGAACTATCAACTTTAATCCCCAATAAAAGAAAGAAATCCAATTTATTTCGGAAGGAAATTGAGGGATTTTAAATGCTACCAACGAGATCGATCGTAAACCATTTGGCAACACTGTTCACATAGAGAATACCTGGTTTTGTGGTAAACATTGTTTAAGGCCACCGTTTAAGATAACCACAGGACAAGGGTCATCCTCCCCATCCCTATGAAGGCAGATAAATCTCCTTTTCCCTTTGGGGTCAGCTGGATTTGTAGCGAGGAGGCGAGCTACCACAAGGGAGGCCAGGAGCTCCATAACTTACAGAAGAAATATGAATACAGAGAAGGACGGCGAAATGGAGAGAGAAGCAGGGGAGCTGTAGTAGAGTAGTGTTGTAGACGCATTATATGTTTTTGTTGAAATTTCTTAAATATTTCTTTCAACACGAGAGGGAGGAAAGGGATGATCTCTTCTTCGGAATACCATATCATTATAATATGATATAGTTTAGTCTTACTACATAACTCTCCACAGATACACATCATGCACAGCGTGGACCGCCGAAGTGGTGTGTCAGTCCCGCCATCTATCCGCAATATGCGGAACCCGAATCACGTAAGTGAAGTGGGTAGGCATTGGATACCCATACATACAGTTTAGAATACATGGATAGTATTATGGAATTAACAAATTTCACAACAAAACAATATAATGCAATGAAAAAGTGTGTAACAAAACAGTAGGTACTGCATAAAAATCAATATATTTAACTTTCCTGATGCTGAGACAAGAGAGCAAAATGCAATCACTGTTCCTGTTTCATTCGTTCAATGTGAAGACATAACACTAAAAGTCTATGTCAACAATGTGTGCCGGGAGAAGAAAATTGTGCTATGTTTAGGGATTCATTGAACTGCACATCTGTATGGCAAAATAAATAAACAAATAAATAAACAAAAAATTTCATGAGCCGTTAGCTGAACCCTGAGTTCCCTGTCAATTTCAGTTTTATTTTTCAAAAAATGACTTGATATGAATTATTTATATTGAATTGCCATCTGCTGCAACAATATCTTTATTTTAAAACAGTTTAGCACAGTTTTCAACTATATACCAATATAGGAATTCTATTAAAAACATCTATGAAAATGTGAAGGAGTTAGTCTATTACATCAAGAAGTTAAATATTGAATTGCAGTACAGTTATCTAAAACCTCTTCACTGATAGACTGTCACAACTATTTAACAGTTGTTTCATTATTAAAATAAATAAAATTCTCTGGTTTTTACTTGTTTCCATTAAAAATCGGGACAAAAACTAATTAAAAATATTCGGAATAATTTTTGTATTCTCAAAACGGGACAATTCCAATGAATCGGAACTGTGGTGAGACTTGAGGGAGAGGATGGACGCCGACGAGGGAATCACCACCATCATCATCATCATCATCATCATCATCACCATCACCATCAGCACCACCACTACCACTACCACCACCATCATCATCATCATATATAATTTTTGGTGCAAAAAATCCATCAGTATGAAGTAATCTAAGCTTCGATTCTTAACCTGTAAAAAGTGAATCATGAATAGATGGTGTTCATATCAATGTTTCTGCCATCGGAAGAATGTTCTTTATCGTTTAAATTAAAAGTAGTAGGTATCGTTGTTATGATAACGTTGCGTTTTGTGTATTACGCCCTGATATTTCACTGATGTCAAATGATACGAGAGCGAATTTCATGAGAAAAATTGAGCAATCGTGCTGAAAATGCGTCGATACGTACTACCCATAAAATTAATAGTTGCAGCAACTAAAAGAAGTAACGAAATAATCTCGAGTTAAATATCGATAATGTTCCTGTATGTGGACATATTGCAACATAACTAACGGAAAGGCGTGAAATATTTATGTACATCCATGACAGATCAGAGAAACGAGATTGATGTAAGAGCAACAGTCAGTAAAAAAAAAAAAAGGAAAAGACGAAAAAAAGGAAAGGAAAAAAGAGAAGCCAAGCAAAGTATCTGAAGCCAAATGTCAAGAGGATAAACGTAGCTCACAATGTACTGTGCAAGTGATTACACAAGTGTGTACACTCCAGCTTGTCGGCGCGTTGGAGTGAAGCATCCACTTGCTGTAATAGACTTAGCTTCGAAACCCGACACCGACTAATAGCATTACACTGAATATACCACCAAGAGTTTTTCTCATTCTATAACAACATAATTTCCTTTTATGCGTCTTGACACTTAATTACTCATGAATCGGTTACCATGCTGGCTGTTGTATTCGAGGTGCGAGGGTTCAAATCTACCCGACAGTATGGATTTTAAAGACGAAATAAAAACTTACCATGGCTTCTTATAAAGCTGTGGATCCCGTATCCAAGATTTTGGGAATGTAACACAACCCTTTTCCTGATAGAGAACTCCGGGCAATCTTTGTCGGCAATTTCTCATTCTCATTGAATATCAAACTGAATTAACTTTGCAACTGACAACGTAGTTAAATGATATACTGTTACTACAGTTATTACTACGGTTCGGACAAAGTAGCTGTATCAGGATAATAATAATAATAATAATAATAATAATAATAATAATAATAATAATGATTTATTTAACCTGGCAGAGTTAAGGCCATACGGCCTTCTCTAACACTCAACCAGGAGTAAAAACTGCGTTATAGAAACACTACAAATTTACAAAGTACACACAAAACTGAATAAGATAATAATAATAATAATAAAATGTAAACAACAAGTAAGAAGAAATCAGACATAATATATAACATACAGAAAGAAAGAAAAAAGCATAATAAAATGTGAACAGCAGGTCAAAAATAAATGAGGCCTACAAAGTATATAAAAATAAGAAAATTATTGATAATAATAATAATAATAATAATAATAATAATAATAAATAAGAACAGTAATGATAATAATGATGATAATATTAATAATAATAATAATAAAATAATAAAATAATAATAACAGGCCTAATAGTAATAATAATACTAATAGTAGTAATACAATAGTGTAGTACAAAGCATACAATGAATACAATATTTTTAAGTATACACAGTAAGGAAAATTATGTTTATATATAGCTCAACTTATCACATTAGAGATATACCATTATCGGAAAATATGAAAACAAAAATATAAAATAAGTTAAATATCACTAGAACATAAAAAAAATGTGAAAATGTGGAAACATGCAATACAACACTTGTCATACTAGTAAGTTAGTTTGGCAACTCGTCATAAGATAATTTTCTAACTTGGATTTGAAAGATTTCAATGTTCGGCAGCCCTTGACTTCAGGCGGCAGAGAGTTACAGTGACGAGAGGTAGCAACAGTGAAAGATGAGGAATACAGAGATGATGTGAAGTGGAATTTCTAGCGTGTTATCGCGTTGTGATCGAGTATTAATATTATGATAGCGAGAGAGAATATGAAAACGAGCGAATAAATAAGAGGGGGATGAAGTGTGCATAATTCGATATAGGAGAGAAAGTGAGTGCAGATTTCTCCTCTCATGTAACCTAAGCCATGATAACTTCTCGAAAGAAGGTGAGATATGATCATAGTATCGAACATTACAAATGAAGCGGACGCACGCGTTATGAACACGCTGTAGTTTCTGGGCGGAATCAATCCTGAGATCACTGAACAAAACGTCGCAATAATCGAAGTGAGGTAGAATGAGTGTCTGTACCAGCGTCTGTTTTAATTTAGATGGATAATGATACAATCTTTTTAGTGAATGGAGAATAGAGAATGCCTTCTTACATGTATATTTAATATGCGTATCCCAACTAAGATTAGATTCGAAATGTACTCCGAGATTTTTTACGGTAAAGCTAAACGGGATGATTGTTTTATCCAGTTTCACAGGTGGAATATTCAGGTCGTTGACTTCAGGAATTAATCTACGGTTCGCGAACAGAATAGCCTGTGATTTACATGCGTTTAGGTTAAGCCCAAATTGTTGAGACCAGGAAGAGATGGAATCAAGATCTTCATTAAGACTATTAATGCTATCATTTAGTGCATCAGGACGCGCTGAAATATATAATTGAACGTCGTCTGCATATATTTGATATCTGCAGTGCTTAAATGATTTAGAAATTCCATTTATATAAATAGAGAAGAGCAAGGGGCCTAATACAGATCCCTGAGGAACTCCTGTATCTACAGTACGCCAGGATGAGAAACGATTATTAGATATGACACGCTGCTGGCGGCCAGTAAGGTAGGAGTACATCCAGGTGATAGCACTATCAGAAAGGTGTAGCGTTTGTAGTTTAGTCAATAGTAGATCGAAGTCAACAGAATCAAAGGCTTTGCTATAGTCCAATAAAACTAGTACAGTAGCCTGTCGTTTATCCATGGCTGCGCGTATGTCCTCAGTAACATTCAACAAAGCGGTAGAAGTGCTATGGCCATTTCTGAATCCTGATTGTAAAGGGTCTAAAAGATTAAATTCTATTAGGTAGTCTGACAACTGCTTATAAATGATGCGTTCCAGGGCTTTGGATAAAACGGGAAGAATGGAGATTGGCCTATAGTCTTTTGCAGAAGTTGGTGAATTTACTTTAGGAAGTGGGCGTACCAAAGCTGTTTTCCAGAGTTGCGGATAAACAGACGTGATAACTGAAGAATTGAAAATATGGGTTATTACAGGAAGCACGATATCAACTAACTTATTGATAAAGACTATGCTTATGTTGTCAGAGCCTTGTGCTTTAGATTTAATGCTTTTAAGAGCCCTTCTTACTTCAGAATCAGTAATGTGCGAGAAGAAAATTTTTCGCGAGAAGGAGGAGGATTAGCTAGGAGAGTATTAATTGTATTTAGTTTTGACTGCTTTTCAGGTCGTATAGTGGGAGGTGAGGTAAAGTATTCATTGAGTTTATCAAGTGGTATGTTTATAACTTCAGCTTCTGATGCTTTCTTCCCTACTCCCATATCACGTAAGTTATTCCAAAGACACCGCGGGGGAATGGACGGGTCGACGAGACTCAGGGCGCGACGGCGTTTAGCATTCCTAATGCTTTGTGTGGTTTTGTTTCTAAGTTTTTGTAGTTGTTAAAGTTTTCGGCAGATTTGTTGTTTCTGTACTTCCGGAAAGCAGCGTCACGTGACGTCATAAGATTACGAATACTGTCATTCAACCATGGGGCGGGTCGGTGGGTGGCTCGTCTCTTCTTTAAAGGTGCATGTTTGTCGAATAATTGTATTATCATGTCATTAAAGGTGGCAACTTTTTCGTCAACTGTGATTAAATTAAAATAGTATGCCATGGCATTTGTAAGGCGTCAGAAGTTAGTTGGTCGTTGTCAATGCCTTTTAGATCTCTGTAAGTAATTACCTTAGCTGCATTTTTGGGCACTGAAGAGAGTACTCGGCAAAAATAAGATCATGACCAGATATTCCCGGAACTGGTAACTGTCCTGAAGTTAGAATTCTATCAGAATTATTCGTAATGATTAGGTCAATTAAAGTATCGGAAGTAGGTGTGTGGTGGGTAGGATCGAATGGAAGAATTGTTAGATTGAAAGTTTCGAACAAATTACGGAGTTGATTAGTCCCATTTGATCTGACTGCCAGAAGATTTAAATTGAAATCCCCCATAACCAAGACATGTTCATATTGCGGTAAAAGATCGGCTAACGGGCTTTCTAAATCGGATAGATGTCCAGCTTTGGGAGGCTTATAAATAACTGCTAAGAGACATTTATGAAGACTTGCTTGTATTTCTACGAACAAATATTCGGGTCGTAATGCATCTCCTTGTGATTTTAGAATAATTTTAGGGTGCAGATCATTCCTAATATATGCACAAACTCCACCCCCTCGTTTGTATAGTCTGTCATTTCTACATAACGTATAGCCGTTTAAGTGAACGAGTGAGGAAGACAATGAGGGTTTTAGCCACGTCTCGCTAACAAGAATACATTGGGCATCTATATTAGTGAAAATAGAAGAGAATTCCTGGAAATGAGGAATAATGCTTTGACAATTTAAATGTGCTATTTTCAAAGATTTGGGGTCAGGTGAGAAAGACTGCTTTAACAGCTGAGAGGTAGACAATAGAGGGGTTGGGGAGGATGACAGACAAGTGGATAGAGTTGTGGGAACAGGTTGTCGACAGTGAGGAGGGTCGGGGAGGCTAGACGCGCCATCAGCCTGAGGGCATGCCACAGAAAGCGGGACGATATAGGCAATAGTGCCAACCTAACTAAAAATAGACTAAATTTACTGAGGTAATGTAATGCAACTAAATATAGTATTACTACAATAATTAAATAATTAGTATTAAATTATTAAACTATTACTTTCTTAATATAACAAACAACTTATGAGGAGTTGCCTTGACTTACTAATTATGTATCTCAGCCATACGGGTGATCCTTCTTTCGTGTCGCCGCTTTTTACAATGATGACGCCGTCTTGAGTCCACACGTTGGTTTGTTCAAATTTAGTAATCGCTTCGCGTAAGATGTTGTGGCGAGTTTTCGTCAAGTCTTCACGAATTGTCCAGCCAGAATTTTTAATTTTCTTTTGTTTCGGAAGACATCTCTTCTCTTCCTGTAACTAGCGAATTTCACAATTATTGGTCTGGGTCGATTCTCGTCTCTCCTACCAACTCTATGGCTCCTATCAATGTCTGCCAGACTCAAGTCCACCCCTACCTTCTCCGCCACACTAATCGCTAACACGTCGGTGTCCTCACCATTGTTCTCACCTACACCGAAAATACGCAGACACTGGCGTCGCTGGTATTGTTCTAAGTCGTCCAGTTTGTATTCTAGCTCCTCGATCCGACGATCTTTTTGCTCCAGAGCACTTTTGAAGTCACTAATTAAGTCTTTGTTGAAGTCGAGATTTTTCTGGAGTTCCAGCACCACTGCACTCGTCACCGCGTCCTTGATCGTGTCGGCGAGAACTCGAACCATGCCCGCGTCTTGTAGCATGTCCCGTAGCGCATCCTTCACCACTCGTTGCACGGTAGATTCAATTTCCTCGATTTTTGGTCAATTTCCTCGATTTTTGGTCAATTTCTCGATTTTTGGATAGGCACCTCTGGTCCGTGCATTTTGTTTATTAACATTAACTGCTGGGAAGAGCGCTCGCTACTCCCTAACTAAAACATCAGTGAATGGACAGTACAGCCCTAATTAATGTTTACAAACAAAACACACGGACCAAGGATGTCTATCCTGATACAGCTACTGTACTCCAACCACGAGAAAGTCTCCAGGGAATGAGACGCAGCGGGTGATGCTGTGAATGAATGCTGATGTCATAAGATGTCATAAGGTCACACACGTGGGTACTCGTATCTCCATTGGCTATCTCTCAAAGTACAAACGATAACACTGATATACACATTTTTATACTACCCTAGTTACAAAATTAGATCACGGTTAATTTCCTGGTCTTTTAATCCTTCCATAAAGGAAATAACATATGCAGGAGAACGCATGATTTTTAAACTGACGTTATAACGGTAATATTATCTATCTACTTCGCTCCAATAGATACGCAATAGTAAGCACATTCCTTTCACGGTTTATCTCCTGGTTGGAGAACAGTTCTTTATCCGAACCGTAACTATTATTGCTAATACCACTACGGTACTACTAATAATCCATCACTAATACTACTTCTGCCAGTATCACTAACACAACTACTGCCACTACCACAAACACTATTAACATTACTATACAGTACCACCACTACTAACGCTACTACTACTACTACTACTACTACTACTACTACTACTACTACTACTACTACTACTACTGCTACTACTACTACTACTACTACTACGACTGTATTTAAAATATGCTTAAGGACTTTACTAATAGACGGTAGTATATTATACACACTATTTAAAGGGTGTAATTGATGTTTTGTTATTTGAAGTGTTGTATCAGTGAAGAAGTGTGTTGTGCCAGTGAAGTGTGAAGTGTGTTGTGTCAGTGAAGAGTGTTGTGTAAGTGAAGTGTGTTGTGTCAGTGAAGTTATATAGTTTATAGTGGTAGTGCAAAGTATTTGAACAGTGAAATGTTTTTGAAGTGTTAGTGAAATCAGGATAGTATCAGTGAAATCCATGTAGTAGTTCTAGTGCAGTGAGTAAGTTGACAGCGAAATGAGTGTAGCGCTGAAAGTTACTTGTGCATGTATGAACATATCATATTCGTGGGTTTTAGTTCGAACTTAGGGTTAAGATACAAATTAGATTTACTTTAAATGTTATTTTAAGTGATCTTGCTTCATTTAATGTAGGTTGCTCCTTCTTGTTATTATTATTATTATTGTTATTATTATTTTTATTACTATTAATTATTATCAGTATTAATTATTACTAGTAGCATTATTATTAATTTATTGTTAATTATATTTTTATTAATTGTGTTTACTATTAATTGCCATTATTGAGTGTAATTAGTTACCACTGCCAAAGAGTATTTACCCATTTGCAGTGTGACTAAATACAAACACATACTACTACTACTACTACTACTACTACTACTACTACTACTACTACTACTACCACCACTAACACTACTACTACTGCTACTACCTCTATTAACACTGTTACTACTAGTAGCATCATTAAAACTAGCACCACTGCTACTACCACTTCTAGAACCACAATTGATTACTATTATTACTACTAACACTACAGCTACTAATACTTCACCTAATACCACTACCATTGCTACTACTATCACTACTACTACCACTGCTGCTGCTACTACTAGCACTACTACTACTACTACTACTACTACTGTCATCAACCACTACTACCATTATTAATATTATTAGATTACTATTGTTACCACACTAACATTACTATTGCAACTACTACTACACTGCTATAGTACTACCTCTACTACTACTACTACTACTACTACTATTACTGCTAGCGGTACCACTACTACCATCACCATTATTAATATTACAACTATTAGGTCAGCACAGAAAGCTGCAGTGCAAGCCTTCTGGCATTGCTCAGGAAGGAAAAAAAAAATAATGGTATCTTGTGATTTTGCAAATGCCACTTGATCATCTTCAGACAGTTCAGTATTTAAATTATCCATAAAAATGACAAAATTGTAGTCCTCAGTTAAAATTATCAGCTGCATTCTAGTGATTACAACAATATAAGATTAAACAGTGTGGGTGAAAACGGATATCCATGTCTCACACCCTGATAGACTTCTTTACTCTTAAAGAACGTCGCAATTTCAAATATAATTTGACGCAGTTTCTGATTCTGATGAAAATGGTGTAGTAAACCTACCTTACAAACCTCGTGGATATGGAATTGAGTCATGATTCGCCATTAAAATTGCGAACTTTCTGATCTCACAATTCTGTTATCACAAAATGTATTCATTTATAGCACATCAAGATTTTATTGGCGAGATTAGTATTATGAGTCAACAACAAAAGTATTATTACAAAGTACGTGCCTGATGAAGCGTACTCACGGAATAAGACGCAGTTATGGCGCGGTTTATAAATAGAATTCCAATTTTGTCTTAGAAGTTTTCTATTGTTAATACTGTTCATAATTGAAGGGTTCAAAACCAACGTGGGCCAAGCGCCATTTACTAAAACCGTAGAAAAAGAAGGTTAAAATGAAGTTATTACCATAATTCAATGGAAACATATAGCACGTAATGTAAAGTATACACATTAAAACTAATTCATAAGTCAATCTTCATTAAACTATGGCATTCACTTAACTTTAACCCTTGCTGTCTCCTTTTTTAATAAATGGCGCTTGGCCCACTATGGCTCTGAACCTTTCAATTGTGTTAGGCAAAAATCTGATGTCGTGTCGATGCCGTAACAATGTAATCCCTACTATAATTAACTTTAAAGCCCGAGAAGTGTGTTCAAATTTAAAATCCTCAGGAGATAATGAAGAAGCTGTCAAATTATGACCACCTTTCAACTTTTGCTTAATTTCTGAATTATATCCCTTTACTTAAGTTTACTTTAACATGTTTTTCACTTTATAGCAGTTTGTCTTTAATTCATGTTTTCCAGATATTCCTACTCTCCTCTTATTCTTCTTCCAAACCCTTTTTCGCTATTACTGTGCTTATTCCTTCATACCAAGCCTTCCAAGCCCTTCCACGCTTTTCCCTACCAGGCGTGAACCAGCTGATGGTATGTTTGGTTCATCTCTCCTCCGATATTTTCTGCACATGTCCATACCATTGTAGTGATATTCTTTCTATTCTGTAAAGAACACTTTCCTTTGCATTCATTTCTTCCCTAATGTAAGAATTTCCTGAATGTTACAGTTTCGATTTCTTCGAAGCCCATCTATTCCGTCGCCATCATTCTTTTCTCCATTTTTTCATTGACGTCCAGTTTTTATTTCTTTCTTTTTACCTAGGTAAAGAATGCTTTTTTCTATATTGTTCTTAAAATTTGTTGCTTTATATTTCTCGTTGTACCGCTAGGCTACTGTTTGAAGATTTAATTGCCTTTGTGGCATGATTTAGTGTATTATTAATGTCTTTTTCACTAGATTTGATCGATAACCAAGGTATTCAAATCCATCCGCACACTTAATTGTCACATCATTTACTCTCAGATCTTCTCCATTTCCATTAACCACTACATATTCAGTCTTAGTAGTGTTTATTTTCGAACAGCCTACTTCAAATTAATGTAGTCTACGCTGCATGTATTCTACATCATCTTCTCTTGTCTTATTATGACCTAGTCGTCGACAAATAAGCTGTGCGTCAAGGGATTGTTGATATTCGTTCCCACTGCTCGGCATACTTTATTACAATTTTGTAAAGCATGTTAAACAGTTTAGGCGACATCCCACAGCCTTGTCTTAATGCTTTTGTTGTAGAGAACTCTGACAAAATCCGTCTTCTTTTTAGTTTTTACACAAGCTTTACGTTATTTTTATAAAATGGATAAGAGGTTTAGGAATATCAAATCATGTCAGTGACTTCCATAGGCACAGAGTGATAGACTTTTTCGACGTCTATAAACATCACTTCTTCGTTTTTTGCGTATTTTAAATATATAATTCGAACAAATTAAATATTGATTTACTTATACATTATTGGTATAGGTATCCTACAAGCAAAACTCAGCTCGAACTCCTCGCGCCGCGCATGCTATACCCCTCGTACCCCCCTGCAGTAGGCGTTAGAGCATGCTGGGAACGGGAGCATGTGTCATCTGGGCGAGACAGTCACGCCCGCTGGTTTCTGCGCACTGAGTTTTCCTTGTTGGATGCCTATAGCTGCGTGGCTGAGTTGGTGCAGCAAATACCACAGACTGAAAGGTTTCGGATTCAATCCCGGAGAGTGGAGGGATTTTTGTCGTAGCCAAATTTCAGAACGGCCTCAGGGTTCACTCAGCCTCCTGTCAGAGTGAGTACCGGGTCCTTCCTGGAGATAAAAGGGTGGCATCCAAATAAATCTCCATCATCATCTCATCTCATCGCGGGCTTAGCGAAAACCAGTCTCCTATGGCGCACCCTGGGCGACGACTCTGTAGGTAAATTGGTCTGCACAGCTGGCTTGATATGGGTGAACGACGAACAATTAAATATCCGTCATTAGATAAAAAAAGATGTCGAAAATAGCAAATATATTTGAAGATGCTGTAAAGAACTACTGTTTAAATCAATTATGGATAATCGTATAAACAGAGAGAGGTACTATAGCAATCAAGTAATATAGTTGAAAATTTGACAAGTACATAATAAAACATGAATAAATTGATCGCAGAGGGACTGAGAATCTGCACTCCTGCAATTTAAATCGAGGAAGTCTCATATTGCAATCTTCGTCCAGAATTACACGCGATTTATAAAGGCGGATGCTTTTGATAAGCAGGACTAATTAAAGGACTAATTTGGCCCACTGAACTGTGACCTTGTGTCTCTTCCGTCGGCATACAGGAACAACAAATTGACTCCCCACCACCTCCCTCGGTTTCCTGACCTAAATATATGTGACTTCTTTCAATTAGAAATTTAAGTAACGTAAGTGAATAGCGCTTTCTTTGAGCAGTGAAGATGTGATGAAGATAAACTGCGTGCTTAGTAAATGGAAACTAAGATTAATTCACACAATATAGCATGTGTTTAATAATTATTACAGTTGTAGACATTCCATTAGCAACTTCCAGTGTTTGTTTTTCCGAATGCCCCGTCATATTGGTATCTGCAACAACATAATTATTGTCGCGGTTTTCGTTGTTAGGAATAATAAGATTTTCTAATGATTAAGATTTTCAAAAACTCCCACGATTTTTAGTAAATTTGTGCAGTAATATGAAACATAATCCACCGCTGTGGAGTAACGGCTAACCGTACAACAAGCGAGTCCAGGTTCAAATTCTGGTTGGGACAAGTTTCCTGGTTGAGGTTTTTCCGGAGTTTTCCCTCAGTCCATTAGAGGAAATGTTGGGTAACTTTCAGCGCTGGACTCTGGACTCACCTCGCTGGCATTTCACTCGGACGCTACGTAACAGCAATTGATAAAGCGTCGTAAAATAACTACTTTAAAAATTGTAATAGATAGATATATAAATAAGTATTAATAAAGTTAAGGAGGACTGTCTTATGACACGAATAGTCGAGGCTCTAATAACAATATTTCTATTTCATTTAATTTGATAAAAAAAAACTACCGTTTAGTGTTTAACTTTTCAAACATGAAGTAGACTCATCAAGATGACATATAGCCCACTTTCTCATTGCATATTCTGTCCGTTCCAAAATAATTTAGTTTTTCATGTTATCATTTCCATTTCTAGTACCAAATATAAACCATAATGTGCTACATCGTCTTCTATCTTCTCCACACTTTACTTACTTACTTATTTACAAATGGCTTTTAAGGAACTCGCAGGTTCATTGCCGCCCTCACATAAGCCCGCCATCAGTCCCTATCCTGTGCAAGATTAATCCAGTCTCTATCGTCATATCCCACCTCCCTCAAATCTATTTTAATATTATCCTCCCATCTACATCTCAGCCTCTCCAAAGGTATTTTTCCCTCCGGTCTCTCAACTAACACTCTATATGCATTTCTGGATTCGTCCATACGTGCTGCATGCCCTGCCCATCTCAAACGTCTATAGAAACTAAATTTGTCGTTGCATCTCGATAAATCGCTTTGTGTAAAAACCGAAAATATCAGAAGAAAAAAAATTACAAATTTCTAAAGCAGTTTTTATTTTTCCATTATATGTGGAAAACCACTGAGTATTGACATACCGGATTATAAGGGGACGATTCCCAACAACTTTATCTTTTTGCACCACATAACTCATTTTCGATCACCTTTACTTTTTAACTTTGCTCTAGAGTATTGCCATTAGGAAAGTCCAGGATAACAGAGAGGGCTTGGAATTGAACGGGTTACATCAGCTGCTTGTCTATGCGGATGACGTGAATATGTTAGGAGAAAATTCAAAAAACAATTAGAGAAAACACGGGAATTTTACTGGAAGCAAGTAAAGAGAGAGGTTTGGAAGTAAGTCCCGAAAAGACAAAGTATATGATTATGTCTCGTGACCATAATATTGTACGAAATGGAAATATAAAAATTGGAAATTTATCTTTTGAAGAGGTGGAGAAGTTCAAATATCTTGGAGCAACAGTAACAAATATAAATGATATTCGGGAGGAAATTAAACACAGAATAAATATGGGAAATGCCTGTTATTCGGTTGAGAAGCTTTTATCATCCAGTCTGCTGTCAAAAAATCTGAAAGGTAGAATTTATAAAACAGTTATATTACCGGTTGTTCTTTATGGTTGTGAAACTTGGACTCTCACTCTGAGAGAGGAACATAGGTTAAGGGTGTTTGAGAATAAGGTGCTTAGGAAAATATTTGGGGCTAAGAGGGATGAAGTTACAGGAGAATGGGGAAAGTTACACAACACAGAACTGCACGCATTGTATTCTTCACCTGACATAATTACGAACATTAAATCCAGACGTTTGAGATGGGCAGGGCATTTAGCACGTATGGGCGAATCCAGAAATGCATAGGTATAGAGTGTTAGTTGGAAGGCCGGAGGGAAAAAGACCTTTGGGAAGGCCGAGACGTAGATGGGAGGATAATATTAAAATGGATTTGAGGGAGGTGGGATATGATGATAGAGAATGGATTAATCTTGCTCAGGATAGGGACCAATGGAGGGCTTATATGAGGGCGGCAATGAACCTCTGGGTTCCTTAAAAGTAAGTAAGTAAGTATGTAAGTAAGTAACTCATTTTCGACCAAAATGTCACATAACGGATTTTCGAGACACAACGACGTAACGTAATTCTAATTCTGCACAATTGTCAGAGTTGCGTTTAATGAGCTTTGATATAACATTTCAGAGTACGTAGTATGCCTACTGTTTGGCATCGAATCGGAGTAGGAATGGAGGCAAATAACCTAAATTCCACAAACAAAAAATGAATGATCGCTTCTCGTTCAAGTATATCAGTGTGATAGTACGAGTATGTGTGGAATGCAGTAGTAATTCGTTGAATTTCAGAACTCTTTACCCAACAGCACTATTAACAGTGGCCGGAACAATAACGCAGGAACTGCAACGGAGTTGGAATCTGGTTTCCCAAATAATTTATCTTTTTGTCCAGAATAACTACTATTTTGGAACAGGATGTCCCTATCATCTATCCTTCCCGGAACTGCTCCATTTTCTAAACTGTTCCGAAAGAGCTGTTCAGTAATATTTTTTAATCTCTACTAATACAATAAATATCAAGACGAATTCTACAATAAAAAGAATGACATTTCAGACGCACAATATTAGGCGTCAGCTATACAGCTACGTATACAGCATCGGCTTTTCACATTAGTAATCCAGGTTGAAATCCAGCTGGGCTCACGCGAAAATAGTGCAGGACAAAAACTGTGTTTGGTGGTAGTTTTTCTCGAGATACTCCCATTTCCAATAAAAGTAAAAATGTTAAATATTATGTTTTATTTAACGACACTTGCAACTGCCGAGGTTATATCAGCGTCGCCGGTGTGCCGGAATTTTGTCCCGCAGGAGTTCTTTTACATGCCATTAAATCTATTGACATGAGCCTGGAGCATTTAAGCACACTTAAATGCCATCGATCTGGCCCGGAATCGAACACGCAACTCGGACATAGAAAGGCAGCGCTATACCAACTGCGCCAACCAGGCCGACTATTTCCAATAAAGGAATTTTATCATTGCCACCACATTTATCATGATGACCACATTATTGCGTTGCAGACCACTTCCTTTAGTGCACCAAAGGTAACGCTTTGACAGCAAATAATCTACTATGCGACCAAACGTTCAGCCGTATCGACAAAACGCTGAACTAAACCTCTAACGTCATTCTTGACAATCTAGGAACGCATGTAACGTCAGACCTGCCAACTTGCGAGAGATTAAATGCGGGAGATCGGAAATTCAGTAGGAGATATCATTTTAGTAATAATAATAATAATAATAATAATAATAATAATAATAATAATAATAATAATAATAGCAATGGGGCGAAAACATAACATTAAACAGGAACGTTATGCAATCACCTATAGGCCTAAATACCGAGATTATGAATGCGAATGTGGAAGAACGAAAGTCGTGAACAAACTAAATTGCGGGTGACTCGCGCATTATGCATGAAAGTTGGTAGGTCTGTAATTAAATTTAACCACAAACTGATGACAACAAATCTACAGCAGCGACCAGCTTCTGATATGGCTCGTGCCTTTACCGCACAGTAAGTACAATTACGGGCCACCGGCGTAGCTCAGTTGGCTTAGGCGCTTGCCTGCCGATTTGAAGTTGCGTTCGGGCGTGGGTTCGATTCCCGCTTGGGCTATTTACTCCAACTATAGGACGAATGTCAGGTAATCTATGGTGAATCTTCGTCCTCGTCTCGCCTAATACCATTTCACTCTCACCAATTCAATCGAAGCTAAATAATCTAGTAGTTGATACAGCGTCGTTAAATAAACAACTAAAAAAGTACAATTATGACACCTTCCTCCTAAAGACTAATGTTGCCTAAGTTCCGATATTGATCATGCGGAAAAGAACATCATATATATATATATATATATATATATATATATATATATATATATATATATAACCTTAACTTTTAACACGAGAATACAACTTATTTTGAGTTTCCGTTAAATTTTCTCCGAAAAACAAAACTGCACTCATTAATTTTTCTATGGAAAATCACGAGAGATGATTATGAAACTATGCAGCTACTTAAAATCAATTATTTAACGACGCTGAATCAACTACGATATTATAAAGCTTTATTGAAATTTGGGGTAGATAATATTTCGCGAGATTGATCCGAGAACTCGACATGGGATTATATTGCATTCTCCATACAGGCAGAGAAAATATCGGGAAAGAACTCAACCATATAATATCCTCAGATAGGATTCAAATACATGTGACTATGAAACAGTCTCTTTGTCGTCATTCTGGACTTTGAACTGGTCTGATTCACAGGTCACAGGTGTTTTGCAATAGTTACTCGATGTTTCAGGAGGAATACAAAGAGTGGCGATTGAATCATTTGGTTACATATGAAACAATGCCTTTAAAATACGTTTGTAAATACAGAAAGACATATTTTTAAATATATGTAATGAGGGCATGTCACAGAGTGTGAATGTGATAAGGATAATCACTATTGCTTTAACCTTGGCTGGTAGTCTACCCGATTCAAGCTTCCAAGACCCGTTTCCTTATCAGTAAAGCAGTGAAAGTGGTTTTCCTTTCGCAAGGAATTCCATGTGCTAGATAAACATGGTTTGCACCAAAACACTGCAATTCGACAAATACATTGTTTTCGTTCTGTATAGAAAGAAATTTTTGGGCTGCAATGTAAGACAAATATTAAATGTGATATTTACATTTTTGTAACTTTTTAAAGACGTAGAATGCAGCAAATACAAACAGCAGAAAAGCAGTTTTGCAACACTGTACGCAGAAGAACAGGAAATTCACATTCTTGTTGTTACGGAAAGATTGTGTAATTTCTTCCTAGTATTATAAAATTAATTTGAAGAATTATTTCAGTGGGGAAGAAATATGATACATTCCGTGAATATGTTCAGTGTTCAGCATATGATTTAAAATAAGTGTGTGACTATCTAGAAATTAATGTTTCGCATGTTCTCACTCCCTACAATAATTAATTTTATATCCATGGTAATTAGAGCCCTTTCTTTCCTTATCTGTTAAACCTCCCCTGTAGTACAGACTTACAGACTCCTGCAGTGTAGAGGAGGAGGGTATTGCCTTTGAATCAACCCTAAACATCTACACATCTCCCTGAATGTGGGACTGACGTAACGCAGAGCCACCGCGGAGCCGTTACAGGACAATCACAACACAACGGACAACCATTCAGTCCCGTAGATTTAAGATAAATTTCTTCCATTGTCTACGCCGGGAATCGAACCAATAACCGCTTGTATGATCAACGAGTACACTACCTTAGAGCCTAGATCATATATAACCAGATTGCTCGGCCTTATAGACTTTGACGGTAACAACTTTTGTCAGATTTACTATGTTGCCATCTAGTTGTTACATAAGGTGTCAGGTCATAACTCCCATTTGAATTGTATTAGCGACTGTACTGCCATCTCGTGCTCCTTTACGGCAGACGGGTGGCGATCCTAGTGGTTGTTCTCTTCAAAGTGCTACCGGTTTTAACATAGGGATGAGCAATCTGTTATATAATTATGTGATCTGGGCTTAGAGTCACCATTGCTCTACAACGTGCAAATTAGAGAAATTGTTTGTTTTATGGGAAGGTAAAACATAATGGGAAAATCAAAATAGTCTCACGTTACACTTGTGACGTGTAAATTTATGCGTTTGATATTCGAGAAATCTGGTCACATTTTCTGTTATTAATTACAGTATGCCTTGCGTTACTGAAATTATGGCTTACTTACTTATGGCTTTTAAGGAACCCACAGGTCCATTGCCGCCCTCACATAAGCCCGCCATCGGTTCCTATCCTGAGCGAGATTAATTCAGTTTCTACAATCATATCCCACCTCCCTCAAATCCATTTTAATATTTTCCATCTACATCTCGGCCTCTCCAAAGGTTTTCTTTTTCCTCCGGCCTCCCAACTAACACTCTGTATGCATTTCTGGATTCGTCCTTACGTGCTACGTGCCCTGCCCATCTCAAACGTCTGGATTTAATGTTCCTAATTATGTCAGATGAAGAATACAATAAGTGCAGTTCTGCGTTGTGTAACTTTCTCCATTCTTCTGTAACTTCATTCCTCTTAGCCCCAAATATTTTCCTAAGCATCTTATTCTCAAACACCCTTAACCTCTGTTCCTCTCTCAACGTGAGAGTGCAAGTTTCACAACCGTACAGAACAACCAGTTATATAACTGTTTTATAAATTGTAACTTTTAACTTTTTTGAGAGCAGACTGGATGACTAAAGCTTCACAACCGAATAAGAAATTAAATTATAAATAAATTATTAAGTTTTTAAAACGAAATAGTTTCGAATCCAGCCAATCGTTATAAAACATACGATTAAAAAGAAAAAAATGAATGTGATATCATAATGAAATCATTATTCGTACACAAATGGAGATGATTAATAAAAATACAGAGGGTATAAAGACAGAAATAGTTAATTCAACATAATTCTAAAGTACTTCTAAACCTATCTGCGCATAAGGGGGAAGAAGTGGACTGAGAAGCTTCCCTAACAGCTAACTAGCTCACTTACCCCCACCATAAGGTTCTTACTATGAGCTACTGCGCACACAAGCATCTGGTTTCACGAGATAATGAATGACCTGTAACTGTGGTATTAATTTCCAAACTAATTAAATTCTCTGTAATTACATTATTATTAATTACAATTGCAAACAATTATATTACTGTATATTCTTATTGAATTTGGTATTCCCAAGAAACTAGTTCGATTAATTAAAACGTGTCTCAGTGAAACGTTCGTATAGGTCAGTTTCTGTCAGATGCATTTTCAATTCACTGCGGGCTAAAGCAAGGAGATGCACTATCACCTTTATTTTTTAACTTAGCTCTAGACTCTAGAGTATACCATTAGGAAAGTCCAGGATAACAGAGAGGGTTTGGAATTGAACGAGTTACATCAGCTGCTTGTCTATGCGGATGACGTGAATATGTTAGGAGAAAATCCACAAATGATTAGGGAAAACACGAGGATTTTACTGGAAGCAAGTAAAGAAATAGGTTTGGAAGTAAATCCTGAAAGACAAAGTATATGATTTTGTCTCGTGACCAGAATATTGTGCGAAATGGCAATATAAAAATTGGAAATTTACCTTTTGAAGAAGTGGAGAAGTTCAAATATCTTGGAGCAACAGTAACAAATATAAATGATACTCGGGAGGAAATTAAACATAGAATAAATATGGGAAATGCCTGTTATTATTCTGTTGAGAAGCTTTTATCATCCAGTCTGCTGTCAAAAAATCTGAAAGGTAGAATTTATAAAACAATTAGATTACCGGTTGTACTGTATGGTTGTGAAACTTGGATTCTCACGCTGAGAGAGAAACATAGGTTAAGGGTGTTTGAGAATAAGGTGCTTAGGAAAATGTTTGGGGCTAAGAGGGATGAAGTTACAGGAGAATGGAGAAAGTTACACAACGCAGAACTGCACGCATTGTATTCTTCACCTGACATAATTAGGAACATTAAATCCAGACGTTTGAGATGGGCAGGGCATGTAGCACGTATGGGCGAATCCAGAAATGCATATAGAGTGTTAGTTGCGAGGCCGGAGGGAAGAAGACCTTTAGGGAGGCCGAGACGTAGATGGGAAGATAATATAAAAATGGATTTGAGGGAGGTGGGATATGATGATAGAGAATGGATTAATCTTGCTCAGGATAGGGACCGATGGCGGGCTTATGTGAGGGCGGCAATGAACCTCCGGGTTCCTTAAAAGCCAGTAAGTAAGTAAGCATTGCAAACAACTCATTGGCGTCATATTTATAACTTATGTGAATTCTGTTGTAACATATGGCTTCAATTGGAACTTAATCCGTGACTTATCTAGCATCTCATTATATACAATTACAATTTCATAACAAAAAATTGCATAAAGTAGGGCTACTAATGAAATTTACAATTGGTTCATACAACATCTGACATTCTAGTACAATTTACAAATATTTATTTCCTTCTGAAAGTCTGCATCTGAACCTAGGCATACCAGTAGATGGTCCGAGTTCATAACATCAGTACTGCAAATGGGGCATTTTTCTGTTGTGAGTATTTATATCTTTTTAAGATGTTCAGTTAAGTAGTCGTGTCCTGTTGTTAATCTAAATTTGGTCACTGATTCCTTTCTTGATCTGGTACTGAAAGGTCTTCCAGCAGTCTTGAATGTTTCCCCATCCCTTTAATTTATGTACTAAGTTTATTTTATAATCTTCCGAAATTCTTCTCTGAGCAAATTTTTTCAATGACTTTGGTAGAATAAGTTTTTGTCCGAGTTGTAATTGTGTTCAGCTGACTCACTGCTCTGGATTCAAACATTATTATTTCTTCTCATGAGGTAGTTTAGAGTTTGCTTTATTTTAGTTGTGGTTGTTGTTTCTACAGAATGGTTTGACGAGACTGTTTGTATGGCGGCTCTCGAGTCGACTAGTCAGTATGACTGCTTTTGTAAAGGAATTTATTCTGTAGATGGGACTGTTAACTTCTATAAGGATTGCATGTATTTCTGCATCAAAGTTAGTCTGTGCTGCCCAACATAAGGCATGTTGAGGAAATAGTTTGCAGTGTACCCCAGCTTCACCATTGTCATCGACTTGTGACCCGTCTGTATATATTCTAATCCAGTTTCGACTATCAATTGCATTGTTGTCTCGAGACTAAGCCTTGTGGAATGAGGAAGCGATTATGAAATGTAGTAATTAACGAGAATGCTCCGCTTTCTTAAATTTAGATGTCAGGAGTATAAAGACAGAAAGTCTGGGTTATATTTCCGACGAAGGAACTATGGTAGAAATATGGAAAATTATCGGAAGTAAAGTATTATTTACGAATTTACCCTATACCGAAACAAAAGTGTCGATATTACTGTATATCGTATTGCCGGTACTACTAGTCACGAAGCTTGAGTTGATGAGGGTACTAGGAACAACAGACTGTGCCGGTACTGTTTCACATTATATGCGACGAGGCGATTGTAGCGATCCTAGTGGTTAGCAACTATCTATGGATGCATATTCCCTACCTATTGAGCTTCATGACTGCATATACTACACTGTGTTAATACTATCGCAATATTCCTAATGCTGCTGCTTCTATTCCTACCGCGACCACATTGATAATCACCATTATTATTCTAATATTTGGAACCCACTGCAATGCAAGTCTTAAAACTATTTTTTCCCTCTCAATCTTATGATGGTGAGTGTGTCCCCCACATTACAGCCCTCCTAATCTCATTTCCCTTATCCTTCCTTTCTGTCATCCTTGATTTCCCCCTCAGTATCAACATCAAATGCTTTTTCACGTCAAGATTGTCAACAGTGTTACGCGTCAGTTTCCCTCGTTTCTGATGTTCTGATAATAATGTTTTGGATTTGAGTTTGAGCATCCAATCACAGTGAAGCAGATTCCCTCTGTCCGGCATAGCCTGCTAGGAACGAACAAAAATAACCGGTTATTTTGATAACCGGTTATTTTCGTAAGGTTAACCGGTTAATTACCGGTTATTTTTACTTGTTGGTTTACTCTGATAACCGGTTATTGTTTTTAAATATGTACTAAAACAAAACTATATTTTAAGTGTATCTCATATATCACTCAAACATAGTTTTTTTATTTGTCCGCCTACTCTATGTAATCAGCCCTGTAAACCAATTGTCTCACGGCCCATTTCTAGATGAGTTATAAGGTCACTGCTTTACTTACTTCATCTGTCCATAGATGGCAAAATAAAATTCGACTTCGTTCAACTGTCAATAATCTATGCCTATATTAATTGCTGACTTTCTCTAATTGTGTTATATAAATGTGAAATATTGAAGCATTTCAAATAGCGAGAAATTTTGACTTCAGTATTTATTGGTTAGATAGAAATAGATTGTATATCGGAATGTGTCAAAATCAGGATTACCGTTGTGAGAATTATGTCTAATAATGTAATTTTATTTTATTTTTATTTAACTTACTTATTACCCTAATGTTATTATTGGGTTGAGAAGCTTTTGTCATCTAGTCTGCTGTCAAAAAATCTGAAAGTTAGAATTTATAAAACAGTTATACTACCGGTTCTTCTGTATGGTTATGAGACTTGGACACTCACTTTGAGAGAGGAACAGAGATTGAGGGTATTTGAGAATAAGGTTCTTAGGAAAATATTTGGGGCTAAGAGGGATGAAGTTACAGGAGAATAGATAAAGTTACACAACGCAGAACTACACTCATTGTATTCTTCACCTGACATAATAAGGAACATTAAATCCAGACGTTTGAGATGGGCAGGGCATGTAGCATTTATGGGCGAATCCAGAAATGCATATAGAGTGTTAATTGGGAGGGAAAAAGATCTTTGGGGAGTCCGAGGCGCAGGCGGGAGGATAATATTAAAATGGATTTGAGAGAAGTGGGATATGATGATAGAGACTGGATTAATCTTGCACAGAATAGGGACCGATGGCGGGCTTATGTGAGAGCGGTAATGAACCTTCGGGTTCCTTAAAAGCCATTTGTAAGTAAGTAAGTATTACCCTAATGTGAGTGAAGTAATTAATTAAATAATAAACATTGCAATTTCATAACTTCTTAGTATTACTTGTAATATTTTGTTCAGGGACGTCTTCAGCATCTAATGGCGTCTTTCTAACTATCTTCTGATTGGTTCACGGTTAATTGTGAATGATTCATTGATGTCAGTTGGCAGTAACCTCTCATTTTGATTCCCTGACTAATTTGCCACTTTAAACACATTTTTAAAATAACCGGTTATTTTTGTTCGGTAATTTCTTTCAAGGTTAAATTAATTTTAAAGTAACCGGTTAACCGATAACTGTTTATTTACGAATAACCTCTCATTCCTAGTAGCCTCGCCAATATCAGTGAACTTTATGATCAGCAGACATCGGATTCTAGGGCAAATGCCTATTTTGTTTCTTGAGGAGAAAAGTAAAAATAATTATTAATATTTGTGTTTCATGGAAATTGAAAGGTATTCAAGGAGTTTTATAGTGCCCTAAAATGCCCTAAAACGGTTATTAGAGCCTAATTTGTTAATATTCGCCTAAAAATGCCTAACTCACTGTAAAGTTTCGCATTTTACTCTTACATTTTATAATTTATACATGCATTCACTGCGAAATTTAAGGCATTTAAAAAGTGGAAAGTTTGCTTCACACCGGCCATGAAACCATTGATAAAGGAAACAAAATGTTTTGAATCTCACGACACTCGCAATAGATTTCACCGAATTTAACATGTTTGGAGGCATACATGCCGACAAAGAACCAACCTTAGTTTTGAAGCAGGCAACAATCACAACATGTGCTGCTACCGATTCAGAGATATACTATACTATAAAAATGACTGTTTTCGGTCTGAAACCGATTAGCTGTACTGCCCTTCAGAGTGTGATAAAATCACAATTTTTGGAGAAAGAGTGTTTTTGAAATATTTATGAAAAGTCGTAAAACTGCGAATTAGTAGGGTAAACCGTTACAAAATATTTAAAAGAATGACCCTCCTAGTGTTAACACTACCAGGAAATGCAACAATAAGTGGAACTTTGTATTTTTGTCCAATTGAATCTCAATAACAACGGTTCATTTGAATGCTCGTTAACAGTTGCTCTTTCCCTCACCTTATTTGTGTTGAGAAGTTTTGAGCGGTAGGACGTTTTCCTGTGAAGTTTAACGCGATAATGCCGAAAAATATAAGTGCAAAATCTACATTGATCCGGCAATGGCTAAGAGAATATTCGGTGAATGTAGAGTATCCAACGCCCACTGAACGAATATTTCAATTTTATCACTGCCAATGTTGCGCTATAATCGTATATGCAAGGTAGGCTATAACAAAAACCTAAACTAACCAAACCTAACCTGTCAAAGAAGCAACAAGTTATACTAAATATGTGTAAAATTGGCCTATGTTTCTAAAGTGGGCGGGACATAAGTAACATTGACCGAATATTCAGAATTCACTTATCATGGAAAAGTAATATTCTGCAAGATTTGTAGCAAACAGGTATGTAACAATAGTTGAAATATATAAATTCTATTAATTTTAATGAGTAGGCCTATAATATTTATACACTGACTGAGCTATCCTGAGGTATAATTCTTTTTAAGACCACTACACTTTAACCTTTTAAATTCCGATAGTTAAAGTATTTGCAGGTCATTAAAATTTTGATTGTTCGAACCCACTAACTTTGTGATAGAAATACGGCAATACAACAATTAGGATTTTATTTTAATTCAGTTTACTTTACATTTTTAGATTTCGCAAGAAAAGAAGTGCCACCTAAAGCAGCATGTGCAAGGAGCGGCTCATAAGGCTAAAGCTCAGCAGAAAAATAAACTGTAACAAACTTTACTACACAGCCTACTTCATCCAATCTCAGCAGCAATTTCTATGCTGATTTAGCCAGAGCGTTTGTTGCTGCTAACATTCCCTGGAATGCAATTGAAAATCCGGTTTTAAGACAGTTTTTACAAAAATACTGCAAACAAAATATCCCATCTGAGTCGACCCTAAGAAAAAATTACTTAGACAGAATATACAATGAAACTTTAGCTTCAATTCGGGAGGATATAGGTGATTCTTACATATGGGTCTCTGTGCATGAAACCTAAGATCCTATGAATAGGTATATAGCAAATATGGTAGTAGGAAAACTTAGTCCTGATGGACCTTCGATTCCACACCTCGTATGTGTTAAGGAACTTTCGAAAGTGAATAGCCAAGCCATTGCTTATTTTGTAAATAAAGGCCTACAGTCTTTATACTCAGGTAATATAGACGATTCTAAAGTTCTGTTGTTTTGTACTGATGCTGCCTCATACATAGTTGCTGCAGCTCCACTTCTTAAAACATTTTATCCTAACCTCACGCATGTAACCTGTCTAGCACATGGCCTTCACAGGGTTTCTGAAACAATCCGGAATGAATTTCCTCTTGTCAATTCGTTTATTTCTAACAAAAAAAAATGTTTTTGTAAAGCCCTATCCAGGATTTCAATATTCAGAGAGAACTTTCCAGATATCCCACTCCCACCTCAGCCGGTTGTTACACGATGGGGAACCTGGATTCAGTCAGTGGTGTATTATTCTAATTATTTTAAAGAAGTGGTCACAGTTATTGATAAATTACCCGAAACTGATAGTGCAGCGTGTGTGAAAGCAGTGAAAGATTGTCTGAATGACTCACGAGTGAAAAACGATATTGCCTACATAACATCAAACTTTTCTTTCATACCTGCAAGCATTGAACAATTAGAACGTGAAAAACAATCTCTTTGTAGCCAAATAGCAATAGTAAAGGAAGCTCAAGTGAACATACATTCTGCTTTGGGCGAAACTGGGAAAAAAGTTAAAAATAAGTGGGACAACGTATTAAATAAGAATGTAGGATTTTTATTGTTGGAAAAAGTATCAAGAGTGATATCGGGGGAAAGTGTAAATGTTCCAGTAAGTATTGATGTTTCTATTGTACCTAATTTAAAATTTGCGCCTCTCACATCAGTTTCGGTTGAAAGAAGTTTTTCTGTTTTCAAAATGATTCTCAGTGACAAAAGGCAAAGGTTAACTGTGGAGAATTTAGAAAAATTCTGGTGGTGTACTGTGCAGATAATTATAATAAAGTCTGAGCATGGAACTGAATTTCAATAACTTAAAATGAGTAATCTTGATATCAATAATCATTATTTCATTAGTTTCAATATATTAAATTTGTGCAGCTCTGTTTATAAATATAATATAGTATTCTTTTTTAATGTTTAAACATACTTTTTTGTGCGTATTTTAGTGTATAACTAAAAATTTCAGTGAAAGAAATAAGTATGATACCTTGATGTGCCTAAAATGCCTATTTTCATTAAAATAGAGCCTAATTTTACAAATTTTGAGCTTATTTTAGGCGCCTAAAACTGCAATTTTTAGTGCCTAAAAATCCGATGTCTAATGATCAGGAATATTAGGATTAACTGCCTTCCTTCCTCATGCGGTCCCCAGAAAATAACTGAAGCAATGCATCTTACTCACCCTTCTTCTCTGATCTGTATAGTGGCTTCAGTTTTGAACGTCTTTGCTTTGTTCACATCAGCCGGAGTGTAAGGTTCGTCTTCCTGTTCCTTGGCAAATTTTGATTTGTGACAGCCCATGGCTACGGAAGTTTTCACGCACTCGCGACTTTAATAACACTTGTTGACTGCGACCCGATCGCTTCTTAATTCCGTCGGTGTAAGTGAAGCACTAACTGCATTAACAGTGGTTCTTGTTTATTCCCTCCGTGTTAAGGAACTTGCGCCTCGCTAGCTTCTGCTGTGTGTGACTCATGGGCCTATGTTGCAGGGGTGACCACCGCTCCATATCTTGCATAATACACAATATGCATTTGTCTCGTGTTTGTTTTATTTTCTGTCGGAATGCTAAATGGTTTGGCATTGAATTTTGAAGCATGAGCGTTCTTAGTTACTTGTCGGAAACAGAGCGGTAAAGAATGGCTAATTTCGTACTCATTATAAAAATTACGACGCATTTAAACAAACAGCGTACTGATCCGAATTCATGGCTCCGATTCCTCGAAAATTTCGAGTATAGTGACCTCATAAACAGTATTGAATCAAATGTTTTGTGAACAAACAATTTTCATAGCAAAGTACACTTCAATTCATATTTTTTTTAATACTATCCATGTACAGTGTGATTCAAAATAATTGTCATGAATTGTTGACTAGTTGTGTGTAGGGGATACTATGCGACAGGCTGAGGGAACCCAACATTTCAAAGGTTATAAGGGAGAACTAGAAAGGAAGAAGCAAATCAAGCTTTCAGGTATAATTCCCTGTAAAGTTGATTTGAATATTTTCGAAGGCTTGATTTGCATAATACACGTCACTGCTCGTTAACAGAAAACCACAATTTAAGTCACACAGAGTTAGTGTGCATTCAGTGTTGGTTGCATGACGGTGGTCAGCCCACTTTGAGGTCTGTGGATACAGAGGAAAAAATTGGATCGGTGCCTGGTAGAGTTCCCGGGTAGCTCAGTTGGTAGAGCATTGGTACGTTTAACCAAAGGTCCCGGGTTCGATACCCGGCCCCGGAACAATTTTTCCTTCGAAATTATTTAAAAAGGAACAAGAAAGCGAAGTATAGGGGCAGTGATTGGAACTTGTGGGCTCGAATCCCGCAGGGACTGATTACGAGTAGCTACATAGTTCAGTTTCTTTTCGAGGTTATATCCAACTGTAGAGCGAATATCAGACAATACCATCGCGAACCATCAGACTCGTCTAACGAAAATACCGTCTCGCCATCACCAATTTTTACTTGGTTATTTAACGGCACTGTATCAACTATTTCGTTATTTAGCGTCGATGGAATTGGTGATAGCGAGATGGTATTTGGCGAGATGAGGCCGAGGATTCGTCAACACCGGATCAGCAGGCAAACGCGCTATCGACTGAATTACGCCGGTGGCTGAAATAAAATATTAATTTTTTTTTATTATTATCCAATTTAATAAACCCTATTTTACCCTGAGGTATATTAAGGTTATAGTTGGCAACAAAATACATATTTTATAACCAATAAACAATAGTAAAGTGATAACATAAAATAGTGGTCACAGTTACAATTCACATGAATTATGTAGAAGCATGCACATTAGTGAAAGAATGGCTCCTGTTAAAGATTAATGAGATGTTTGAGGAATAATCAATATAAAACGTATACAAGAATGTCTAACCGTTTCAAAGTAAATACACGACTTTAAAATGATAATCAATAGTAGATTGATAAAACAAAGTTTGGGTTTCAGTTTCAAATTAATACTTAATTCATTAACAATGAAACAGTTAATAGTAATAAAGAGATATTACAAACAATGATTTACGGTTACAAGTTACATACGTGACTCAGGAATAATTACAATAATTAAAATAATAACATAAGTAATGACTTACAACTAACGAATAAGGAAATTCTTGAATGGCAATATATAATAGTAGAAGCAATACAAAAGTTTAGAAAGAAATGTAAACAATAAAGGAATAGTAGAAAAAATGACTTAAAATTACAAATTAAACACATTCTTTTTAAAGCAATAGGTAACAACAAAGAGATACTAATAAAAAATACACTTACTGTAGTTACAGTTTAAACACATTATTTTAAAAACAAACACGCAAAGGACCAATAGCTATTAAAAAGATTGTTGGTTCTACTTATAAATATTTTCTCTTTTTCTTTATTCAAAATAACACGTACGGCCGTTTCAGAGTCCTTTATCCCATTGTCAGTTTTTCGACTATCACTTGCTGTATGTCTTCTGGATGTGGGGATATGTGTGTATTGTTTATTAAGATATCGCAAAGATTGTGCGAATTAAAATTCAGCTGTATATAAAGTATATTTTGTAGATATAAAAAAATAATTTGTCGGCGAAGCTCAGGCTGTAGCGTGTTTGCCTGCTGATCTGGAGTTGCGCTCGGGCGTGGGTTCGATTCCCGCTTGGACTGATTACCTGGCTGGTTTTTTCGAGGTTTGCCCCAACCGTAAGGCGATTGTCAGGTAATATGTGGCGAATTCTCTGCTTCATTTCGCCTAACACCATCTCGCTATCACCAATTCCATCGATGGTAAATAGCCCAGTAGTTTATTCAGCAACTTCGAAACGGCTTTACGTGCATATCGAGGTACAATACCTTTTTAGCCATTTTAACACAGTGAAGTTTTTATAGTGTTTTAATTTTTGAACTTTCATCATATTTAAAAAAATTAATGTGAAAATTATGTTTGTCGACAGATGATGATGATGATGATGATGATGATGATGATGATACTATGCAATAGTATTGTAAGCAAACTTTTTCTCAAACCAAAGTAGGCTAAAATGTACACAAGATTATGTACGAATAATTACACAATGCGGATTTAATAGAATCGACACATTTTTCATGAAAGACCCTGTTTTATCTTATGTTAAATGTTCATTGACCCATTTATTCAGCGAGATAAAACGATTTAATAGCTTGGAACGCTTTCAAAAAGTTAATTCATGATTGAACTTTGTATTTATTTAGTAAGTAGAGCCAAATAGTGAGGCTGTAGTTAAATGTGAATCAAGTTCTTTTACTCCACAACTGGAGTGTTACACTGCGAACGAGGAAACGTGACACAGCAGATATAATCTGAAAGGAAATCATTTAAAGCGCCGACATGTCTGTGTTTGCTACTATAACAAATTTAAAGCACAATTTCATTCACACTCCATCATTGAACCAAATGAGCATAAAACTATCGTAATGACTTCAAAATTATTTGGATGTCTTGGATGAAATGTGCATTCAGATTTCTTGTTTAAATATGATGATATGATATGATACGATACGATACGATACGATATATGATATATGGTATGATATGATATATGGTATGATATGATATGATATGATATGATATGATATGATATGATATGATATGATATGGTATGATATGATATATGATATGATATGATATGATATATGATATGATATGATATGATATGATATATGATATGATATGATATGATATGATATGATATGATATGATATGATATGATATGATATGATATGATATGATATGATATGATATGATATGATATATGATATGATATGATATGATATGATATGATATGATATGATATGATATGATATGATATGATATGATATATGATATGATATATGATATGATATTTATTATAGTTGACAGACAAAAAAATATATACATACATATAATCATTGAAGCCTACCATTACATATTTTATAATTTACATATAGATATACAATTTTTAATATAATTTCTAAACTTAACTATTTAATATAAGATGTTTTATCTTGCACTTGCGACTAGTTTTGTGCAAGACTCAACTAATTTTAATATGTTGATACAATATTAGTATTTTTTCACTTGCCTGAGATATACTTCACGTTTCAATCTGCAATTATCATATATCATATATAAATCTTCCACAGATTTCTTGTTACCAAACTGCATTTCCACATGTCATCTGTCAATGTATTTATTTGTCTATTTCTGTTTCGCTGCACCTATTTATCTCTATTTCTGTCTGTTTTGTATAATTCTTTTACAATTTTTATTCGTGTTTAATATTTGCGAGTCGTTTTATTCTTCAGAAAATATGCACATAAAATGTTTTGCACAGCATGTTTAAATCGTCTGTAATCATAACCACACCCATTCTTTACAAAATAGAGTCCCAGATTAAATGGTGTGGGCCCTATGGTACTGAACATGCTGCGTTTTACGCTGATAAATAATTATGTTTATTTCAACTTCAGTGGAAGCTTTAGTGTCAGTTGAATTGTGGGGTGCGTGCTGAAAGTTTGGCAGTAGATGTCTTTAAAGGGATCGTTTGACGTAAATTTGCCTGAAATAGCTTTTTTATCATATACCTCGTGAAATTTATTATGGGAAAATGTATTATTGTCACATTACTCGCTTTATTGGAAAGCTTCTCACTAATTTAATTTTTGTAATTGTACTTTCTATTCTTTTGTATTATATTTGAGAGGTGTCACTAGCGCTACGATCTAGTAGATCTATTATGCTTACCCTCGAGTTCCGTTCATTGCCAATTCACACCGGATGACTATACTAAGGTTCGCTGCGTATCCAAATTTCGAGCAGACAATTCTACTCCTCCTTACACCAGCCACCGGCATTCAGGGAGTGCTGTGGAGTGACGCATAATGGAGATCGGGCGTGATGTTAATGTCTAACACGAGAAAACGGGACAGCTCTGAGAAAACTCGAACTGCGACCTTGTCGGCCCAAAGTGTCACTATACATTTTTCAAATGGAAAATTCCATGTCAGATCGAGTCTCGAAGATTGCGTAACAGGCTGAAGATTTGTTTGCTTAGTCACTGCAGAGGTAATTGTATTTAATTCGAGATAAAATATTTATTTACTTATTCATTAATTTACTTATTCATTTATTTATTTATTTATTTATTTATTTATTTATTTATTTATTTATTTGTATATTTAGTTATTTATTTATATATATTTATTTACTGTATATTTATATATTTATTTACTGTATATTTATATATTTATTTACTTATATATTTATATATTTATTTACTTATATTTATATATTTATTATATTGTTTATTTATTTATTTATTGTTTTATTTTTATTTATATTTACTTATTTATTTATTTATTTATTTATTTATTTATTTATTTATTTATTTATTTATTTACTTACTTATTTACTTGTTTATTTGTTTATTTATCGCTTTTCAGTAAACACATTTTCAGTATCTAAGATGCGACATATTATTCTGTGAAAAAGATAAAGATTTGAATATCAAATTGTCAGAATTCTAGGCTATAAACGGAACCATCAAAAGGCCTCTAGGAAGAAAAGCAAGGGAAAAAAACAAAATTAAAGCTTTATAAAACATCAGCAATACTAACACTCTCTTGTGGACGTGAATGGGTGCAAATAACAAAGGAAGAGTGCAGACTGCTGAAATGAAATTCTTAAAATATCTTATGATTGGAAGTAATATTATGGACAGAATACGTAACGTCACGTTGAAATAAGAGATGATTTGCAGATACAGAGTATGGAAGATAAAATCTACTATTATAAACATAAATGCATAGAACATCTATTCCGACTGGATAACAGCAGATTGCCGAAGGTAGTCCTAGAGAAAAACCTGAGGTAGAAAGGCCCTGGAAGAGGGGGACACCCCTTAGAGACATCGCCGGAACATGCTGAAATGGCCTAATTCATGACGTTTATGATGATATATTTATTTATTTATTAATTTTTTTATTTAGTCATGTTTCCTCAATAACGTCTTACGTTATACTTCAACAGTGTTAATTGTGTGTGTATATATATATATATATATATATATATATATATCTTCTTGGGCCGATAACCATGATATAGTTGCTGCATGTAAGAGCGATATTATTTTTATAACACGAATATTGCTTAGTTCAGATTATGAGATTGTATCTAGACTATACACTACAATAAAAGCATTTTGTAACAATGATTGTATAGCAAAGGAAATTATATGGACCTGAAGACAACAGGATACCAAAACAAATTTTTAACTACATTCCACATGAAGAGGAGCGGAAGACCTTCTAGAGAAGAAGACAGCAGTTGATGGAGTGGATCGGGCCAATAGACCCAATAGACCCCACTTTATTCACGTTTTATTAAACAGGTGGTGATGGTGGTGATGAAAATCACTTTATTCACATTTTATTGAACAGATTTACTGTCAGTATTTTAACTTGAAAGTTCGATTCTTTTATTACTTTCTTGAAATCTCTCTACATACTCTATAGTTTAATTAATCGCAGAGCCACCGACTTAGCTCAGGCGTTGTGGATTCGATTCCCGCTTGGGCTGATTACCTGGTTGGGGTTTTTACCGTGGTTTTCTCCAACCATAAGGCGAATGTCAGGTAATCCTCGGCCTCAACTCACCAAATATCATCTCGCTATCACCAATACCATTGACGCTAAATAACGCAATAGTTGATACAGCGTCTCTAAATAACCAAGTAAAATAAAAAAAAATAATAAAAAATGATCTCAAGAAACGGTATTTATATAATACACTGAACACATTTATTATTATAATTTTTGTAGCATTCTTCAGATTACTTGGTGAAAACATTTAAAATGTGATCTATACGAGGTGTCCGTCTCAAATGTTGTTTTCAACTTCCATTCAAGCTTCTTGCTAACATTGCATTAGATTTCCTTTCTATGCTTAACTAGCAAAACAGGCCGGTTCTGGCCAGAGAGCTAATACAAAGCATAGCAACAGCAACCCTGCTGATGAAGCAAAAGCATGAGCCGTCATCAAGCTTCCTTGAAGTTCCAAGCACGTTGATTCCAGGAAGATATCTCCATATAATTGTTACTTAGATATGAGTGTAAACTTGTAATGAGCAATTTATGGTACAGAGTTAAGATACTGACAGATGAATAATCCATTACAAAGCTCGAATGTAGGCTATTTCTGATTTTATTCCTTATTTCCTTGAATACAGTATGCAAGCGAGTCGAATTGCTATTCCAGCTGATTTAATATGATTACGTAGCATCCTGGATTATATAAAAGAAACTCAATTTTGACATCCTTATTACCTACGAATTTATTTTCTTATTAGTTTAGCAAAATATATAACACGTGTATAAAATATCGGTATACGACGGTCGTGTTCTAACGCGACCCACTCTTGTATAAAAGCTGTACCGGTACTTCTGCATCTAGTCGTATAATAATAGATCTATACTATTAAAGGGCATAGATATAATATAGTCTACCGATACGTGTACATAAAATTAAAGCAATACAATGCAATACATTCATTCATTCATAGCTATCCGTCCAAGAGCAGGTTTTTCACTGCGAACCCTGTCAGTGTTCTGTTTCTTTCTTTATCTATGGAAGGTCGTTCTCAATTTTTTTACTTTGTCTTTGGCTTCCTTTACCGGACAATCGAACTTGAAAGCTATTTCTTCCGACAAGTTAAACTTCTTCCTATTATCTTCGTAATCGGGATCATGAAAATCCATCAATATGTGTTTTTCGCTGTATTCATTAAATGTAAGTTCAGTTTTATTTGTATCCCAACTTATCGTGCTGTATGTGACTGGACAACGGAACCCAACAACGATGAAAACTTTTAATTTGGAGCAACCGGCGAATTGGCACCGCAAGCCGTATGCGACTGTGCTGTTATTAAAAAAAAACAATGCCACCGCTTCTGGCGCGTGAAATAAGTAATGGGAACGTTAAGAGCGAGTATCTTATCTTTGCCGCAGTCCGTGGGCAAGAAAGCTGACAACTGTGATTGGAAGATTGCTGACGTCACATCTGTTTAGAAGGTGATATCACTCTCTGCCGAAATGGCAACAGATGCCACTGACGAGTATCTTATCTTTGACGCAGTCAGTGAGCAATACGACTGACAACTGTGATTGGCAGATTGCTGACGTGACGTGTTGAATGGTACCGTTCTCAGCTGCACGTACTCACTCAAGGACACGCGCCAAAAACGCTGGTACTGGCTGTACCCTGCTCAAAGTGAGCAATCTGCAGTATTCAATCGTGCAGCAAGCGGCGTGATTGCCTGTGGTTGCTTCAGTGTAAAGCAGCTGGGAAATACGTGTGACAGGTATAACAGATTCTACTTCGTTATCCACATTGGTTGCTTTATACCGCACATCCTGTTCACCCCTAACATAATTAAATTAAAGGCGTTGTGTATGCTGAGAGTGTCTCACAACAATAACTTACGTAATTAATTATTATTGTACTCGATGCTGCCTCTATTAATGGTGGTTCAATGTGATCTCTCTTCATCGGCACGTGACAATAAATTTATGAATGCAGTCAAAGAGTTTACTTCGCATTGTGCTGACCACATAACTTGGGTAGGTGATGTCATGATCATCATCATCATCATCATCATCATTCTTCAAAGTTTGGGGATTATGTGCACAGATATATTTTACAAGTAACGAGAATAGTTGGTTGTGTGGTGAACACGTCACAAGACCATCTCTGAAGGCTACATTGGACAAACATAATGCAAGGGACAGGGACACACCCAGCCCCTACGGTACGGAGACGAACATTAAATTCTCTGCCGGGAATACCTACTGTAGTTAGAACGCTGGACTATCATTTGAAACATAGCTAAATACCAGCCCGAAGTCAACACATCGATATATTAAGGTAAAAGGTCATCACCCTCAGTTTAAAAAATGTCGAAGATCGCTAAAACAAAAAAGAATGATGTAGTTTTATTTTTTATGAGTAAACCACATGAATTCAATGTGTTATTTCATTGTCATATTTCTTTATTAATAAAAATCAAGATTCGGTAAAATTCTGACCCGACAGAAAGGGATATAACATTTTACCGAGCTACATATTAGAAGAGTTGTTAATTATACAAAAAATAATTATCTGGGGGTTAAATCCTTTTACATATAGGCTCTACATACAATGGACATAAACAAATAGTCTGCTGTGAAGATCTCAAATTTTACATCTTTGAGGGTTACGACCTTCTAACCTTAACACCATCCACATTTAAAAATATTCTGGGTTAATAATGAAGCTTCCGCTGCTAAAGATATCATACCAGCAGGTAAGAGATCCTAGGAAATGTCCTCTGGTAATAAGAAATGAGGAGCAACTCGCAATACAGGGTTGTTTCCGATCTCTGATAACGAATTTTAATGACATCATGTGCATCAGGAGTCACACGACAGCTGAACTGTGGCGCGAGGTGACAGACCAGTAGTGAGTGATTTCCTAGTCAGAGTGTACGGCGACTCACAGCAGAAATTCCCAAGAAAATCGAGCCTTTTTAGGAGGGGTACATTACGACCTTTTCCAATACCACTACAGTTAAGTGAAAATAAAAGAAGCCTGCAGTAAACGAAATTTTGTTATTTCCAAGAAAGGCATCTTCTGTGTACTTAATAAGATTGGTAAAGCTCGAATGGAATTAATTTGTATCATCTCATGGGTGCGGCGACTTGTAACGGGGTGTGGATTTGCTTGCTTTTTTCACTCTGGAATTAATCTCATCCGAACTTTGCCAGTCTTATTAAGTACACACAACATGCCTTTCCTGGAAATAACGAAACCACATGTTTTGCAGGCTCCTATGATTTTCACGTAACTGTACTTGGCATCGGATAGGGTTGTTATGTACCCTTCCCAAAAAGGCTCGATTTTCTTTTGCATTGCTACTGTGATACACCGAGCACTCTGATTATGAAATCACTCACTACTGGTCTGTCACCTCTTGCCGCAATTCAGCTGTCGGTGTGATTCCTGATGCACATGACGTCATTCAAATTCGTTATCAGAGATCGGAAACAACCCTGTACAATAGACTTGAAGTCTAGAAACAAGAGAATAAGAAGTTAAAATAATCATCATCTTTATCATCATCATCACCACCACCATCACCATAAATGTTTTCATTATAGTCGTAAATTTTGAAACAGTGCGATTTGTTTTCGAAAAATTAGTATACGAATTATGAAATTTGTATTGATAAATCTGTATAACACTATCGTATTTAATAAGTAAGAATGAGTATCGAATATCGGTAATTTTGAAAAATTATGATTAGGAGTTCTATTCTTCTTGTATTAGTGACCATTCTCATTGGTATACGAGTAGAATTTTGTTAGAGCGAGGATCCAAAACTTAACGGAAACAGCCGAGAAGGAGCACGAGCAGAGAGGATAAAAATATACAAGCACAGGAGATGTAATAGACTAGGAATTCACTGTTACCAACTTATCATGTATTATTATTATTATTATTATTATTATTATTATTATTATTATTATTATTATTATTATTATATGACGCGAACCAGTTCTTTGAAATAACTGTAATGAATAATAATAATAACAATAATAATAATAATAATAATAATTATAATAATAATAATATCCTGTACAGAGAATTGGAGTCATTTCGAAATTAATACCACAGTTAAGTGCTGTAGTTAGACTGTGTTCAATTAAGTGTTTTTGTCTGTATACTTCTACCATTTATTATTATTTCAGAGTGTAACAAAAGTTTCTGATACAGTGAAAATTTTAGTTTCTTTCAAATATTTGATGGTAAATATCACATTTTCAGCCAAATTAATAATAAAGGATTGCATCACACCATAATCAAGTAGTACCAACTCCTACACCATAAAATTTGGTCATGGTCCCTGAGAAAATGGAAATTAACAAGAGAATAATTTTAACATACTGTTACAGAAACTTTTGTTACACTCTGTATTATTATTATTATTATTATTATTATTATTATTATTATTATTATTATTATTATTATTATTATTATTATTATATTAAAGTCTTTAAGGGTGATACTGATTGTGAATCTTTCCTAAATCGTATTCCTGCTAAGGGTTTAAGATTTCATAAAATGTTTTACAATCGAAATTCTGAATCTCTCTCTCCGGTCTGCAGATGTATAAAATATGCTAATTTTCATGGATCTAACTTGAATCCATTTAATGTATAGTATATACTTTTGGAGTTTTATATCAGTTTAATTTATGTCTTTTGTTTAAATATGTATTATAATATTATTCTCGTTATCTTTTATATCACTTTGTAGTTTATTCATTTATATGATTCCATCCTTTGATTTCCAATTACAGTTTCTTTTAATTGTCATTATTTTGTAATTTTAGTCATCCATTTTATTCTGCCCATTCAGTGTCATTATTGTCGTTAATTGTAATTATTGTCTTTATGTGTAATAATTATTTTATGTATTTTATTGTGATTTTGTCATATTGTAATTATGCTTTGTGCTGAACTGTTATTGGCCTCTGGCTGTTGTACAGCACAATAAACAATAGTAAATAAATAAATAAATAAATATTATATGACGAGAACAAGTTCTTTGAAATAACTGTAATGAATAATAATATTATCCTGTACAGAGAATTGGAGTCATTTCGAAATTAATACCACAGTTAAGTGCTGTAGTTAGACTGTGTTAAATTAAGTATTTCTGTCTGTATACTCCCACCATTTTATTATTATTATTATTATTATTATTATTATTATTATTATTACTTACCTACTGGCTTTTAAGGAACCCGGAGGTTCATTGCCGCCCTCACATAAGCCCGCCATTGGTCCCTGTTTTGAGAAAGACCAATTCAGTCTCTATTATCATATCCCACCTCCCTAAAATCTATTTTAATATTAGCTTCCCATCTACGTCTCGGCCTCCCCAAAGGTCTTTTTCCCTCCGGCCTCCCAACTAATACTCTATATGCATTTCTATTATTATTATTATTATTATTATTATTATTATTATTAATAGTCATCATCGTTATAATTTTGGACCCATGTCATTTTTTTTAATGTTAACTTTCTTTTTATGGGAACCGTCACAGGTTAAGTATTGAAAATGAAACTGTTGTCATTAGTACTTAACTTCGTAGCATGGCCATTGTCATTGAAAGTTTAAATGTCATTTAATTGAGTTTAGAAATCTTTAGACCTACAATATCAAGTTTTATCAATTTTTCTAAATGACATGCCGATTTATATTAGTCTTGTTATTATTTCAGTGTTTTTATCAGGCCACACGTATGCTAATCCATTTATTTATTTCATTTGATTTAAGCGGTTTAGGCCTTATCTACCAGCTTATCATATTATTCACATAAGGCATACATAATAAGGGCTTTACAACTAATTAAGATAACGTATGAGATTCTTCACTATGGTTTAAACGATGTTACTTAATCCAGCCTTTTAAGTAGAAGCGTAATCTAGATCTCGTGTTAGCAACCTGAAAATGAGTAGTCGGGAAGTGAGATGGCCATCTTCAAGCCCAGACGATAGAATAATAAATACGATCCATATTGGAGAAAATAACACAGTAGAGGAGATTTAGCGACACTGAAGAAATGAAAAGAATATAAGAACACAACCAGTATGCTAGGAATGCCGCCCTCGTTACATCCACTGCAAGTTTTATTTTATGAACCCACTGGAAGGAGGGATTTAGAAAAACCGAGAAGATGATGGAGCGACCAATTTTAGCCTTGAGACGGGTCTGGGAAATTCCACACCTGATCAAGAAGAAGAAATAATTGTTTCTGTATGAAGTCAAGTGGAAAGAGCGATATCAGACAGGAGAGAGAGAGGGATAGAGAAAGAAGAGGTAATTGAATTTGGAGATGATTTCTTTCGACTTCGAAAACCAGAATAACCTTTGGGTTGTAGGCAGGAAGAAGAAATATGTAATTTACACAACCGCATCTCAGAAAAGTAAAACTTCCTCGGAAATTTTTAAAATACTTGCTCTACTGCCTCATTTAGAATTCGCAAGTTTACCTTCTTTACTTTTCTTCCTATGATCAAGGTCTTCGTCTTGTTGGCATTTATCTTCATTCCATACTGCTCACACTGTCATTTAGCTCCAGTACCATATCCCTTAGTATAATCTCCTCTTCTGCTAACAACGTCATATCATCAGCAAATCTTACAAACTTTATTCTTCTTCCTTCTACTATCAGTCCTCCCATGTCCTGAAAACAGTTCTTCACTAAATCCTCCAAGTAGATGTTGAACAGGGTAGGTGATAAAGGGCATCCTTGTCGTACTCCTCTCCCCATTTCGCTTCCTTCTAACATTTCTTCTCCTATCGTGACTTTGACTCGTTGTTTCATACAAAAGTTACTGAACAGCCTCCTCTCTTTCTAATCCACGGCAATTTTCTATAGGATCCCCATCAGTTTATTCCAAGCCACCCTGCCAAACGCCTTTTTGAGGTCAACAAATACTGTATACACTTCTTTATTCTTCTCTAGGTATCTTTCGCCAATTGTTCGTAGCAGTCCAATTGCATCACAATATTTATATTGGACAATTATGTTTTGATACGGTTTGGTGGACATTAAACAAATTCATGCAATTGTTACAATCTTACTTTAGCAAGGAAATGCGAATGTCTGCTCATTTTATGTTGTGTTGGCGATTCATTTTTGTTGTGTTGTCTGTCTGGATACTGTATGAACTGTGCTGCCAGTGACTTTTACTTTTGTTGGCGGAATTTAAATATTTCTGTGACCGGGATTTAAATCCCAGAGTTCTCATTTTTCGACATTTTTACTGTGATTAAAACATGCACGCCCATTACCCAATTTAGGGTTTGATTAGTTGCTTCTCAAATATCATAATATGAGATTTAGTTGGGATTGGAATGTGATTTTTCATTTCACATTATAGTTCTTGTAGCCTTTGCACTGCGAATGGAGAGCTCATGTCTATTATTCTTCACCTGGTGGATGGCGTGGTCGGTACCCCGGGCGGGAAACCGATAACGAAACATAAAAAGTGTTGGTGAGGAGATTCGGTAGTTAGTTGATTCTTACGGAGAGGAATAATCGGGGGTCTTTTTGGTGAAGAAGCAGAAGATAGCGTCATGTCAGCGTCAGCCCATGAAATATCTTATAAGTAACTTTTATGTACATTTTATAAATTCATAATAAATCAAGTAGAGTTTTCATTTGTAATCAATTGAGACTAAGTTCAGTAACCGTGTAGTTTTCCTATAGTATCCTGAGAGCAGTGACGTCACCAGGATCAGGGCAAGGGGGTACGGATGGGGTGCGAGCTGTAAAAATGTGGTACATAAAAAATCCAAAATGTTCTTTCATGCACTTGCGAGCATACTATACATCTGTTTATTATTATTATTATTATTATTATTATTATTATTATTGTTCGATGTGGCAAAGTTGACTAATCTAACTCCATTGTCACTACTAATTACGTGTAGGCTCTCTTTTCCAATAGTTGGTCTAAAAATATCCTCCCGTCCTACTTTAGCGTTGAAATCCCCGTATAGGTCAGTTTCTATCTGATGCTTTTCCAATTCACTGCGGGCTAAAGCAGGGAGATGCACTATCACCTTTACTTTTTAACTTCGCTTTAGAATATGCCATTAGGAAAGTTCAGGATAACAGGCAGGGTTTGGAATTGAACGGGTTACATCAGCTTCTTGTCTATGCGGATGACGTGAATATGTTAGGAGAAAATCCACAAACGATTAGGGAAAACACGGAAATTTTACTTGAAGCAAGTAAAGCGATCGGCTTGGAAGTAAATCCCGAAAAGACAAAGTATATGATTATGTCTCGTGACCAGAATATTGTACGAAATGGAAATATAAAAATTGGAGATTTATCCTTCGAAGAGGTGGAAAAATTCAAATATCTTGGAGCAACAGTAATAAATATAAATGACACTCGGGAGGAAATTAAACGCAGAATAAATATGGGAAATGCGTGTTATTATTCGGTTGAGAAGCTTTTATCATCTAGTCTGCTGTCAAAAAATCTGAAAGTTAGAATTTATAAAACAGTTATATTACCGGTTGTTCTGTATGGTTGTGAAACTTGGACTCTCACTCTGAGAGAGGAACATAGGTTAATGGTATTTGAGAATAAGGTGCTTAGGAAAATATTTGGGGCTAAGCGGGATGAAGTTACAGGAGAATGGAGAAAGTTACACAACGCAGAAGTGCACGCATTGTATTCTTCACCTGACATAATTAGGAACATTAATTCCAGACGTTTGAGATGGGCATGTAGCACGTATGGGCGAATCAAGAAATGCATATAGAGTGTTAGTTGGGAGGCCGGAGGGAAAAAGACCTTTAGGGAGGCCGAGACGTAGATGGGAGGATAATATTAAAATGGATTTGAGGGAGGTGGGATATGATGATAGAGACTGGATTAATCTTGCACAGGATAGGGACCGATGGCGGGCTTATGTGAGGGCGGCAATGAACCTTCGGTTCCTTAAAAGCCATTTATAAGTAAGTAAGTATTATTATTGTTCATCACATCAATTACGATACACTATGGGACGTAGTTTTTTCACATCCAAGAAATCGTTTGTTTGTTTTAGTTCTTCAAAATAATTTATGCCTAGTATTTTGTTAATAAATTGCCCTTTGGGGTGCGGAAAGGGGTGCTCCGATTTTTATGGGGTGCTTGCGCACCCTTTCGCACCCCCCCCCCTAGCGACGTCCCTGCCTGAGGGCTCCAGCTCTTCCAGTAAAATCGTTTCCATTGTTGAGTAAAATGGTGGTGTCAGAAATCCTGATAAGTATGAACGGAAGTCGAACCCAGTAGCCATCCGGTTAGCAAATAATGCGACCTAAGTGACGGTCGCACAACAGTATTATTAAAATCAATGTTTACATTTCAATGCGCAATATTATGTCTAGTTCCGGACACCCCTGTATGATGTGGTTAAGAGGAAGACAGCAAAAAGTGCCTGTAGCCTGGGAATCAGACTTGACACCACATGCCGCAGCATCCTGCTCCATTCTAATTACACTCCTCTACACTCCACTGGCTGCCACCTGGAACCGCTTAATGCGCTGCGAGTTTTTTTCTCTCTGCTGTTGTCAATTTTGGAGTTTAATACATTTTCCAGCGTAAACGCAACTCTGTGTGATGGACATTGTTAACCGCTAGTTCAGAATTGCTGTTTTGGTCTTCTGGTAATGAAACTGGAGGAGAGGCTTCGAATTAGCGGATCAGGGACGTACAACACTGCACGAATATTTGTCGTTATTCTTATGTAGACTCGTACTTTTTGTTGACAATAAATGTTACACTCTAATCCTAATCCATTTGTTCTTATTTGCTCCAGTGAATCAAAAACAGACACTGGTTCACTGGCATTGGCTGTCGATGACGTTATGCTCGTTTAAAATGTACCAGTGTTGACAAATCTACGATACCCTCTGTGATCATTTACAGAATATTAGTAAATACATTCTTATTATTCGTATAGAAAAATATTGAAACTTTGCAAAAATGATACATTAATTAATACTAAATTGTTAATTACTATGATAAAAGTGATTTAGTAGGCCTATATCAGTTTTAATTGTATTCTTATAAAACTGTAATGCCATAATCTTGTTTTTGTCTCGATTGATTGTCAAATACTTAGCATTCTCTGAACATAAATGGAAAATAATTTTCTTTGTAAGTTAATATATATCTTACCAAATAAAGTTGACACTTTTCCGGAAGTTTCTTGAATTATACTGGACAGATTCAACACAAATCTCTATACGTAACATAAATATGGAACCCATCGATAAAGTTATACAATAAAGTTGTTGAAGTTTCTTAAGATTCGCTTCTAATAAAAATTGGGCCTCAGTGAAGGAAGTGTATACCGCCACTCTACCTTCTTAAATTATATTATTTATGGCTAAGGTCTCGTTTCATAATGTTAATAAATTACAAATTAGCAATTATTTAAATATCATAAGTGAAAGATTACAAACACTTGTGAACTCTGTTGCACATTACATTATTATTAATATTCTGAGGTTGAACATGCTTTACAAAACCAGCTAAAGAAATTTACAAACGCGATTATGCATTAGGAATGTCGCTACAAAAGATATATCAGTTCATATTTATACCACTGTCACTGGATATGTTTATCAGTGGCGGAAGGTTTGCTATGTTCCTAAGCTTTGCTATTAAAAATATAATTTTATTTTACAATTTTCATTTTATACCAGCTGGCGTCTTGTTTTGTACATCTGGATAGCCTCTTGGTTTGCAAAGACGTTGAAAACCTAGGGAAGGTAGTTTTTGAGATGTTCGGCTAATGCTGAGAAGGGGTTAGATCTACTGCTTTCCTCATTGAGAACGGTTTGTCGCACTCCCTGACATGGACACCAACGTCAGTGCAGAAGAAACTAAATTCACTGGGAAAGTATCTGTTTCAACTAGACATTTGTCCGAAGTAATAAGCATGGAAAATGTATTCATGCAATGAACAGTCGCATATTACTTTCTCAATCTACACACAAAGCAATACAAAAGGAGCTTGTATTTTGCTTTAGAGTTCTAAGAGTTATTGTTTGACAATAAGTGCTGCTATCTCCCGACAGCCTACGAAATGAACGAAAACGTTGCACTTGGTAATTTGGTAGCATTCTGATGACGATTCTGTGCTCAAATGTTTTCATGAGGATAAATCTGAATATAGAGAGTTCCGCCCAAGACCCCTTCCACTTTTGGACTTTTTGTATAAATAGATATGCTTGTATTTAGTCATTTTATTTATTAATTGCATATAAATAAGCTTTATATGTATACGCCCTCAGGTATACACGGTTTTAAACTTTAAAGTAAAATATGTTTAACTCCTCTTCGATATCCATTGTGCACCACCATATTTTCAAACCACCAGCCGCCACTGATGTTTATATTTTATCGTAAAATAGATTGTACTAGTGCGTTGATTGATCTACAATTTAAATAGCCGTATCAACCGCTAAATTCAATAGAAAATCATTCACCAAAGCTGCTTTCCAAGTACTAATGACAATAAAATTGTAGTTCTGACAGAAATAAAGGAGGATAAGGGTTATCTCACACAGAAGGCTTAGGAACTCCATTATTTCTTAGCAGAGGCTGCTTCACCTACAGCCTTCTCTGCGGGCATTTCTGTTTATGACGAGGTTCTATATAATATGTACTCGTATTTAACCCATCGTTCCGATGCTGGAACATAGGTACGCTGTAGCGGACGTTTCAATACCTGCAAGGAATTTAGTTACACTTACTTTCCGATAGGTGCAGAGGGCCAAGTGGTAAGCTTATCGTCTTTACCGCCACATAGTTGCAACTAAGGTATTGCTGGGAAGCGAGAGAAGAGAATTTGGTCCAGAGGCTCTAATTTAGGCTTAGAGGTCTTTAACGTGCTTGAAAAGCCCTACACGGAACACACGACTGAAAGTGTCTCTCGGAGGACATGCGCTCCGAATTTTTGCTTCCTGAAAAATCCATCGACTTCAGGTAGATTTTTGTACGCAACACATGTTGAATAGTTGTAAAATTCCTTGAAGTAAAGTGTACACTGGTAGAAATATGAAATTCTTTGTTAGTTCTTAGTGTATTTTCAAATAGGCCTACTACAAAAGAGTGTTCCTCGATTCATTGCCAAAAACTCGGCTTTCTCTGTGCACAGATGGAATGGCTAAAATTCTCCCCTTCACATGTTCTCTGTAGCTACCCACACAATATCTTGCTGATTATTTCCAGACACCATTCCGCTGAACATCAAATAAAATATCTATTGGAAAAGAAATAATTTGTATGTTATGAAGACGTAGGTCTATTTGCTGTGAACTCAGGTGGAACTCGCAGATTCAGTGATATATAGCGTTCCATAAAAATATCTCGACTGCCCTAATTTGTTGACCCTACTATAAAGGTTTCAAATAATAATCCTGATCGGTTCCGTTAGAAAAGAAGATAGCCTGTTAGTTATAGTAAATGCGAAGAGTATTATAACTAAAGATTATTCCATCAATATGGACAACGAAATTTTCTTATTTATGGACTCCTCTTGAGTCGCTGAAGTACACCATCGAAAGCTGCTTTAACGTATTACAAAGTTTCGCCTTGGAGGACGATAAATTGAAAGCCATATGTCAAAACATCCTAATACAGTAGTTGCCAACATTTGAGTCGCGACCCCCAGGCAGGGTCGTGTAAAGAATGGAGGAGTGTCGCGAAATGATTTACAAAATAAAACAAAGAATTCCTTACTAACATAAATTTAGAAGAAACATAAACAATTTTGAACATGAAAACAAAAAAATGTGTCAATAGTTATAAAGTAAAAAATAATTAATGCAATAAAATATGTGCCTGTTTTTCAGAAAGTTGCTTCTCGGTATTCGATACACAAAATGACATTTTTCAAGTTCAATAATTTTTCTTGCTTCTATTTTGATGGAAATCACAAACGAGAAACTTATTTTGCATAAATACGAGTTTGTGAATGCTATCAGAAACGTTACAACTTATTTTATAAGCTCGGGATGTTATTATATTGCAATTATGATATCTGGCTACGAAGAGATTGCTCTTTCGAACAGGTTGGAAGTCCAAAAAATAAAGATAAACAACTTAGCATAGTGGATAACAGATATTGCAAGCATCATTTTCGATTTGTATTGAAATATTACAACAGCGCCAAGGTGGTAATAATTTGAAGTACCAGAAATTATGTTTACATAATATTTAGTGTCTTTGTTGGATCATGCACTTCTATTTTGGTAGTTCTTAGGGCGGTATTAATTGGTTTTGGATAAAATTATTGTTTGCTGTTTTCGATTTTTTAGGGATTTATATTTTTTCGAATGGGGTTAAGTTCCGGTACGGTAATTAGGGAGTTGAAAACAAAAGTCTCGTCCAAGTGTAGGTCGCGTCTTCAAAAAGTTCGGGAACCACTGCCCTAATATATTCTATTCATATAATTCATTACCATATTTTTTAAAATTAGATTTTACTTGACTAATTTGATTCATATTGCAAACTTTAATTAATTGTAATTGTACGATATCATTGCAAGTACAGGGACATCATTTTATTTTTACTAACATTTTTAATATTAATCTGGCTATACCTTTCTATTAACGATTGAAACAGGAAACACCGTTTGCTACCCCTTCCACGACTGGAGTTTGATGATACTGGCGTAAAATAGAAATCACTTTACTAGGTATAGGAGGGAAGAAAAGTAGTTCATCCATTTATGTAAACTAGGAAATATCGCAATTTTGAGTTTGATAATTTTCATTAGGTTTTTGATTAATCAAAATACTGTACTGTATTAACACTTAGTGTTTTTACTCATGAATTGAGCTATCCATTCGGACGTATTAATTACGCAGTGTATATTGTACTGTTACAGCACATTAGCGTACAATATAGAGAATGAAGTTGCATTGAAAAATAATCATAATATGGATATTTAAACACTTTTTTGAAAATGGTAGCCGTTCATTTCGATACAGGCTTCAGTTCTATTGTGCATATTATCACACTATAGACTATTGTACCTAATTCCAATTACCAGTTTCATCCTTCGTATGAGTCACTCATGTTGTAATAATTCTGTACCTACTCTATAAAAGAGTACCTTACGTACTATAAATTCAATCTTCACTTCTGCCCGATCCGAAAAGATAAAATTACTCAGAAATGCTATCTACTGTCCGTTCAAATGGTTTTGTCGCAGGGTCGTAGAAAGGGGGTGAATCACGTGACAGTTAATTACTTAACGAGGCCCTTTTATTTAAGTTATTTTAAACACTTGTATAATATTACGTAGACGTCCAATTCCTAACAGAAATTAATGTTTTCAGAAAAGAGCTAAGATAGCCCAGCTACTAGACTTTACAGAAGGGCGAACAGAAGCAGGTGGGCGAAACCGGGATGCGACAGTACCTGTGCGAAAATATGATTCAATATTGAAAGCTCTTTCGTCACTGGAAAACGCGAACATATTTCTGGAACGTACTATACTCAATAACTCAGTACTGCTTACGCGCCCTCGGCTCTGTGTCGTGAACGGTTGGAAGTTTACTAGTAGAAGGGGTGGGAGTGAAGTACATTCAAAAACTCAGGTACAATAAAAATTGAAGTAAAAATAAAATGATGTCCCTGTATAACTTATATAATTAGTAGGTCTATGCTAATGGAACAGCATCAGCTTTGGGATAAAGTTTGTTTTCCTCCTAACCAGATAAACTTAACGTTTTTGTGAAAGTTCCTTTAATTCTAGGCTATTTGACAGATGCAATAAAAATTAAATATAAATTTGAAACTCACCAATAAAGTTATGCAATAAGAAGTCGAACTGGATCCCCGTATACCTGAAGCTTGGATGTGACTGCTTCAGATGACTTGTGTATCAACCGTGTAGGAAACTTGCGTTCACAACTGAGCAAAGAACTTTGGTTAATAATTATACCAGAAAACTTGTGTTCGAAGGTGTCAGACTTAAGTTCACGTCTATACCTCAGAAATACAGTCCGGCGAATATAAGCTGTCTTAAATTGCTTAGTTTTTTATTTATACTTCTCTGATCAAATAGATAACAACAAATATGTACCGATAATCCCTTTATCACACAGAGTTACGTCGGTATTTACTGACAACTAATTTTCGTGTACAATGAATTTGACAAAAATAAAGTTGTTCTTTGTCTCTAAGCTAACGAAATATAATGATAAAGCATTTGTGTTATCAGTCAGAATTAGGAAATGTCACAGTCTACAAGATAGTTAACGAAAGTTTTGTATTATCAGGAATAGCCCAAAAAGTACGTCATGCGCTAAAATCTATCACGAATTTCAACATTATACGAGTGAAGTGTAAAAGTGAGTTCTTAGAATACGATATTGGAGAAATCTCTGCAGTGTTCTAAGAGGATACGGATGCGATTGGCGGCATTATGTGCAAATTTATATCCTTTTCATTAGAATTGGGGTGTGTCTCAAGTCTTTCTGTGTTGTTTCAAGAATACATCTTGCGCTATGTTTGCCACAGATGAGCAGAGTTCGGTCACTCTTGAATCTTCAATGTTAGTTCATAAGTCATAACCTTTACAAGGGGAAAGACGGAGCGATCCGAAAGCTCAGTTCTCGAGAATATTGTAGGTGATGGTGATGGTAATGAAATGATAATGGTATTGGCAATGACAATGGTAATGGTAATGGTAACAGTAATGGTGACGATGACGATGGTGACACTGATGGTAATGGTAACGGAGATGGTGATGATAACGACTATAGTGAAAGTGATGATGATGATAATGGTAACGTTGAAGGTGACTGTGATGGTAATGGTGACGATAACGACGTTTGTGATGTAACGGTAATGAAGCTGATGGTGATTATAATGGTGACGATAACGATGATGATGGTAATGGTGACAATAACGACGCTGGTGATGGAGATGGTGATGGTAATGGTAATGGTGACGATAATGACGATGGTGATGGTGATGGTAATGGTAATGGTGACTATAACGACGATGATAATTGTAATGGTGATGGTGACTATGGTCATGGTAACGCTAATGGTGGTGATAACGACGAGACGATGGTAGTGATGATGGTAATGGTGATGATAACGGTAATTGTAACATTGGTAAAGATGAGATGATTATTGTGATAATGATAATGGTTATGACGACGATTAAAATTGTTTATTGTCAGTAAAATAACTCGTACAAAAATACAGTCTTAATTCTTCCCTGAAGGAGTAAAAACTCGTGCTCAGGGAGTTATCTAAACACATACTTACCACAAACAAAGATAATTATTTGACACAAAGTGGGTCAAGAAAAAGAAATTATAAGAATAAATTAACTTTAAAAATACAATTTCCATTTTAACAATTTAAATCATACAAATACATACACATATTAAATCAACATATATTCTTTAACAATTAAATTCCTAACGCTATTTTTGAAATTTCTGATACTAAAATTTTCCAAATTTGGGTATTTTTCAATTATTTTATTATATAACCTTGGACCAAAATAGGTACCATGGCTAAGAGCTGTGCTTGTGAAACACTTTGGTTCCTCTAGTCGTATAAAATCGGATATGTTAGTGACTGTGATGATAATGGTAATGGTAATTGTTCGATGATGGTGATGGAAATGGTGGATGGTGATAACGATTGGTTGTAACAGTGACGAATACGATGATATAATGGTTACGATGACGGCAATAGTGATGCAAATTGTAATGGTGATGGTAATTGTGACGGAAAAAATATGGTAATGATAGTGAGAATGGTGATAATGATGACTGACTTATGGTGACTTGATGATGATAGTGACGAGGGAGGTGACAGCAGTCTTAATGTTGATAGTAATCCTGGCAATTACGATGATGACGTTGGTAATGACGGTGATGTTATTGATAATGGTGATCATATTTTTTATGACAATGACAATCACAATAGTGATGAGGATAGTGATAATGGTGATTATGATGATGAAGATGATGGTAATAGTAATATTGACGATTAACATGGTGATGATTATGATGACGACGACGACGATGACAACGGTTGTGGTAACAGTGATTGATGACCACGTTGTAAATGAATATTTTATAAATGCAAATTTTCCTGCGAAGTTGTTTAAACCACCGCACCGGCGTGGTGCAAAGCTACTGAACTCAGAGTCTGAGCTTAGAATAGAATGTTTTATTTTCGCTGGCAGAGTTAAGGTCATAAGCAGGGAAAGGGATTTGGAGTATTATAACGAATGGTGAAACGTAGTATAGCTATTCGTAGCTCAGTGACTGTCAAGCGAGCTGCGTGGACGAGTACAGTCCACTTCATACAAACTTACTCGCAACGTGCTGTAAACGTATTTCAGAATAAACAAGTGTTATAGTTTAATGACATATAGTGGTCCACATACATAATCTGCATTTCTTTTTGAACTACATGTATTTTTCTTGGCAACGCACAAGGCACCAATAAACAACATTACAAATATACATAATTAAATATCAATCTCTGCATCCTCACGTGTCAGTGGAAACATTGATGGCTGACAGACAGTTGTCTTCTGTATGGAACTCGCCTCTGAATATATATATATATATATATATGTTTTTCTGTCAGGAACGTGTTAAATTAAAACCTTTATTTACAATATTATGAAATATAATAATATGTATACAACGTATACTACAGTATTTACAATATATACAATATACTACAATATTTACAACATAGCCTAATACAGTAAATGTTGAACAAAATGTAGAACCAAACGAAATGGCATTTTCAATTAATGCTATGTTTTGTTGATAAAACAATTATTCCTGCTGTGCCTTGTAAATTGTAAATATCATTTCCAAATTTTCAAAATATAACTTTGCTCTGTTGCAAGGAAGTAAATTTTTAACATGGAAAACTCCGCTCTACATCTGCAGAGACAATTGGAGAGTACTTGAAACAAGATACGTCAATTAAATTCACATGTTGAATGATGTCATTGGGACACGTCTTTGTTAGTACATCTGAAATCCGATTAAGAATACTATACCTATCATTTTTAATCAAACTATGTTCATTTTTTCACCAACACGTTTTCCTACTTCACATTCTACTGCACTCAATTTATTTACAATAGTCCTCGTAATATTTATTTGCTCAACTAGTTCTACTCCTGACTTTTCTAACCAAATAATGGCATCCGGTAAATATAAAAAATTGACTTAATATCCATGACTTCTTTTTAGATTGTTCTATCATTTAGCAGTTCCTGGCGTATTTGAATCGCAACCGCGTCATCGGGAATTGTTTCCTGAATTTTGATACTCGATCTGAAGCTTTTTACAAATATAGGCTAGTCTTTCAATGTTGTATTGTTAGTTGGTTTCACTTTCCGCATTTTACCTGCACTTCACTACTCTGAACTGCAAACCTGCATGTTGAAGGTCTTATGCGACAACTGTCACGTTCACCTGTTGTTGACGTGCAGAGATCTGCGAGTATGTCATGGAAGGGAGGACTTGGTATAAAGGGTTGTAAACAAATGGCTGTGTAGATGCCAATACTAGCTTTTACTGCTCCAAATTCCGTTCCCTAGTCATAAGCCTTCTCTTCCACTCAACCAGCCTTAATCAATATAAAAGTGACATACGTATTTAAATTATGAATATTTACAATACATTAACGATTCTCCAGCAATATTCTTCGGTTAAGTTTTAACGACTAGTACATGTTTATTTAATTTGAGATAAAACCTATACGAAAAAGTAATAACTTATTTTATGAGCTAATGTAATTCAGTGCACATAAATGACAGCTATTTCTGATGTTGCATATATTGCGAGAAATTCTTCTCACATATGCAGTAGGTTGACATTTCTCATGTTAGCTGAGTTTTGTTGCAGAACAGTTGTACGGTACTTGTTCATTATACAAAGCAAAGAAACAGTATTATCTTTAGAACAACACCCATGCTTGATTGACAGACAAGCAGTGATGTATTTCACTGCTTATTTCCTGAAAGAAATATTTCTGTAATCTAAGTGCTCTTGATTGTTAATAGAGCCTATAACACAAAAATATGGGGATTATCTTTTCCTCATAAGGCGAGGTTTACTTAAATTCGCACTTCAAGGAAATCTGTGCGTTATACAAACACTTGATTTGACGGAAAAGATAACAGAACGAATTGTCTTAATTTTACAGTACAATACTCAGAGCCTGCTATAGCTCGGTCAGCTGTTTCTGACCAGAGAAATGTATAGGTCATTCGTTATCTCGTTAAATCAAATGCTTGCGTGCGCCATAGCTTATAGTGAGAATCTTATGGTGGGGGTGAGTGAGCTAGTAGAAGCGCTGCAAAGGAGGGAAGCTTCTCACAAGGGAAGGGTTTCGGCTCGAACAGGAATTTTTGGTTAAAAATTTGTACATAGGCTTACCTCACAAAGGTGATGAAGACCGTAAAAGCATTCATTTGTGTAACTCTCCGTTTGGTTGGTATTGGTCAATACACTTCTTTAAAAATGTACATGAGGATTCTCTATAAAAGTCCACACCTGTGGAGTAACGGTCAGCGCGTCTGGCCGCGAAACCAGGTGGCCTGGGTTCGATTCCCGGTCGGGGCAAGTTACTTGGTTGAGGTTTTTTCCGGGGTTTTCCCTCAACCCAAGATGAGCAAATGCTGGGTAACTTTCGGTGATGGACCCCGGACTCATTTCACCGGCATTATCACCTTCATCTCATTCAGACGCTAAATAACCTACGCTGTTGATAAAGGGTCGTAAAATAACCTACTAAAATAAAAAAAAATTCTCTATAAAATGCATGAAACAGCATGGAGCAGAGCAATAAGCACAACACACAGAAGCAACACCTGAACAATCTTCTGAACCACACTCCAGTGCTGAAAAATCAAATGCCACCTGAATTACATTTTTGAAGTCCGAGACTTGTTCAGGATTCACGTAACCAGATGACTGCCAGGAATACTGAAGCATAGGGCGGTATACTGGAGCAGACAACTGATTATGAATAACAGAGTGCATTTTCATTATAAACACTCGATTTTCCAAGTTAAGTTTTGGATTCTCAGCAAGAGTCCTTATGCAATCTGTTATCCCCCGAGCATATATTTTGTATTGTCTAAGGAAATAGATATCCAGAGGCTGGAAATATTTAGTTTTTTTAGGTGGAATGATCATACATTCCATGTCCTAGCCTTGGAATGATTCATTTATTAAGGTTGTGTCCTTGTGAACATTCAATGACTCACACAATAGTGTACATTTTTGAAGAGCTGCAATATTTTCAGACAGAACGTTGGAGAAAAATGTTCTTAAATGGGCTCTAGACATTTTACCACTCGGACTAGCTTCTAGGCTAGGCTAGGCTTACGGGTAAGGTGTCCCATCCTCGTAACTTGTGCAGGGCGCTCCCCACCCCTCAACTTGTACAGTGCTCTAACAGACAAACCATACATTACACAAACAAATGCTTTTGGGAGCTTTACAGAGATGTAAAGATGGACCTGTATACAAATTTTGGATACGAAATTCCTGTTCGAGCCGAAACCCTTCCCTTGTCAGTCCACTTTCTGCTTCTCCTTACGCGCAGATAGGTTTCACGAGATAACGAATTGCCTACAATAGGTTCCTTTAAATATCTGTAAGAATATTAATTAATTAATTAATTAATTTATTTATTTATTTATATTGGCAGAAAGAAGGCCATGGTGCCTTTTCTTACACTCTATCTCGCAAGCAGGTAATATCGACGGAAGGAAAGCGAATGGAACAAGCGATAAGGAAGAGCGGCCGACAGGAAAGGTCACGAGATAGCTTGAATAATATTCAAGAGTACAGTCGGAAGAGAAATAACAACGATAGCATCAGTCTTGCGTTGTGATAGTTACATTACGACTTATACTGTTTTCGCTGTAAGAAAAATCCTAATGTAAACATAAGCACGTTGCTGTCACACCCGTGATTGGCTCCCAGTCGAAACACTCACATGACGCAGGAAAATATAGTTCGTATTTGGAAACCACAATCTTGTATTATTTGAAAATAAAAAATTGAGTTCCAGTAGTTAACTACGATGAAACATTTAACTTCACTCTTGTGTAAAACGCCATATAAAAGAAAAGCTACTTTTATATTTTGTTATGTACTATGAACGCGGATGAATACCAACAGTAATACTGAGGTAGTCTGTTCTTGTAACAAGCTGGCGTCACTTGAGCTCGTAGTTTGTTGTTCACGTAAGCTAGTATTGAAGTATGGCTTCTGTATCCTCAAATATCCATTGTGAAGACATGACTTAAAAATAATTTAATTGTAGTAATTATAAAGTAAATGTTTCCTAAACAAATGAATGCATAGTAGTGAGGTTAGGCCTACTTGACGAGTAACGGGAATTGTTTAACATGAAACAGAATGTACAACAGTAGGCGGGAACACGTACTGAGAATCTATGGCGCCAAACAGCGGCCAATGAAGCCTCACTTCAATCACGTGCTATTGTTTACATTAGGATTTTTCTTACAGCGAAAAGATTATAGTTACTGTTCTCCAACCAGGAGATAAACCGTGAAAGGAATGTGCTTACTATTGCGTCATCTATTGGAGCGAAGCAGATAGATAATATTGCCGTTATAACGTCAGTTTAAAAATCATGCGCTCTCCTGCGTGTGTTATTTGCTGTATGGAGGGATTAAAAGACCTGGAGATTAACCGTGATCTAATTTTGTAAATAGGGTAGTATAAGTATGTGTGCATCAGTGTTATTGTTTGTGCTTTGAGAGATAGCCAATGGAGATATGTCTAAAGCCTCGTTCACATTTTTCAAGTAACTTGAATTCAAATCACGTGATTTCAAGTACCTGAATTCAAGTCGCCGTTCAGACATATGCAAGTTATTTTGTTTTCAAGTAGGATAAAATGGCGTCGATGGATGTTGTGCAATTAGGAATTTCTGTAGTAGCAAGTCTCCGTGCCAGGGATGTGATAAATATATTGAAGAAATGGAAAACGCGTTGTTCAGTATGGGTTAGGAATTTGATTAATAAGAGAAATACACGGCCACTGACTATTACAAATAGAATAAGTGAAATCTTCAAGCAGATTTAATAATTCTTATCGCAAATGTAATAAAACATAAGCGAGTCTGATTTACCATAATTGAAAATGATTATCTTGAAGCTGTTACAGTTCCCCCACAAAATCTATCAACCACATTGAACCATGCCAGTTTCGGCGATAAATATCATCCCTTCAAGCAACGCTCTTCTCTTCTTAATCCCTCATATCTTCCTCACTTCTTTTCTATCTACAGTTTAATAGTTTTGTATTATTTTTCATAGGTTATCTCATCTGTGTCCACGTTAAAATCTCTGCTGTTCAGTTCTTCAATGAACTCTTCCTTTCTTTGCAGCTTCCTTTGCATTTCTATCACGAAACTTTGCAGTTTCTATAATCCTCAGGCCTTCGTGAATTTTATACAACTTCAGAAACTAAAATATTTGGTCATTATTTCACTTAGTGCTGTTTGCTATTATTTTTACGTTCCTAGTAGAACTGAAAAACAATCAGCTGTTAATTTAACGCTCTTAAAATAGCTGTTAATTTAAATTCCCGCTCTTTTCTCCTTGAATTCAAGTTATCAAGTGACGTTCACACTTTTCAAGTCAAGTAAAAAGTAGAAAGGAACCAACTTCACTTGAAACTTGAATTCAAGTCGTTAATTGATTTCAAGTCAACTTGAAACATAGTTCACACTTTTCAAGTTCTTCTTTCAAGTTTGTCGACCTGGTTGGCAAGTTGCTATAGCGCTGGCCTTCTATGCCCAAGGTTGCGGGTTCGATCTCGGCCAGGTCGATGGCACTTAAGTGTGCTTAAATGCGACAGGCTCATGTCAGTAGATTTACTGGCATGTAAAAGAACTCCTGCGGGACAAAATTCCGGCACATCCGGCGACGCTGATATAACCTCTGCAGTTGCGAGCGTCGTTAAATAAAACATAACATCAAACATAACATCTTTCAAGTGACTTGAATTCAAGTTACTTGAAAAGTGTGAACGAGGCTTAACCACGTGTGTGACCTTATGACATCTTATGACATCAACATTCATTCACAGCATCACCCCGCTGCGTCTCATTCCGCGGAGACTTTCTCGTGGTTGGAGTGCAGTAGTTCCATTGCATGTGAATACGTGTCTTGTATCGCACGGTATCATTATTTCATTCGTAAACAAATGTTGCGCGTTTAATTAGCTTCGAATTTTTCTCTTGCTACGTTCTTTATTTCCGCAGCGACGTCCGCATTTGTTCATCTTCTTGGAAGAGACAGTACTTCCATTGGCCCGCACCTCTCGCCCCCTCGTCGTGCCTACATACACATGTCAAAACAGACAGTAATGCCACCACTGGTTTTCGGTAATCGTTTCTTGCGCGAGCTATAGCAGGTCACAAAATACACAAGCAGTAAAATTTAACAAACTATGAGACAACAAAATACTAACATATTACTTACTGGCTTTTAAGGAACCCGGAGGTTCATTGCCGCCCTCACATAAGCCCGCCATTGGTCTCTATCCTGAGCAAAATAAATCCATTCTCTATCGTCATATCCCACCTCCCTTAAATCCATTTTAATATTATCTTCCCATCTACGTCTCGGCCTCCCAACTAACACTCTATATGCATTTCTGGATTCGCCCATACGTGCTACATGCCCTGCCCATCTCAAACGTCTGGATTTTATGTTCCTAATTATGTCAGGTGAAGAATACAATGCGTGCAGTTCTGTGTTGTGTAACTTTCTCCATTCTCCTGTAACTTCATCCCTCTTAGCACCAAATATTTTCCTAAGAACCTTATTCTCAAACACCCGTAACCTATGTTCCTGTCTCAAAGTGAGAGTCCAAGTTTCACAACCATACAGAACAACCGGTAATATAACTGTTTTATAAATTCTAACTTTCAGATTTTTCGAAAGCAGACTGGATGATAAAAGTTTCTCAACCGAATAATAACAGGCATTTCCCATATTTATTCTGTGTTTAATTTCCTCCCGAGTATCATTTATATTTGTTACTGTTGCTCCCAGATATTTGAACTTCTCCACCTCTTCAAAAGATAAATCTCCAATTTTTATATTTCCATTTCGTACAATATTCTGGTCACGAGACATAATCATATACTTTGTCTTTTCGGGATTTACTTCCAAACCTATCTCTTTACTTGCTCCCAGTAAAATTCTCGTGTTTTCCCTAATCGTTTGTGGATTTTCTCCTAACATATTCACGTCATCCGCATAGACAAGCAGCTGATGTAACCCGTTCAATTCCAAACCCTCTCTGTTATCCTGGACTTTCCTAATGGCATATTCTAGAGCAAAGTTAAAAAGTAAAGGTGATAGTGCATCTCCTTGCTTTAGCCCACAGTGAATTGGAAACGCATCTGTACAGAAAATAATAACATAACAAGAGTTGACACTGTACAAAATGAAAATAATACCATAGGCTAATAGAAAAAAAAAAAGTAAAATACAGATCTAAAGACTGGAATATACTATAAGCAATTAAATTAGTACACATAGTTAACAAGGAAAACGTAAGGAAAAATACAACAAATGCAATGTAATATGATGATAAAAAATCTAAATTTAAATAAAAGCCGCAATAAAAAGGCTATGATAATAAATTCATCTCGTAGTCAAGAGAGTTCAAGATTTAGGGTAGACAGAAAGAATGAATCAACCTTGGATTTCCTCAGTGTTTCTCGGTGCCCTCTGTAATATCACAACTGTTTCATCGTCTCCTAATGATACGTATGGGACATTCTATGTAAAATCGGATAGCAAAAAACCTTACAACTGTGTAATTCCTCGAAAAAAAAATATATATTTATAGAGAGGTATGAGATAATTTATTGCGTGAAGTACGTTCTCGTTAAAGTCAATTAATTTTCTTGCTTCAATGCGTTAAATTTATCTTCAATCCTAAAAAACTGCCAGTTTCAAAGGGCATAAATGTGAAATGACTTATGATAGACATTCCAACAAAAATTCACGTTATAGCTGAAAGTATTATTTTTATAACTATGCATGCACCCTATTTTATATTAAAAGGTTATTTAATAGGTACTTAAGTAGATACATCGATATTTGATAGACTTTGATACTTTGTCTTTTCGGGGTTTACATCCAAACCTATCTCTTTACTTGCTGCAAGTAAAATTCCCGTGTTTTCCCTTATAGTTTGTGGATTTTCTCCTCACATATTGACGTCATCCACATAAGCAAGCAGCTGATGTCAACCGTTTTATTCCAAGCCCTCTCTGTTTTCCTGAATTTTCCTAATGACATATTCTAGAGCAAAGTTAAAAAGTAAAGGTGATAGTGTATCTCCTTGCTTTAGCCCGCAGTGAATTGGAAAAGCGTCAGACAGAAACTGGCCTATACGAACTCTGCTGTGCGTTTTACTCACTCATTTTAATTAATCGAACTAGTTTCTTGGGAATCTTTTATCATCCAGTCTGCTGTCAAAAACTCTGAAAGTTAGAATTTATAAAACAGTTATATTACCGGTTGTTCTTTATGGTTGTGAAACTTGGACTCTCACTTTGAGAGAGGAACATAGGTTAAGGGTGTTTGAGAATAAGGTGCTTAGGAAAATATTTGGGGCTAAGAGGGATGACGTTACAGGAGAATGGAGAAAGTTACACAACACAGAACTGCACGCATTGTTTTCTTCACCTGACATAATTAGGAACATTAAATCCAGACGTTTGAGATGGGCAGGGCATGTAGCACGTATGGGCGAATCCAGAAATGCATATAGAGTGTTAGTTGGGAGGCCGGAGGAAAAATACCTTTGAGGAGGCCGAGACGTAGATGGGAAGATAATATTAAAATGGATTTGAGGGAGGTGGGATATGATGATAGAGAATGGATTAATCTTGCTCAGGAAAGGGACCAATGGCGGGCTTATGTGATGGCGGCAATGAACCTCCGGGTTCCTTAAAAGCAAGTAAGTAAGTAAGGTAAATTTCTTTGGAATACCAAATTCAATAAGAATACTTACAAGTAAGTAACTTAAATTTCTTTGGAATACCAAATTCAATAAGAATACTTACTTACTTACTTACTTACTCACTCACTTACTTACTTACTGGCTTTTAAGAAACCCGAGGTTCATTGCCGCCCTCACATAAGCCCGCCATTGGTCCCTATCCTGAGCAAGATTAATCCAGTCTCTACCATCATATCCCACCTCCCTCAGATCCATTTTAATATTATCTTCCCATCTACGTCTCGGCATCCCCAAAGGTCTTTTTCCCTCCGGCCTCCCAACTAATACTCTACATGCATTTCTGGATTCGCCCATATGTGCTACATGTCCTGCCCATCTCAAACGTCTGGATTTTATGTTCCTAATTATGTCAGGTGAAGAATACAATGCGTGCAGCTCTGCGTTGTGTTACTTTCTCCATTCTCCTGTAACTTCATCCCTCTTAGCCCCAAATATTTTCCTAAGAACCTTATTCTCAAACACCCTTAATCTCTGTTCCTCTCTCAAAGTGAGAGTCCAAGTTTCACAACCATACAGAACAACCGGTAATATAACTGTTTTATAAATTCTAACTTTCAGATTTTTTGACAGAAGACTAGATGACAAAAGCTTCTCAACCCAATAATAACACGCATTTCCCATATTTCTTGTGCGTTTAATTTCCTCCCGAGTGTCATTTATGTTTGTTACTGTTGCTCCAAGATATTTGAATTTTTCCACCTCTTCGAAAGATAAATCTCCAATTTTTATAGTTCCATTTCGTACAATATTCTGGTTCAATTCAATAAGAATGTTATATAAAATTTCTTTACCTAAGAAGGTTATAAATTCAGAATGGATTGACCGGGACGAACCCGAGTCCCTGGCATATAAGCCCAACGTACGAGTATTGAGTGACCGTGGATATTTATAATTTGAGATTTGTGTTGTATCTTCACGGCACATTATGAAGTCCTTTTCTTTCATCGAAGAATGAGAGGACTACAGAAAAAAGTTACCTGCCGTTTCTGCCAAACGAAATTTGTATTTAACACATTGAGACCGTAAAAATGGCTTAACCAAACCAGCACTCAAACTTCGTCATGTTTTATTCTATGATACCTATGCAACGCTACATCATATTTTCACACCACATGCTCCACTGAAAATCGTAGAGATTTGGAAGGTCTGAATCCGAATGGGATGTAGACAATTGGTTAAAGGTGTGTCAGTTTCTGTAATTTGAAAGAGAAAGTAAATTAGGAATTACATTGCCAAAGTAAATGCACTGTTGAACATGGTAGACTTAAGAATTTTGTAGGATATAAAATGAGATATGGAATAGTAACAGAAAAAAATCAATAGGATATTCATGCATTACTTCAACACTGCTATAAACTGCTGAATAATTTATCCATAGAGGAAATAAGAGAGCGAGAGAGTCAGAGAAACCATTAACAGCGAGGATTCCCCCATAGTTTCGGATGATTCACAACCCCTAAGATAACAGGGACTGTTTATCCCTAGGGGCTAACCGTCATACACATCCGTAAAGGAGTATTACTCTTCGTCGCAAGAAAATGCTCATTAACATCGCCCTTTTTAATATAGGCACCACCTTTCCAATTTTTAGCCTACACTAATTTTATTAGTGTTAGTGATATTTTGTTATATTTTATTTGAAGACTGGTACTGTAGAACATTATGTCTGGTGCTAGTGACAATTTGTTCATCAATGTCCCATTGGGGTGCATTTTCTATATTATTAATATTATTAACTTACTGACATTGTAATATTGGTTAGAGCCACCGGCCTAGCTCGACGGTAGCGCGTTTGCCTGCTGATCCGGACGTAGGTTCGATTTCCGCTTGGTCTGATTACCTGGGTTGGGTTTATTCCGAGGTTTTTCCAAACCATAAGGTATTTTCCTAGATAATATATACCGATATTGTTCGGCCTTATAGGCTTTGACGGTAGCAACTTTTGTCAGGTTTAGTAAGCTGCCATTTAGTTGGTACATAAGGAGTCACGTCATAACTCATATTTGAAATGCATTAGCGACTGTACTGCCATCTCGTGTTCATTTACGGCGGACGGGTGGCGATCCTGGAGGTTGTTCTCTTCAAATTGCTACCGATTTTAACATAGGGATAATTAATCTGTTATATATGTAATCTGGAATATTCTATGGCAAATCCTCGGTCTCATCTCGCCAAACACCATTTCGCTATCAGCAATTCCATTGACGCTAAATAACAGCGTCGTTAAATAATGAAATAAAAAATAATTGGTTAATGGAAACGCATTCTGACATTTTATTTATTTATTTATTTATTTGGTAGTGTCACATGTCATAACAAGTTTTACATGGACCCTTACCATTCTAAAATACAAAATAGCAAGGATTGTGCCATCTTCTACCGAGATTAGAAACTACTGTTTACGATGTGTAGTTTTCGATATAGTGTGCTATGTCGATCTGAAAGTCTCGAAGGATGTACGTCGATATTGATTATATCGTAGTTCAGTGTAGCCAATATAGCGACTGTATTGTCAAATCTGGCGACATTTAACAGAACTGTTCTTTAGCAATATATCCTTTTACCTGTTCAATAAGAATTTAGCGACTTTTTGACCACCACTAGTGACAAGAATGAAACTTTCTCTATTGATAATAAGTTAATATAGTGACTTTTGAACTACTGTTTGGCGATTTTTCATACACTTCCGTTGGTATTACTGTTCCTTCTTCGCACGTGGAAATGGTCGTGCATGGGTGTTGATATAAGTGTGAGTTACTTGATATGCGGATAAACTGTTATACAAAGACTTAATTGGTAAGTATAATCTTTCAACAGTGGCGCATAAAAGGGAAGTTGCATCACAGTTCATTTGATTTGCGTAAAGTGACTAATATGCAGTATAATAGATTAGGGCCTACAGTTGACAACATAACCTACAATATGCATTATTTTATTTTTTGTATGTCTCATACTTTATGGTATTAATTTGCCTGCAGTTACGTTTGTATTAATTGCTATGATGCATTTCAGGCAACCTTATCACGTTAATGTGGCGAATTCAAAGTCACTGTAAGAAGTTAAGCTCTCTTGGAATTTACTTGCGTGGAATAGACTTGCGTGGTGATGTTGAAGTCCTCGCTCTTTTATTCGTGAGATATGTTGTTACGATAATAATGGAGTAAAGCGACCATTGGGCTTTGATTGTTCATCAAATGGTACATACAGCTATTTCGAACAAAAGTGCGTCAAGGAGACTGTTCAGATAGGCCTATGTTTTTACGTCCATTAGTTTTCCCCATGGATCGTATAGCCTATGTTGTGGAAGGAGTTGTTAGAAACTCGTAATTATGTAGCCCATGATCACAATGTAATGAGCAGGAACGGATTTATATGGACTAAAAATATATGAAATATGTAAATATATATGTAGTTATTTTTACCAAAATATGGAATTAAATATGGATTTTTACCAAAATATGGAATTAAATATGGACTTAAAATTATAAAAAAATGACTATGTACGTTAAATATTGGTACATTTTAATCAAACTAAACAAAAATATAATGGACGTACCTTATCTTCCAATGTAGTTTCAACAAAACACAATTTTTATTGTCTGTTACCATAACAATAGGTTACAAACATTTCTTTCAAGTGCTGAAAAGTGAATCTTCTTCTATTGTCTCTGAGGATAGATTTATACTGACTAAAAGAGCGTTCGACGTCACAAGAAGTAACTGGTACATAATTCAATTTCACAATGTCTGCTGGGGATAAGTCCAAGTTAATCTTCACTGTTGATTCACCACTCATCACAGCAACAACCTTTTGTAGTTCTTCATATCCAGGGTTTTTGAAAGTACAGTGTCCACCTTAGCTCTTACTGCATCTGCAACTTTACCTCTACCACGATTCAGTTGTTCCACAGTACTATTTATAATTTCAAAACTTTCAGATAGTGAAAGGTGCCTATTTTGGAGACTTTTGAGCGTTTTTATGATGCATGAAAATGTATGCTGAATGTGAGCTAAGTCATTCTTCACACTTATGTCACAGGTAACTGTTTTCGCAGTATCAATTGAGACTGCATCTTCAGAGTCCAATGCAAGGAGAACATTGTTAATAGAGTCTATATGTTCGGCATAATATTCAACTGCTTCTAGCCATGTACCCCATCTAGTTAAAATTGGCTTTGGTGGCAATGGAATTTCAGGGTACATTTCTTTCAACACGTTAACTCTACTGGGAGCTTTGAGAAATACTTTTTTCACTGATGAAATCAACAAATCTACTTTAGGAAATTGTCTCTGACCACTTCTGCCACACGATGAAATGCATGCGCCACACAAGTAAAATGAGTCAATTTAGAATATACAACAGATAATGCTTGTCCAGCTTTGACCATATAAGGGGCAGCATCGCTAATAAAGAATAACACATTATCGTACATAATACCCTTTGGCCACAGGATACCCATAGCTTCGTTGAACAGTTTAACTATAGTTTTGTTATTGCACTTTTCTAGAACATCACAATGTAAAAGAATTCGTTCAGAATATTGTTCACTTAACAAACCGATAACTACATTACCAACAAGTCTACCTTCTTTGTCGGAGTCTCATCAATGGAAACCCAAATTGAACTATCTTTAATTTCATCTCTTATCTTCTGTATTGTCTCATCGTAGATGGATGGAGCATACGTCTTCCTAAGTGTTGACTCATCCGGGATTGTATGTTGAGTATATTTTTCAAGGAATTCCCTGAAGACCTTATTCTTTAGTTTGTAGAGAGGAATATCAGCAGAGATGAGAGAACGGCACAGGTCGATGTTAAACTCAGATCTTACATTCGATGTTGTTGGTTGTGTTAAAAACAATTGTCTCTGCTTGGAATTTAGTTGTTTGTTGGCCTGATGTTTACTAGTTGTAATGTGTTGTTGCACCAGGAACTTTTGTGTAGATGATACTGCACACTGACACAAATTACAAAATAATATTTTATTGTCAGTTGATAAACCATCTTCTTTAAATTCTGAAATGTAACTTGTTAGTTTTGATTTTAAATTGACTGAATGACGTACTTTTGGCATATTTACCGTCTTTATAGTATGATTTACAAAACTGAACCTATGTGTACTCTGACTGGCATTTAACTGTTGAGCTGCACAACTGAAGTCTGTTAAAAATTTTAAATTAAATTAATACAGTTTTGTAACTTACTTTCCCATTGTTGATAGGACTGCTAATTTTCAAATAACTCTGATGTTAAAGGGATTACTGAACATGTGTTTAAATCTCTATTGTTGAAATGTATTTTTAAAAGTTAATGGAATTTTGTTTTGTTTTATTGTTAAACCTAATATAATATGGACTGTTTTATATGAAATATGGAAAATATATGGAAATTAACGAAAATATGTACTAAACTCTAAAATATGGAAAAATATGGAAAATAAAAGTAGGATTTTTCAACCCTACACATTGTGAAACATAAAGATAATGCAAAATATAAATTATATTAGCTTTATAAGTAAATATGTATTTACATATAAATCCTTTCCTGGTAATGAGTAGCCACGGAATACTTAACTTATATGGGGAATTCTGTATGAAATGGGCACATGCCATATGATGTTTTTTAATGAAAAAAGTTTCCTAAAAAAGCGTGATTTTTTTTTTGTAGATGTTTAAAGTGTGAGGATTTATAGGAAAAAGCCACGACTCAATATAGGCAATATGTCACTTAGCTATCCCTTCATCTAACCCACTCAAAATAGTTCAGTCTTCAGCCTCATGTCACTTAGCAATCCTCTCACCTAACCCATTCTAAGTTTGTCATAGTCCTTGACCTCCTATTACTTAGCTATCGGCGCATGCGTTCACAACTGATACCATCCAGAATTCATTTTTCCCTGTTGTGAATTGCTGTCTAGTCAAAAGAAGAATAACTTTATATTTCGAACTATTATTGAACATATGGATAGCAAGGAGTGACTAGCTTATGGATTTTTGAACTCCTCTTTAATAATACACGTTTGTTAATTAATTTGGAATGTAATTTCGTAATGAAACGTACAATTGTAATAATGACCTCAAAACTTCAATTAAAACAAAGTAAAATTAGATTACAGTTGTTTACAGAAACATTTATAGATTTTTCAGTCTAAAATTCAGATTTTTTTCTTCTCTAACGCTGCGCATTTTGATGTAAAGCAGTTGAGCCTCTGCCTACTTTTTGACAGATTATGATGAAAAATTCTGTTTTGAGGTTGGGACACCCATATGATAAGATGGCATAAGAGTATGGAAGTAGGCAGAATGGATGAAGATGAAGGTGAAGGTAATGACTGCGAAACGAATTCGGGTCTGGCGCCGAAAGTGACCCAGCATTTGCTTTGAATGGGTTGAGGGAAACCCTGAAAACCTCAACTAGGTAGCTTGTCCCAACCAGGATTCGATTCCTGGTCCACTAGTTTTGCAATAAGAAACGTTGACCACTACTCCACAATGGTGAGCAATTCAGAAATTACAATGTTTTGAATAAATGTGTTTAAGTTAGGTTCTGACTTGCAGGTAAAAAAAATCAGCTATTCATCATGGCGAAAAGTCTGAGAAGTAAATGGAAGAGGAAAATGAGAGCTATAAAAAGAGAGCAATATGGAAAAAAAGAATTGGCTCGACTGAAAAAGATGCTGGGAATTGAAGACGAGAATGGAGATATTGAAATGAAAAACATTTCCACTATAGCAACAGGTAATCTGTTTTTCATTTCTTCATTATAAATCAGTGGTAAGATGAAAAAAGAGAGAGAGAAATTCTATCAGACTTCTGAGTAACAATTTTTCTCTTTGTTTTATCTAAACATACGTTTGTATAGCCTGTTTACTATGAATTTGATTTTGAATAGGCCGTAAATCACCATTGTTGATTTTTGATTTCAAGTAAGTTTTAATTAAATTTTATTGAAAGCTTTTGTAATTGTACAGAAGAAGTAGACCAATGAAGACACCATTTTTTTCTTTAACATTTGCGTTCTATGAATAGTATAGAGTGCTAAGCATTTGGTTTTATTGTCAGGCAACCAATATTTTTCACAGAATAACAGAATAACCTAGAACTATTCACTCATTGTACATAAATGAGTGGCTGTATCGCTGCCATATTGTGCATATCAGAAATCACGGGCAAACGGATCACCATTTAAAAGTAAAACACTAAATGTTAATTAAGTAGAAATTCAACAGTAATTTCTGTCTATACTGACTAAAAATACTTTTCAGCTGGTGCAGTCCAGGCCCCCAAACATTCACTATCCAGAAATTTCCACCTTCGCTGGCATTAAAAATGTTTTCTTGCTGGTGCGGTCCAGGCCCCCAAACATCCACTGGCACTGTCCAGAAATTTGCATTTGGACCTCTCAAGCAAACTTAGGTAGATAGATACTTAAATTATTTGAGGAAGCAGAGCCACAGCAAGACACATTCTGCCATGGAACTGAGCGCATCCAAACTGTAAACATATTTAAATATCTGGGAGTAACTCTACAAACCAAAGGGAGCTTTTTGTCCTGAGCCGGTGCGACTATCAATGTGTTGGTTACTGTGAGGAACACGTTCACGTCTCTGGCACTTTTAGGCCTACAGTCCTACTGTTACAATGCTTAAAAGTTACAATATTTACTAACTCAAAATTTTCTCGGGCTTCCAGCCAGGTCATAAGTTGGTGATCCACCGACGTTTCGAGGATGTTCATCTTCCTCATATTCAGGGTTAAATGATATCTAGGGGTACCCAGCTCCATAATTTATAGTGCCAGAGGGAGGAGTCAGCCGAGGAGCTCTGCGCTGATTGGCTCTTATTAGTGCGGACCACGGCGCAAACGCGGCCGACGTGTCGTCTTGCTTTGTGATTTTCGGCTGATTGACCGCGGGTCTCACGATGGGCTCGGCGGACGAGTTCTTATGTGTCCTCTGCTGATGACGGCCCATCGTCTGGGCGTTGAGAAATTTAATAGCCAGTGCCCACGCCGCGCTTAGTTGGAGACCCGAGTCCCAATTCAGGTTACCGCGTTCCGCCGCTATGGCCAGAGATTTCTTTACTCTTCTATCCCAGTAGCCCGAACACTTCACCAGGACCTCGGTGTTATTAAAATTAGCCCTATGGCTCACATTCGTTCTCAAAATGTCCTGCAACACACATTTGACATCTTTTTATGAAATTTGCAGTCACTCTCGCAAGATTTTTGAGGGGTGTGTTCCAATCTTTCACCAGTTTCGTCTAATTTCTCTTCCAACAGAATATGGCGTTCTCTTTTCGGTTTTTCCTCATTTACCGAACCTGTCCGCATGAACTTCTTATAAAGTCTTATTGTATTGGCAGCTGGAACAGGTCTCTCTGCAAACTTTTCCCGAAATTTGCATCTCGTCACCGCACAAGATTTTCGTTTCTGCATGTATACATTGTATAGATAAGTACCTATGTTCATGTAATGAATAAGTCATTACAACAGTAGCCTACACAGAGCACTTTAATAAATTTAACTTAAACTTTTAAGATTACAACTTTCACTACCAACTTACTTCTCACAGCACAACACAACTAAAGCGAAACAGCTTGCGCATGCCGAGAATGCGGATGCACTATTCCTGGTGATCATGCCATGTCTTGGTGAGGAATGACTCCTGCAAAACCTGAACGTCTCCAACTAATCTTACTGTATTAGAGGGGATAGTGGGTGGAACTTCTCTATTCTGTTCTTCCAGGTTTTCCTTCTGTGGAAAGTAAAAACATATGCTTAATACTCTACACTATTTGCAGTATACAACAGTATACAATTGTTGAAGGAAAAAAAAAACTGTGTCTATTTTGGTGTAGGCCTAGTTCTTGTGTAGAATTGCCAAAGTTATTATATTTCTTGTGCATCGTTTCTGTATAAATTTCTCTTCTGGATACTGAATGTGAATGCTATCCAGTAGTTTAAGTAAAATCACTGTATGCAGACAGAATGCTCGAACCCTCATTTTTTGGTACCTATGGTATCAGAATGTTGAAAATGTGCTTACTTCCATGAAAATCTTGACATTTATTTTTTGCAGCATCACTGTGCTTTTTATTTATACTTCAAATTGGGCGGAAGCAGATTAAATAGGGTCCTTTTGAGAGATGAATCAGGGAGAGGACTTAATCGGCATGGGTCTTGGCTGATGAAGCATAATTATATGCATACATGATGAGTAGTGTCAGCATAAGTAATGTCCATTTCTATCTGTAATGTCTCGTGTAGTTGCCACGACATGTGGCATAGACAGTGGCAATTTTGATCTATAACCATCCGTGCAGTTCAACATACATAACTTTTATTAATAATGGCATACAATTAAATTTTTATTTTTAATGAGTACTGACATGTGTTAAATTTTCAAAGTGGTGTCCATCTGCATTCATACATTCTAGTGTTCAGGGACCCTGTTTTTCTTAATAGAACAATTTGTCTGTTTCTCTACGTGGAACTAGGAATACCAGAGAATAATCTCTTTAAATTGTCTACACACATCTAGACATGAATCAATTTTCACATAGTATTGTGTAACTATAGAAAATCGATTCCGAGATCATAGCAGAAGTACACATTTTCAGCATCCATAATAGCAAAAAAAAAAACCAGTGTTGGGCATACCATCTTCTCTGATAGTACGTGTATACATATCTCTCCCAAACTATTGATTGGATTTTGTTCATATTCATTATCTAACTTAAAAGTCATTTTATTTGGAAGCACACAACATATAATGTGTAGCACAAAATTAATAGTTACTCGGAATCAAAAACACATGACGATATCCAACCTGAAGGATAATAAGACGACTTTGAAATTTTTAAGACAGATTAAGAAAAGTCGGGTAAACATAACCTGTAAGTTTGAATATTCTAGTGAACATGCAAAAATTTTAATAAAACATTTTTGAAAAAAAAAATTTGTGAAAATAATAATTAAAAACACTAAGATATGTGCCAGTTTTTGTCATAAACTAATAGAAGGATTGAATGATCTTTTTAATTTTACAAAGCCTGCAGACATTTCCTTTTCATAACTATAATGCTTTTCACCCTAGATACTCGTACTCACATAGAGTACCGGTACAACAGATTATTGCTTACACTTGAAGTTATTCACGAAAATAATTGTTCTCTCAGTTGTAGATGCAAAATCTATTCCATCCATACGAGATGAACCTTCTGAGGAGAATGCAGCTGTAAGAGTTGAGGAAGGTGGAGAAGTCATGGAAGTTGATAAGGTAAAAGAAAAGTACAACAAGAGAACCATGAGGAATGAACATGGGAACTATCCCCAGTGGATGAGTTCAAGAGAAGTTAGGAGGAGAGCCATAGCAAACAAAGTAAGAAAGCAGAAGCAAAAGAAGAAGAAAGGAAAGGACAAGCTGAAGAAAAAGAAATAGGCCTAGACATTTATGTAATGAGTGATCAATCATATTTTTCTAGCAATAATTATTTGTCCTGACTATACATTCATTGACTTCTCTGCAGTATGGGATTACAGGTAAACATACCCATCCTCTCGCTCTGCAACTATGTTGTTGTTCCTACCTTTTGAAAAGTAAACAAGCGTCTTGTTGCAAAGGAAAGGGATTCCCAAGTCTACAACTACTGGAGGAAAAATTTGTGGTAACCTTGTACTTTAGGTGAACCTCATTTATTGCAACACATTTACAATAAATCGTGAGACAAAATAAATTAATAGTACTTGCTTGCTGACATGTTGCAGTGAGAAAACATTTGTACCAGTAATTGGTACCTTAATTGACCACCATTTATTGCACGAAAATTACATTTAAATTTGAAAGAAACTAAATAATACTGATGAATATTTAAATACTTATATAGTCACAATCATGCCATGGTATGAAAGAAAAACCTCACAACCTCGAGAAGGAAAGAACCTGCGACATTTATGTAATGAGTGATCGGTCATATTTTCTCTACCAACTGAGCTATCGAGTTCGTTTCACGCCAAAGGCTCGAAATTCTCCTCTCATACTGTATGGGACTCTGTTATAGAGTACTGTCCATAGCGTCTGATCTAGTCAGCACTGCTTATGGGTGGAAAGAAACATTGTAAAGAGTCGCCAGTATGAGAGGAGAATTTCAAGCCTTTCGTGAAACGAACTCGATAGCTCAGTTGGTAGAGCGCCTGACTGAGTACAGGAAGTCGCAGGTTGAATCCCGCCGAGGTTGTGAGGTTTTTCTTTCATACCATGGCATGATTGTGACTATATAAGTATTTAAATATTCATTAATATGTCACATCAACAGACGTATATACGTCTTCCAACATCGTAAGATGAAGTTTACATAAATAATACTGTATTATTCACTTCCATACGTACATGTTGCAGGAAGGTACACAGGCTTTTAAAGTATATGTTGAAATTGACCTCAATTTGGTTCAATACATGCAGCCACTCTTTTTAATTTACTTGAAGAAAACCTTTTGTGATGTATATTCGATTATAAAATCTATAGCTTTAGATTTTCAGATGTTCTGTTAATGTTGGATTCTTGGCATATATTTTATTTTTACAATACCGCAACAAAAAATAATCAAGAGGGTCATGTCTGGCTACCTAGGGGAGTCATAATCTAGAGCTTATTAGTCTGTTGTCATAAAATTCCTGTAAAAATGATATTGATGTCTCTGCAGTATGGACTGTAGCTCCATCTTGTTGAAAATACCCATCTGCAGCACATCTTCATGAACCTCTTCGAAGAATGATTGTAAAATATCACGTTTATAAACACCTTTAGAAATCACGACCCAAACTCTAACTTTCTGCAGATGAAGAGACGTTCAATAAATTCATGGGGTTTGTGGTGCTCCACGATTGATAAATAATTTTACTATTAATGTAGCCAGAAAGGTGAAATCAAGCTTCATCTGTGAAGAAAGTAAGGTCCACGATGTTACCTGTCATATTGTCCTGAAGCTAATGGCAGTACTGCAGTCTCTGGCCAAGATCCAAGAGTTGAAGCTCTTGAATTACAGATACTTTGTAAGGAAACGTACTCAATGTTTTTCTAACCACTTGGTATGCACATTCGTTTGAAAGTCCTGTTTCTATAATCATTCTCTTAAGGGTCTTGTGATGGTTGTGTTTCATTTTCTCCCTTACTTGTCTTACAACATCTTCTGTCACTTTTGTAGGGTGTGCGGTACATTTTTTTCATTCCATGGATCCTGTTGTCCTGAATTTATTAATAAGATTCAAGATGTTTTAAAGAAAAAGCTCTGCAATCACAAAATGAGGAAAACTCGTACAGAAGTCTTGTTCACACTCAGTTACAGAGCCACTGCCAGGGGTGGCTTTCGAAGAGGAGCTGCGGAGCTGCAGCACTCCCAGACATTTGTGGCTCTTGTCTCGTTTTATGTTTTGAAAAATATTTATTATGTAGTCTCTATTCAGCGGCTCGAATTTAAAAAAAAAAATTCGCTCTCAATGACATGCACGCAATCATTAGTGAAGTCACTTCCTCCTCTGGTGCTGCCAGAGCGAAACCAGAGACAAGGACTATGGGTGAAGCCACTTCCTCCCCTGGAGCTGCCAGTCTCGTCTCGGATGCTTTGCGCGTTAGTTTTACCCCTCCTCCCTGCTAGCTCTTTGCCATGAATCCAGAGTTTCCAGGCGCTGCAAAATTTGCAGCAGTTTGTCAATAGCGCGCAGTTTTAAATACATTTTCTTTAATGTTGTGAGTATAACAAGTGCAACAATGTTTAATTCTGTACAATATTTACAGTCTATTCAGTTCAGTACCTTAACAATTGAGGAGAAATGTGAAATGAAGTGCCCATCAGTTGAATCTCATAGGCTAATGAAAAGAGCCGCTAAACAAAATACAAAGGCTCGCATATTTTTTGATAATTTATCCAGTATCCCTGCTTTCTTCTCTCGATCTCCACACAGTCTGTATTAGATTAATGTGTTTCAAAGACAACTCCATCAGCTGGGGCAACAAGATGGATTTAAAATAAGAACAGTAAATGTTGTTCATGAGAAGAAGGAGCCATTGCTAGAATGTTTTCAAACCATAATGGAATCTGAAACATCTAACATCACAATAAATGAGGCAAGCGCCCTGGTGCGTACTCTTGAATATCCTGAATTTAATTTCTGGCTCAGTTATTTTTTTCATTTGTTGATGTATCATGTATATATTATATTATACAACCAACTACAACATTGCCAGTTAGATATTTCTAAGGTTCAAATCTGCATATAAAAAATTAAATTATGGTTTATTTAACGACACTGGCAACTGCAGGGGTTATATCAGCGTCGCTGGTGTGCCGGAATTTTGTCCGCAGAATTCTTTTAAATAACAGTAAATTTACTAACATGAGTCTGTCTCATTTAAACACAACTTACAAGATAAGTCGCATGGAACTAATCTTTAAATAAACTAAGTTGCTTGGTTTATTTTTGTATGCAGCTCCCCTTAATTCAATAGCCACGAGCCGCCACTGGCCACTGCCCATCTTCCTCTTTTACACCGATGCGAAAATACGACTCGATAATATAGGCTCTCTGCTGTACATTAAAGAACACCATAGTTTTATGCATGCAGACTTTGGTTCACTCTGTCTTATGAAATAAACAGTACCAACTAAACTAGTAGTGGTTAAGGTTCAGATACTGGCAGTACCAATCGAATTGAAGGGAAGGGGTAGTGGACAGGTTGGGACAGTCTAATTTTTTCTTCTCAATAAAAATGGGTGGAAAAATATGAGTGATCACTCAATATTTGTTAATGATACTGTTTATATGGTTGTACCTACAGAAGACATACTGTATTTTCTTGAATATTCCGCGCATTTTTTCCCCTAAATATACAAGTAAAAAAACAGGGATGTGTGGGATAGCTTTCAAGTTGGCAACATTGCCTGATTTTCCACCCATGCAATTCCTAAGATGGTAACACATGCTATTATCTTCCCGCATATGTCAGTTGTTAAAATTGTTAAATGACATTTGGATTAGCAGTACACATGTCAGAATCAAGTTCAAGTGTATAGTTTGTGCGTCTTATATTTTCAATTCTGAAAATGAGTACCACTAAAGGTATGAGATTGTGATCCTTCACTTGCAGCGAAAAGCTTAAAATTATTCAAAGTGGAGGAACATGGTAATCGTGAAGCGTGCTATTAATGTTGCAGGATGTCATGTAAACGACCAATTAAGCAAGACAACTGATATGTGTGCAGTGCATTGTGTTCTAGGATAAAATTTATTTATTTATTGTTAACTGAATTTTATTTATGTTTAATTGTTTTTAATTTGTCGTGAATACATTTGTTGAAAGTTTTATTTTTGTAATTTGTGTTCTTTTTTTATGCCTTTCTAAAGTGGGAAGTGCGAGCATGGGGTATTCGAGAAAATACGGTATTTCAGTTTGCAGTTGAGACAACAGTTAAAACGAAGCATGATAGAATGTTACTAAAGTGTCAAAGAAAATGAAAACGTAGACAGGCCAGTTCAAAAAGGAGTGGATCAGGACAGTACGTTTGCACATCTACTTTTTATGTTAGGTTAAGTTCTTTTCAAACTGAAATGACGAGTGAAGCGTACAGTTAAAATTACTCTAATCTAACCTAACCTAACCTAACTTAACATAAAAAGGAGATGTGCAAACGTGCTATCCTGATCCACTCCTGTTCAAAAGGGAAACAACTCAAAATTTAAAGTTTTGAGAAAACTGCATTTTAAAGTTAAAAAAAATCAGTCAACATCACTCTAATTTGAAACTTATAGTATATATAAAACATCATTAACATAATTTGTAGTACTTTCATTGATCCTTGGATTTTTCACAGCAAGATGAAACTTCAAAATGCACTTTTCTCATATTTTAAATTTCGAGTTGTTTCCCTTTTGAACTGGCCTGTTGAACTGTGCTAGCTTTCAATTAAACCTTTAAATAAAGAAGTAATAAGGAGACACTTATAAATCTGTAATAATGTCTGTTGTATGTTATGAGTAGACCTCGGACTTTTAGGTCCTAAAAATCTTAAATTAGGTATCTAAAATAGGTTCTATCACAAATCAAAATAGGTTCTAAAATTACAAAAATAGGTGAACAAAAAATGACATTATTTCATTTCCGATTACAAATTTGCCGAAACATTTGACATTATTTCATTGTACATGTCCATAATTAGAGCCAGAGTAAACAACTAACACCTTTTCTAAGTTTTCCATTGAGAAACTGCATCGCTTTTCAGATAACACCATCTTATATGCCGAAAATGAGCGTTCCAAATCAACTGATGACACCTGAGCATATTTAAATGTTGGTATTAGATGCAAGGGAACAGCACATTCATGTTCAGGTGTTTTGCCAGCCAAGATGTCAGCAACTGTGCGGAGAACTGTCAGTCTTGGGTTTTTTTGAAGCACTGATTTGAGTTTTTCAGAAACTTTTTCACCAACATAACCAGGAACCAAGTTGATTTTTTCTGTCACCTCTTCTATCAATCCCAGTTGCATGTAGTCCGGTTTGCCTGAAGACTCTAGAGCATTAATAATGGGGACCAGAAATACATAATGTGATTTGATGAATGCAATATCCCGAGCAATTGTTGGGTCCTGCAGAAGTTTTTTAGCTGAAGTAGTGCTCACTGCATCCTCCCCCAGTTTCAAAACAAAGTTCTTAATGTCCTCCAAATGCTTGCTGTAATATTCCACGGCCTGTAACCATGTTCCCCATCGGGTAAGAATAGGTTCTGGTGGAAGTGGCACATTGGGAAGTTGCTCTCGAAATAACTGAATCCTCGTAGGTGCTTTAATAAAAACCTTTTTAATTGTGGAAACCAGCTTATTCACTTGTGGATATTCAAGCCGTATCGTCTTAGCTACGCGATTCATGGCATGGGCAAGACAAGTAATATGGAGCAAGGCAGGGTAAAATACTTTAAGTAATTTAATGGCAGTAATCATGTACGGGGCTGCATCAGTGTAGATTACTAGCTGCGAATGTTGTCAAGGCACGACTGGCATACAGAATTACACAGCGTTTCCATATTACCAACTGTAGAAATTGGAAAATGTAAAATTAGGTAAAAATAGTTTCTAACGTGAAATGAGGTATTTTTAGGTTGTATAGGACCACCATTTTCGAACATATATTTCCATAATTCGTATATATACAACTTTTCTTTTGTATATATCATGAGGAACAAAATAGGTTTTTACCTAAAATCCGAGGTCTAGTTATGAGATATCATCTGATATTTTATCTTCCTCCAAGGTTTTACATTCTCCTACATGTACATCTCATGTTAACCAAGCTGGAAAACTGTTTTGTGCTTGTATTATGTAAATTTAGAAAAAAAGAGAGAGCTTTTGATATAGAATATGTCTTTGTCCGCACCTGGTATGGGGCATCTTGCTGGACAATCAGGTGTGACAGAAAGGGTGAGATTTGGAACACTTGTAGCGTGACATGTAATTTTTGAAGAGAGACAGCAGTGGTATCATGCAGTGGGTGAGGATATTGTTGGTTTACAAGCAAAACACATTAAATCAAAAATATTACTTCTGAGAAAAAGACGTTTGAAAGTTCTTGACAAAACTGAATCCTCAAAATATTATTTTTAGTAAGTTGCTTTTCTTTATTTGTATTTAATTTTCCAATTCTAAGTTTATACATATACATTATGTACATTATATACACCTTTTTCTCAGAAGTTATATTTTTTACTTGATGTGTTTTGTTTGTAAACCAACGATATCTATGTGCTGTGATGGGTTACTTTTTGGGATCACATACATAAGATAAGAGAGGAATGCAGTCAAATGCGAGATAATAATTAGCACGTTTTGCGCCATTTTGGCATGGTACTCAAAAACCAGATTCTTATGTAAATAATTGTTTCATTTTCAAGTACCCGTGTGACAAGAATACTCTGCGTTGCACACATACCTCTGATGCAGTCTCTTATTTATTTTTTGTGGACTTAATAACTTTCAGGAAAGAGATTGTGTTAAGATGAATTTTCCAGATGTAATTGTTTTTGTAAATTGTTCCATAATATTTTATCATTTTATGTCCTATTTCGCACATATGAAATAAGTGTAATTTTGAAATAAGGGATGATATTGTGACTTTCTCTACCTTGTTTGAATTCATCGCGAAAAGGAACCAAGTGATAAAATGGAACAGAGATATTTATATTTGATGATTTATTTAGTTTTGCTAGGTTATGCATAAAATAAATTCCAGACTGTATAATATACATATTTTGAAGCAAAATAAAGCAACACCAGAACACACTGTGGCACTCTTTACATGGTCAGTTTTGTCTGTGGAGACAATCTGCACATCTGGTATGCACAGTACAGTTTTCCTTCACATATTCCTACCTCACTCAAGCTTTCACACAGTTTTCAGTTAAATGTTCGAGAGTGTAAAGTCATTTTAAAAAATCTGGTCATAACCAAAGTACAGGCTAAGTAAATTTGTTTACAAGACGATTCTTCTGTCTAGTGCTATTATTTCGGAAGTAAACAGAAAGAAATCAAGATGAACTGAAGACTGGCTTCGGAAACATGAAACATTTTGTCATCTTAATCTTTTAAAGGAGCTCTAATTTGAAAATGATAATTGGTTTAACTATCCAAGAATGAAGAGGCATTCTTAGAACTCTTGCTGTATGTGACACAATTTATAAGACAGGATACTGTAATGAGAAAATCAATAAGTTCATACGAAAGACCAAAAGTAATACTGAGGTTTTTGACAGCTGGTAGAAACTAGAGTCCATCTGCTTAGAGAATGACTGGCAGTTCTCTTGTGGGAGGGAGAGACGAAGCAAGAGCGATGGAGGATCTTGGGCTGGCCTATCCTGTTACAGGGATTTGTAAACGTCTCCATGGTAACATCTTGGAGTTGCCATGTCTATCAGAATTGTTCAATTGGTCAATTGTTAGGTGCCGAGTGATGTGCATAAAGTTTGCCTTACAGGCATATATTTGTAGTTAATAAGGACCAGATTAGTGTAAATATTTATTACAAACCTGTTATCTTTAGTGTGACATTTCTACACAGTGTACAGTTAAGGAAATGGCTTCATCCAGTTCAAAAAAACTTTTCGTTGACCTGCCACACTAGTCGAGCCGCTCCATAGCTTTGGCCAGTACGTGCTGACAATGCTGCTTGCAACTGTCAGAGTCGTTCTCTAAGTGTATGGAGTAATAAAGATAGTATGTAATTTTCTTCTGTGATTTATTACCTCTATCATCTATAAACTTTCTTCGATTCTCTTCTGTATGCATTTCAGATCTGAATTTTCTTTGCTACAATGGAATGATCTGCATTAGATTAGACTCCTTTCAGTTTGGAAATTAATTTTTCAAAGGCTGCAATTTTCTTATTCCAGCCATTATATTCTTTGTTGTTCACTTTCCAAACCGCTGGCAGTGTTCTGTATAGTTCTATGAATTCACTCATAAACTCTCATGTATAAATGCGTGAAACCTGAGAAGAATCACCCATTGTTTTATTTCAAGTAGACAATACACTGTCACTATAGTCCTGTCACTCTTATTTTTGGCAATGAATCACATTGCAGGTTGGCTACATTTAAACGTGTTCGTCTTGTGATTTGCTGCTGATAATGTTATGCACTTCCTAAGACTCGATAAACACTTAATATACTCGCCCACCATTTTGGCTCTTTCGTTGGCATTTGCAGAAAGCACATGAGGACATTATTTGCCGCTCAATCATTTGCTCAATTACAGTGCATTTGATTTATTATTATAGGAGCTACGACATGATGTTTGACAGTGTGGCAAATAGATTCGTCATCTGGTAGCTTGGCAACAAAAGAACAAAAATGGGTGATGATACTACCTACTTAGACTTTATAGATCCTTCACTTCCTAAGGCGTAAGCAAAGAGACAAGTCATGCCGAAAATAACAGTGACACGACTATAATAGCTGTTTGTATTTGAGATTGTAGTGTCTTCCTCTGACGAGTTTAGTCCAGGGACCTGAGGTATTTTTGCCATCGGTGCATGGGGGTTGCAGGTAGATTCTTTTGTTGCTACAGCTAAGCCGAGCGGAGTGGGAAGTATTAATCGTCCAAAAATATGCAGTCTTCAGTTTGTAGTAGTGTGTGAATATTTCATATACATATTGTTTACCTAGGCCTATGTGATTTTGTTATAAATATATTAAATATATTGTTTCAATTTTTGCACAAACATCTCCCTGATGTTAGCTATGTTAATATTATATGAATTACTCATATTAAATATTTCACCGTTACAAGTCATTTTTAAGGAAACATGCTGTGGAAAATGGGTCAATGAGATGAGTAGATATTTTAGCGTACAATGCTAACACTAAATAGGGCATCATTGTGGACCCCACGATACGTTTTGAAGTGGAATGTCATCAGTCAGCCGAGGTCCACCTTGAGAAGAAATCGATCTATGAGCCTACAGTCAACTATTTCAAGCTGAAATATGCCTTAATTCATGTTGAGGTATTCGGCTTGCTCATAGGTGCTCGAGGGACTATACCAGCTTTTTTCGAAGAATTTCGACAGCAGTTTGCTCTGCCAACATCTCTGAGGGATGACATTGTGATAATTGTGTTAAAAACATCCTGCCAAATCCTAATTAATCACATGGTGCCACATTAATAGCAATTGTAATTTTTCATGCCCTTTTCTTTGTTTCCCTTTTTAAAACTTAATATCTATGTTTACATATGTATAATAATTTTTTTTGAGGATATACTGAGTCTGTAAGGGCTACCCTCAATGGGGAGCAGTTTAATATTATTATTATTTTAAAATTGATTACTTTAAAAAAATTTAATTCAATTCTACTAATCACTAAATTTTATAGTATGATCCTTCTTTTCATTTATATTATTGTAGTTTTATTATGATTTTTATGTTTATTTATTTTATTGTATTTGTATTTCTGATGGTGTGATGGCCTTAATTTCACCAGAATAAATAAATAATAGACTAAATAAATAAATAAATAAAATGTTCTACAATATTTTCCTTCTCTGAACACGTAAGTACGAATGGTTGTATCTCTATCTCGCCAAAAATACGTTAGAAAATTAATAGGCATACTGCTCTCGTAAATTGGGCGAATGTTTTCAGTATGATTGTACTTCCTTCCAGACTGGCGATGTCACTGTTCCCTCCCACTCCAGTACCGCGCTAGACTAGTCGGAACCGCATTCCTCTCAGCCCTAAACTCCTCAGAGGATGACAGTAGTTGGTGGTGTTATAGGGGAACAACTTACAAAACTCCGTTGGTCTGCACATGCATATTTAGTAGTATTTTAGCGGGTTTTGGAACATGTTTCTTGTGTTGAGGCATTGTAATACTTCATAGTGAATGTAGATAGAGTGAAAACTCAGCTAAAAAAAAATTAATTTAACTGGTATTGGAACTTGATGCTTCACTTGTTGGAGGTGGGGAGGGGGAGTTGAAAGGAAAGTTGAAGGTTTGTTTTGTTAATACCTGCTGTGGAGAAAGAGAGATAGTTTGTCTTGTGTTTGTTGTTTCCCAATCACTTTAACAACAATCAGACATCTTATAAAAATTAACATTTAATAATACACAGTATCAATTGACATGGCAGGAATATGTAAAATACATCTTATCCAATCAAAGTTACATAAATTGAAGAAAGTAAAATGACTCATTTTTGTCTCTAGATATTGTTGGCACAATTTTATGATATGTGTATTGTAAAGCATTCTTAATTTTATTTCAAACTATTGTGTCATATGAACAGAAAGTTTTCTTGTATAATAGATTTATTTATGTGGAAAGTGAGGAACTAATAATTGTTCTCATTATTTTCTTGGCAGTAATGTCATAAATCTTAAATATATATTGGCAGTGTAATATTTACTTCTAAAGTAAAATGTCCATAATAAAAAGTCATAGGTGGGAATAGTACAGCATTCCTACTTTCTGTACAAGTCTATTCTTATGATATGAAGTTATAGCTTTTTATGTGATTGACAATTTTTTTTCGTTGAATTGCATTTTTTTATAAATATAAAAAAACAAAATAGCACACATCTTAATTACACAAGTTAATGCTAGTAATATTACTTCGTTAATTCACACACATGAATTTATTAATCCTACAGAAGTACAACATAGAAAGCAGCAGTTTCTCGATTTACTTTTGCTCTTCCTATATCTTATCATACACGGTATAGTATTCGTATTATTATTTTCTAATTAGCTCATTATGAGGCAGACATTTTATGCTTTACACATGTTACAGCCTAGTATCATGTTGTAAATTATACCAACAGAATTAATATTTGTTTCGTGATATGGAGTCCAGAATAAATGCAGTAAAGTCTCCCTTTTCTGGCATTTAAATTGAAATAAATTTATACGGGTGTAACAGAATAACTATTCCTAATTTTCTGATGTGATAGAGGACATGAAAATAAACATTTATTCTTAATAAAATAATGTCCGGAAATGCTTCATATAAAAGACGGGGCTCATCACTCACATTATGGCTGCATTTGTGTTTCAGCTGTTCTTGTTACCATGGAAATAATATTTGAAGTTAGTTTGTTGTTGTATGTCACAAAATGTCATCTTTGAGATCTGTTTATTTAATTTCATGGTATTAAAGTGCATAGGTATACATATATTGAACTTGCAGACATGCATAAGGTATTTGGAGCAGCTTACAGCAATGCTAATTTGGCAAAGTGAATCTATGAGGAACAACACCCTCAGCACCATATTCCTTGCCATACAACATTTTCAAGACTGGCTCAACGTCTTCGAGATAGTAGCTAGATGTAAATTTTCCGAATTGTTGGATAGGAGAGCAGGTCCAATTGCTTGACTGACACATTCCCCAGATATGACTCCAGTTGATTTTTGTGTTTGGGGTAATATTAAATCAATATTATTTACGAAACACCCATTGACACAGCAGAAGAATTAGTTGCTAGAATAATATTATTCTTGCTTTTGACGATCTTTGTAACCGGCCACAGATATTTCGAGGGATTCGTTGTTCAATCATATGGGTTATACCACAGTCTAGTATATACAGTCACGAAGCTCAATACATAAAAAATATGCATCCATAGATAGTTGCTAACCACTAGGATCGCTAATATCACCTCATTACAGACAATGCGAAATAGCACCGGCACAGTCTATTGTTCGTAATGAAACTGCTCAGCACCCTCACAACTCAAGCTTCGTGATTGTATATACTAGATTGTGGTTATACTTTGTGTGTCAACAATGGCGGTCGCAATTTTGAACAGTTGCTATAGTTTGTCAATACCATTTTCTTAATATCCGGTAATAGATAAAGTTATTGTGTAACCATAGAAAGTAAATAAAGTAATTTTCCAAGTTGAGATCTTGCATTTTTTCCTTCATACCACAATCACTTGAAAACGAAGCATTTCCGAACATTACTTTATTAAGAAAAAATGTTTAATTTCATGCCCACTATGACATAAGAAAATTAGGAATAATTATTCTTTTACACCCTACAGCTTACTTCAATGCAATTTAAGTAATAATAATTTTGAAATATCATTTTTCATCCATCTCACACACATTTACTTGGTCAAAGATTAAATGAAGAAATGCAAACAATGACATCAAATTATCTCCTCTTGCAAGTGTGGAAATACCAACCCAATGAAGAAAAGAGACTTTGGCAGACCAAGAAAGCCTGGGCAGTAGAACATGACTTCCAGCATATCCTGAAGATGTTGATTATCTACATTTCACAGTTCCTTTAGCTCTTAATCAAAAGGCAGCCCTGGTAATTGCCAGATAATAGATACTTTACTGTATATAGACAATAAAATGCTTAAAATTCTGAAATGTTACAATTTTAATTTTCTGTAAGTTCATAAATAAGGTCTTCAGGTAGTAACTAAACACGAAGAATGTATTTATATATTCAAAAATAGAAAAGGTTTATGTTCTCGCCATTATGGTTCCTGAGAAGGCACATAAATTAACTTGCGTCTTGCTCATATTATATTTAACAATACTTTATTTTCCACATACGCAGTATCAGTCTATAATAGTCATTTAGAAATAAAAATCCGATGGCAGTGTATAATCACATAAGGCTTTAAGAATTTGAGCATGTACATTTATCTGAATTCTCACTTCAATAGCTCGACATGTAATGTACAGTTCTAAAAGGAAAATTCTGGGATTGGACATTTTCAAATCTGAAGATGTTTCTAGTTATTGTATTCCACTTTCAGACCAAGAAAAATAAATTACATTAACATAACGGTAAATAATAACAATTTATTAATGGATAGAATTATTTATATTATGGTCAGTTTTATAGTGGCTTTAGTGATATTCTTTCTGCGAGATTAACTTCACCATTTTGCACACATTTCCACAATTTTCAGCCAAAATCGAAAACTGAATAGCTGATTCATCAGTCAATCTTCTTAATGTATCCAACTGTTTGCTGACAACATGAAGTCCACTATAGTCTACTGTAATCTATTCAGTTGTTGTTTTTCACGAGAAATGAGGGGTATTTTGATCGGTGTTCATTATAGATGCCTGTTGCTAGGAGCCAGAGTTGGGGTATAGTCAATATATACTGCAGGGCTGTGTCTTCTGCAACTGGTACTGATGATTTTAATTTACCGGTACTTCTTTTGTGGTGTATGAATGGACAGTATAGAAGAATGTGTTCCAGATCTTCATCATGATTATTACACCACAGACAAGTAGGATTATCAGAAATGTGAAATCGGTGTAGGTACAATTGAGTGACAATGTGACCTGTTCTGGCTCTTGTTAAAAATGTTTGAACATGTCTGGGCAAGTTTTTGTACATTTCCAGGTCATTTGGTTTCTTTTGTACAGACTGTAAAATTTTTCCTTTGTCAGAAGAGAGCCAATTGTTGATCCATAGGTTTGTAAAATGAGACTTTACTGAAGCAAAAGCACTGGGTAGAGATATCATTTGAAGATGCCTTGGTTGCAAATATGTTGCCTGTTTTGCAATATTATCGACTTCCTCGTTTCCAGGTGTAACACAATGACTAGGTATTCGCTGAAATGTTATTTCCTTTTGAAGTTCTTTTAGTTTACTTAGTTGTTTCTGAAGTGGAATAATTCTATGTGCATATAGGTTTGGTAGAGCTGATTCATCATTTTTAGGAATTTTTCGATTTCATTTTCATCAGTTGAATACATCTAAAAATTACTTAAAGATATTAAATTGTTCACTTATTATTTTAATTAACTAATCTTGACAATAAATTCTGTTTTCAATGCACTTATCACATCTTCAAATATAAATTATTGTTAGAATAATGATTGCTTGAAGAGGTGTGCAAAAAATTGAAACAAGGATGTGTTTGTGTAACAAATATATGTGAAAAAATTGCTGTTGTCTTCAGAATTGTTTAAAATTTAAATAATTCATGTATAGGTTGCAGTTAATCCAGTCCCAGAATTTTCTCATTATGTTTATGTCGTGTTTCTCTCTTCTTTCTTACATAAGTTTTATGTTCATGTGCAGATCATTCATGTTGACAGAAGGCTTGGTATCATGTGATATTTCGTGCGATGTATAAGCACTTGTGCTGATGCTTGACAGCTAAGGAATAATTCTGTTATTGTAGTAAGTTCTGCAATTACCTGCAAAGACATTAAAATTGAAAAAGTTTTTTTTTATCGTTACAAAAACAAAAAGTTAAATTCAGAATATTTTGACTCAGTAACAATTTTAATACCGTACTTATTTACGTTTTTAAATACATGGGTTGGATAAAAAGTAATGGCAACAGTTCGATATTTCTGACATGGCTTTATTCACAAGGGTACAACATTTTATGTATCTTAAATATAGTCGCCCCCCTTATTTATCACCTTTTGCCAAATGTTTGGAAGGCGTCGTACACCATCAGCGCGTCCATCTTTGTTGATGTTCCGTATTGACCACCCTAAAGCACGGATAAGTTCATCTCTGGCATTGTACCGGGTCCCTCGCAGTGGTTCTTTCACTTTGGCAAAGAGATCGTAATCGCATGGACTCATATCAGGTGAGTACGGAGGATGTTCCAGAATCTCCCATTGCCAGTGATGCAATAGGTCCTTGACAGCAGCAGCGGTATGACTCTTTGCATTATCATGAAGAATGATGGGGTTCTGTACTCCCAAGTGTCGTCGTTTTCTCCTGAGGGCTGGACGAAGGTGGTGCTGCAGGAACCTGTAGTAGTAGTCCGTATTTACCGTCTGCCTTGGAGGTACAGCGTGGTGCAGTATTACCCCATCAATGTCATACGCCACAATGAACATCACCTTCACAGCACTTTGTGTAGGGCGCACTTTCTTCGGACGAGGAGAACCTGGATGCTTCCATTCATTTGACTGGCGTTGTTTCGTCCATAGCGACGATTCGTCCAAGAAAGTCGTCACCTTCCCTTTGGTACCAGTCCAACAAGGCCTTCCCGAAACGCTTTAACCCATCGTGCCATTCTGCGACATGGCAACGCTGTATCGCCACATGCTTCACGCAGTCCCTGAAAACATTCTTGTGCATTACGACCTCGTGCCATTTCAATTTTGATCCAGAAACGTTGCTCTAGTTTTGTAAACGTGGTCTTAGGGCGCTCACACTATCCCTATGAAAGTGAACGTTCTACACACTGCAGTAGATTGACAGAGTACTGTCGCCGTTGGCTGCACTAACTCATCTAACAGTCCTTGTTCATGTCCACACGGCTGGCAGCTCTCGAACGCACCATTGTCACGTGACAGCAGTGTTGCCATTACTTTTTATCCAACTGAACAACAGTAATTTATGCCAAATAAGCAAATAATTAAAATTAATGTATTATCGAATGGTTTCTGTCACCAAAGGTTTACGTCAAGGTTGTTGTCTTTCGCCTACTTTATTCAATTGGTTGCGTTACTGGCTGAAAAGAAACTGCCTACTGAAGGATCACTGGAAAGAATGGTGAACAGGAGAAGAGTTCGGGGCAGAAGAAGGTATGAGATGATAAATGACATTAAAATGTATGGGTCATATGAAGAGACAAAGAAGAGGGAAGAAAATAGGAAAGTAATTAATTGATTAACTAGTGGACTTACTAGTGTTAATTATGTAAGATTTGTCCGGCTTACATAATTAACACTAGTAAGTCCACTAGTTAATCAATTAATTATATTCAAGTGTTAAAAGTAGTGTACGCAAGATTCAAAATGGAAATAGGAAAGATTGGAGAAAGCTAGGTTTGCAGTGAAAGACCTGCCCTTGGGCAGAATGCTGAATGAAATGTAGTAGCCATTAAAATAAAAATTAACGATAATGAAGGTAAAAATTGGATAAGGTCTAAAAATCCTATGTTGGAACATGTTTACTTAGGTTGTATACTTACAGTCATTAAGCGTTCTTTTTATCCCTGCTACTTGATCACACAGTGTGTTTATACGTTGGAACTCCACTTTATAAGGCTTGATGCTTTCCATTTGCTGATGGTATTCATTTTGATGCCTCTCCTGTTTTAGATAAACACAAATACACATGTTCTTACACTCTTTTACACTAAGTTTAAAAATCATTCTGATGCTAAAAGATTGTAACTTGAAATGTGCACAGAAATATAAGTTTCCAGAACCTCTGAATCAGAATACTGTATATGGTTTTCTCAATGTCTGTTATGTTTGTTACAACATTTTTTTTTGTTCTCTCCCCCTTTTTTATTTGGTTATTTAACGACGCGGTATCAACTACTAGGTTATTTAGCGTCGGTGAATTGGTGATAGCGAGATGGTATTTGGCGAGGTGAGGCCGAGGATTCGCCATAGATTACCTGGGATTCACCTTATGGTTGGGGAAAATCTCGGAAAACCCCCAACCAGGTAATCAGCCCAAGCGGAGATCGAACCCATGCCCGAGCATAACTTCAGATTGGCAGGAAACCTGAGCCACTGGTGACTTTGTTCTCTCCTTCCATTTACCTTTTCATCAATGAATTTGTCTATGAAGGGTAAACACAAACGAAAATGTAAAATAGTAATAAATAATAACACAATAGACCAAGTTAACTCGTTTAAATATTTAGGCAGCACCATCTCACTACAGAAATATAACACAGATGTAGAGGAAAATATGCAGAAATGCAACAAACTAAACATGCATACTAAGAGATTTTGGGAAATATATGAGTAAAGATGTAAAAATAAGAATGTATAATAAACTCTCTAAACTGGCACTTATATGTACAGTAATAAAACATGGATAATAATGACTCAAGAAAAAAGAAGGCTAGAAGTAGCACAATTGTGCTTCATGAGATCTATCACAGGTGTTACTCTGAGAGACAAAGTAAAGATCCAAACAATAAGAGAACAGGTAGGAATCAGATCGGTAACAAGGATATCCAAGAGTACTAACAGGAATGGGGGTAGGATATTTTGAGTGGTTTATGAATAAGAAAAATATATATGATAATAAATATAAAAATGTATATGAATATCTTAGAGCATGGAGATCGGGACATAGGATGTTCTAGGTAAATGGAAACAGCAGTTCCATTGACCCTCTGAACTGGAAAAACCCAGTGAAACCTGCCTAGGTGGAAGAAGAAGAAGTTCTCATCTTTAACATTATTTTTAAACAGGTCAAGAAAAGTTCTTTATTTCACCTTTAACATTATCTATTTAAACAGGTCAAAGAAAAAATTTTCTCACCTTTAACATTATCTATTTAAACAGGAGGAAGAAGAAGAAGTTCTCACCTTTAACATTATCTATTTAAACAGGTGGAAGAAGAAGAAGTTCTCCCACCCTTTAATTCATTATCTATTTAAACAGGTGGAAGAAGAAGAAGTTTCAGGTCTTTAACATTATCTTTATTTAAACATTTGGAAGAAGAAGAATTTTTCTTCACCTTTCATTATCTATTTAAACAGGTGACGTTAATTTGAGTCTCATCTTTAATTATTTTATTTAAAAATGATTGAAGAAAGAAGAAGGGAACATCTCGAGAAAACCTTCAGAAATATTCAAATTTAAACACAATTTTTAATATATTAAGATGAAATTTTAAAACAATGGGAGGAAAATATGCATGGTGGCCAAAAAGATGAGAGAACCTGTGTTTAGTAAATGTGAATGATTTCGTTTACGAATGGTTCAAATATTGCGAGGGCGAAGAAATGGAAAGGCTAGTTGCAAGAATGGAAGAGGCTGGCATTAATATCACGATTCTTTGAAGTACTAAAAAGTCAATGAAGTTCAAATACTTTTGCTGATTAATAAAAACCAACTTTAATCAAATGATAAAAAATGATACTTCAGATGGCCGTTTCAGAAGAAATTAAACTTACAGAATAAATAGGGAAATGCCTGTTATTATTGTTGAAAAGCAGTTTTATCATGGAAAAAACCCAGTCTGCCTAGGTGGAAGAAAAATCTGCCTTTAAATTAGAATATTTAAACAATTTTTATATTTTACCGATTGTTTTTTATTTTATAAATTTTATATATAAAGTTATGATTATGTCTCGTGACCAGAATATAGTACGAAATGGAAATGTTTGAAATTTATCTTTTAAGATGCTTAGAAAAATATTTGGGGTAACAAATATAAATGATATTCGGGATGAAATTAAACACAGAATAAATGGAGAAAGCCTGTTATTATTCGGTTGAAAACCTTTTATCACAGTCTGCTGTCAAAAAACTGAGTTAGAATTTATAAAACAGTTATATTACCGGTTGTTCTTTATGGTTGTGAAACTTGGACTCTCACTTTGAGAGAGGAACATAGGTTAATGGTGTTTGAGAATAACTTAGGAAAATATTTGGGATTGTGTTACAGGAGAATCTTCAGAACCACGCATTGATTCTTCACCTGACGTACTTAGGAACATTAAATCCAGACGTTTGAGATGGGCAGGGCATGTAGCACGTATGAGCGAATCCAGAAATGCATATAGAGTGTTAGGTGGGAGGCCAGAGGGAAAAAGACCTTTAGGGAGGCCGAGACGTAGATGGGAAGATAATATTAAAATGGATTTGAGGGAGGTGGGCTATGATGATAGAGAATAAATTAATCTCGCTCAGGATAGGGACCAATGGCGGGCTTATGTGAGGGCGGCAATGAACCTCCGGGTTCCTTAAAAGCCGGTAAGTAAGTATATATATTTTTTTAACTTATTCCATATCTGTCCATGTTAGATCTGGAATGAAATGTATGACGTCCATGTTGTAATTAATATCAATAGGTTAAGGAGGTAAAGCTTCTTTGATACGAATATAAAAGTACAATTAGTACGTTTACATGAAATCTTCTTTAATTAAATGCAAATGCAAATCTTATAAAATGTAAACGTGTAAAATCGGATCTATTGGTATACTAGTTTTTTCTGTAAGGAAATAAACTTACAATGTCATTCAGCTGACGCCTGAGTTGCGCTATGTTTTCAATTATCAGTTTAACTTTATTGTTGAGCTCTGATATTGCTTGCTCTGTAGGTTTTTCAGGCGTATGTGACACCATGACCTGTAAGAAAAAAGCTTAAATTAGTAATTCCAAATATTCATTTTTAAATTCAGTAAAAGTCCGATTTAATTCACTACCGGTACTCCTTCAAATTTGATCCAATAGAAACTTGGTTATCAAAACCTGTAGATTGGCCATTTTCAACTGTTGTGTCGCGACACAGGATGATCTGCCAGTGTACCGCAAGAAAATTAATATAACCAAGACAAAAGTGTGTTTCGTCATTTCACTTAGACGTAATAGATATAAAATTAATGGTTTTCTGATGTAAGAATTTAGTAGTAGTAGGAGTAGTAGTAGCAGCAGCAGTAGCAGCATTGCTTTACTGTTAGATGTCACATACAAGTAAATGAATGACAAAAGAAACATACCTTTTCAAGCTTTAGGACCCTTTTTGCAAGAATATCATAATCTAGAAGGTCCCGTGCTTCTGTTGCAACTTTACCTGTGAAAGACATTAATGCTAAATAAATACTGTGACATAAAGAAGATTAAATAAATGTTCTTAAAAACAATCTTCCCATGAACCCCTTAATTACTCTAAAATAATTAATAATTACATCTATCCTAAATTCATAATCAATCGACCTATTACCTAAAAGCCAAATTGGCTAGTCTCTTATATTGAGACAACTCATCCTGCCTAAGGTATTTCCGTGGTTTTCCTAAGGCGTTAAGACAAATGTCGGGATGAGCCCTAAGAGAAATGGGCCACGGACCTATATGCCCTTCCCCATAAGTTCCCCTTTTTTCTAACAAACAACTTAATGCCCTAGTTCTGAGTCTATAAAATAGTGAAATACATTTGCAATGCGAAAGGACAGGGAACCTTTCAATGTGCAAATTCAGAATTCACGGCCTTGTCATCAAACAATAGACGACAGAGTCTTCTCGACTCCTCCTGCACTGTGAAAAATGACACAGTTCATTTCAATGTGCAGATCTTCACCAGCCATCGCCTCCTCATCCCGTCCCGTGATCATTTTGATCACATTTCCGTCCCCCTCGTGTATGTGGTACCTAAGAGGTTACGTCCATTTTCGGCTTTCCCCTTCAAAATTTTCTAGAAATCCTTCAGTGGAGAAGCGTAAACCGGAGTGAGACTAGTGGCCAACAGGCTTAGAGCTCACATATTTAGTTTGTTACAGCCCCCGGACTCCTTGCAAGGACGCGTTTTGCATACCTTTTAAATTTGTCCTCCCAATTCGCCTCTCTTTTTTCGACTTTTTTCGATTTTTTTTCGACAATCTGACATGTTTGATAGAATGACTTAATAGATATGGAAGCAGTGTTCTTCAATGACACGCGCGTTAATGTTCAACAGCACAATAAATCAAGTGTAATTCAGAAATATATTGATTGCACCTCGTAATCTTCTTAACCTTTGAGTTACTACTGTTAACCTTATGACTGAGATATTTCCATTCTTACCTTCATGGCTTCTACATGATCTGCCGTCACTTAACAAATCGAATCCATCATGGCATTCACAGTAGAAACTACCATTTGAGTTGATGCATGTTTGGTCGCATGGCTTATCTAGACATTCATCAATATCTGGAAAACAACAAGGAAAATCGGGAGTATTGAGTGATTTGGTTACTTCCACCTACGCGGAACACATCACCAACACCAACCACAACTACAGGAACGTAGAAACAGACATAGAAATTCTACATATTGAACTGAAAATCCAAAAGCTAAACACACTAGAACAATACGAAATATGCAGCCGTAAAAAAAAACATACACACCACATCCTCAATACATCTAAATTTCAGAATGTACACCGTATTTGACACAACACTACCGATCATAAACACACCCCCCCACTGGAAAGAAGCAAAAAGACCTCACTAGAAATCTGAAGATGGCGGATATCAAGCCGAAACTGGTCATTAACGCAGGTAAAATACCATAACAGTTTCAATTAACACAGGAAAGTTATTTATATAACAAATTTACCAAATCATTTGTGATAAAATTGTTAGAATTGTGTAATTAAGATATATATCCTTAAGTTTTATTATTATGGTCTAATTTATGCAATTATTGTATTGGTACGTTTCGAGTTTTGGGAATTTAAATTCTATAAACATACATGGATACCTTCAGTAAAAAATATATACTAAATATGATTTTAGAGAATTTGAGAGCATATTTTCTATCTCGTTTGAAATACGCATAACATTACGCCACTATAAGGCCGTTGGAATAAATCTTATGGTGTTACTTTAAGTTTAACTACTGGCGTAGCTCAGGCGATAGGGCGTTTTGTCTACTGATCCGAAGTTGCGTTCAGGTTTGGGTTTGAATCCCGCTTGGGTCGAATATCTCGTTTGATTTTTCGAGGTTTTCCTCAACTCTTGCGAATATCAGGTAACTCTATGGTGAATACTCGGACTCATCTCACCAAATACCACCCCGCTATCACATATTAGCCCTTCATCAATGCTAGATAACAGTTCAATTGATACAGTATCTTTAAATAACATTAAAAATTACATCGAATTTAAAGCATCAAAGAGTATTCGTGTGATTAATACAGACATAATGTATCATAATTATGACCATGCTTTTAATTTATCTATTGTAACTCGTGTCGGATCGTATCTGATTTGAACAATATTAGTTCCCATAGACATGATACCACTCGTATATCATAATCTCTTTCAATAGTTTTGGACAAATGCCCACGTAATGGTAATTATGTTCGTGTTGGAGGGGAAGAAACAGGCAGAAAATGTGAGAGAGATGGTGTGTGTGTAATGTTGGTCATAAAATGGCTTGTGAAAGACATTTAAAATGGATTTAGAAATTGGAATGTATTACATATATGTATGACGTGTTTGGATACACAGAAGAATTATGACTGCATAATTTATTTTTCAGGAAATGTGTTTTGAAAACTATTAAGTTAGTTTCTTACGTATAAAAATGTAATATGGAGGGGGCATGATGTCCTGGTGTGATTCTGGCTCTAATATGTAGAATATGTTGGAATTCAGCCAGACACTCGATAAGTTTTCTCTCATAGTTGCAAGCATTAGGTTTTAAACATTTATGAAATGCTTACAGTGGAGAAACAGGAATGAATATTGAACTACACAGCTATATATTATTTTAATTGCTGTGTAAGGTTCGTAGTCGTTATTTATATAGTATTCGGATATCGATATCTGATATCCACTTACATTTACTTCATAATGAAGTCAGAAATTCCTACAATTTCTCACGTTTTTAAAAGTACACAAACAATCACTTCATTTAATTTTCATAAATAGGATTTTTCAGACAATTATAAAGATATGTGGCCTATGTACCGGTATTTACCGCTATGCCCAGATCTTCGTAAAGGCAAACTCTTTACTGTTCAACCTTTTTTTATGGCTTATTAATTTAGTGTTTAAGCACAGAAAAATAAATGGTATGACAGGAATTAATGTACTAGGTCGTCTCATAAATAATGTCGATTTTTTAGTTTGATGTTTTGTAAGATTTTAATAATTTTCTTTAGTTGGGCAATGCAATTTACTGGATGATATCGAATCCAGAAGTGCATATGGGCTATTCCATATGAAATCGATCAGTAAAAAACCTCGCATTTTTATACTATAATTTTTTCCCTATTTATACAAGGTGCTGAGGAGAGTGCATTTGCAAAAATATACTATCGCAAGTCAAACGGTTTTCGTATTGTTGAGCGACAAATTTAGCGTATTTTAGAAAAACAAGCCTCTTTCAGCGCTCAGAACTCTGGAACCATTTACTGCAGAACATTGAACGAGAGCTCATTTTGAAGCTGACATTTGGTAGGTTATGATAAGAAGTAATCCTTATTTTTATTGTATACAGAGAGACAGATAATCTGATTTTACTTACTTTTAGGTTTTTGCCCATTTGTAAAAATGTAAAAAAAAAAAAAAATATTGAGAAAAAAACTTGAATTATTAAGAGGGATTCGGCATTGTTTGCTTAGTGTCACGGCAATAAGTTTCGGGGGTATTAAATAAATTATTTTCACATGCCTGGACTTAAACGGCGCAGTACCGCACGCACTCGGCGATAGATGAAGATAAGCGAGCGTTGGGCGTCATTTTACTCCTGTGTTTATGAAAACCTGTGATAAAGCTAGTCCAGCTTTGCGCTACTAGACGACACGTCATGTGTTTGTCTCCTGGCCTTGCTTGGCTCGGCTAGCTCCCGCCTCACAGTCAGCTGGTTAGTTCACGCGCGTACTATTCATTTTCTTTATTTAATTTTTCAATACTTTCTTATCAACGTTGCACCAGTAAAAATATGCTTATTTGTACTTCTAATGCGGAATCTAATCATATATTTTAAAAATATTTTTTCGTGGGCAAAGGCGTCTTAATTAAGAAAAATCTAAATTTCTCCATTTCCACAAAAAGTACCGGTAAGAAAAACTGTTTACATGCCAATATAAACTTTAACTTTTCAGCATCAAAATAAACCATGATTTTGATCATTGGGTGAAAGGGTTTCGGAGCCACAACAGTTTAAAGTTGCTAATTTTATGAAAAACGATAAATTAAAATATTTTTAATTTAAACACTATGAAGTTCTGATGCCTCAAACTTTGCACAAAGCATTGTATCACAGTTGTCTACGGACAGAAAAAGTTTCATTGTATTTAAACATTGCAAGGTCAATTTTTTTCTATATTTCGGTCGATTTGAGATGGAATAGCCCATATAGAGTGTTAGTTGGGAGGCCAGAGGGAAAAAGACCTTTGGGGAGGCAGAGACGTGGATGAGAGGATAATATTAAAATTGATTTGAGGGAGGTGGGATATGATAGAGACTGGATTAATCTTGCACAGGACAGGGACCGATGGTGGGTGTATGTGAGGGCGGCAATGAACCTGCGGGTTCCTTAAAAACCATTTTTTTAAGTAAGTAAGTATTAAGTATTGACTCTCCCTGTAACTATTTTAGTGTGCTATAAGTAAAAAAAAATGTCTTAATTGTCAATTATTGTGAACGTGTGTACAATATAAACTGAATAGCTGTACCAATGGACTATCACTATTTAAAATCCATTAATATTAATCTTATTATCACATACATACGAAGAAGACAAAACATGAATCATGAGCTCGGAATTACAACGCAAGCTTGGAAGACAACGTCATATAACTCTGAGTCATTATTGGATCTAATAGGTCAGTATCCCATAATCGCTTACATTCGTGATCAAGGGCATCGTCGGGGCGGGGTGGAGGGAGGGAAGCCGTGCCCTCCACCCAACTTTATCTTCTTTAAAAAAAAAAAACTAAAACATTTGCTTATCTACGTGTAAGTAAAATTTTGTGGCGTACTAGTTGTCTAGAAACACAAAATTTACGAATTAAACAATTAATGGGGTGTTTTCGACGCGGTTCGACCCAAGACCTTATTAATCCGTACGAAAATTACTCCACAGTATAAAGAAGATAGACTTGTCTTATTAGATACTCTTGTCCTTATATTGGTTAGTCCTGCGACGCATACCGGTCAAAATTAAAAACAAAAAATATATCTCCGAGTGATCGACTATCATTAGACACAATATATTTCGTTACAATCGCAACTCCGTTGGAAGAAATTATATATCTGTAACGGAAACAACGACAGCTTTGACATCGTTATGATTAGGTTCAGATAAAATGTGGTAGGTAGATCGAGGAGACGGCCTCCTGATATAGAGAGTAGTTGTGAATATATATTGAATAAGCAGTCGCGGACAGCCGATGAGGGGTGGTCCTCCAGCTTGGGGGTTGGGGGAAGGGCTAACAACCCATCACCGTAAAACAGCTTATTACGAAACCTTCAAATAAGCCTCGGATTATATTACCGATTGTTCTTCATGGTTGTGAAACTTGGACTCTCACTTTGAGAGAGGAACATAGGTTAAGGGTGTTAGGAAAATATTCGGGGCTAAGAGGAATGAAGATATAGGAGAATGGAGAAAGTTACACAACACAGAACTGCACGCATTGTATTCTTCACCTGACATAATTAGGAAGATAAAATCCAGACGTTTGAGATAGGAAGGGCATGTAGCACGTATGGGCGAATCCAGAAATGCATGTAGAGTGTTAGTTGGGAGGCCGGAGGGAAAAGACCTTTGGGGAGGCCGAGACGTCGATGGGAAGGTCTTGTTTGCCTGCGCAGCTCGACAAATGAAAATGAGACACTACTGAACACAACAGTGTCGCCAGGAACATTTTCCAATAATAAAAGCATCTTGGCGGTTGAACCAGTCACGTTGCCGAAGTTCCTGAACCACCATAACTTTGTACTGATGGAACTTGAGATCTAGGTCTAAGATTCGTCTGACACTCGGATCAGATATTTCCAGTGCCAGACCATGTTTAATAGCTGAACGTCGTCGAGATGTGGTAACAGGACACACTAGTAATATGAAGAGTCCCCTGCAAGAATGATGGATGTCACTTGGAATACATTTTGCAGGAGAAGCAATTGAAGGTTTGAAATGCTTAGCGCTCAAAGCTTAACTGTGATTTTGCGATAATTACTGGACAATGACTATCAGTGTCAATGCCATATAACTCTGTATGTACATTCTATATGTCTTAAGCTATGCATTGACAGTCTTGGTTCATTTTCGACAAGAAAGTGATATCCATCATTCTTGCAGTAGACTCTTCATATACAGTCACGAAGCTTGAGTTGTGAGGGTGCTAGGAACAATAGACTGTGCCGGTACTATTTCGCATTGTCTGTAATGAGGCGATATTAGCGATCCTAGTGGTTAGCAACTATCTATGGATGCATATTTACTACGTATTGAGCTTCGTGACTGTATATACTAGACTGTGGTAACAGCGTGCCTCGCTGTTGCGACATTCTCGGGAGTCCGAACATTGCGACATCTACCGCCCGAGTCCACGCCTGTGGAGTAACGGTTAGCACGTCTAGCCGCGAAACCAGGTGGCCCAGGTTCGATTCCCGGTCGGGGCAAGTTACCTGGTTGAGGTTTTTTCCGGGGTTTTCCCTCAACCCAATATGAGCACATGCTGGGTAACTTTTGGTGCTGGACCTCGGACTCATTTCACCGGCATTATCACCTTCATCTCATTCAGACGCTAAATAACCAAAGCTGTTGATAAAGCGTCGTAAAATAACCTACTAAAGTAAAACAAAAATCTACCGGACGACTTCTATTTGAAAGTTTAACCCTTTTTCTGAACTTTCTCACCTATAACAGTATCGTTTTCTTATCAGAAATATTTCGTATCGACCTACTCTAAAGTGGGTACGAAATTGCCGCTGCGTTGCAATCACAGAATCATAATTTTTTAAGTCTGCTTCAACAAAAAATGCACGATGTTCATCTGTCCACTGAGATGACATGATAACAATAGAAGTTTTATTAGGAACCGTCAGTGCTTATCTATTTAACAAATTTATTAGTTTATAATTTGTTACATTTATTTGGTTTTAAACGTTTTCGACTTGATTAAGCCATCCACATCTGGACTTCAATACAGATACCAACCTGTCTCAATTACAACTGTATCGCACATGTTTTAATTTATTTTAGTATGTAATAACTTTTAATAACTTTAATCTTGGCTCACATAGCCTAGTTTTAATACAGTAATGTTTTAATATCGTTGTGTGTTTACTTACTTCTACAGAGATCCATGTTAATTGGTTTATTTATTTGTATCACATACACATGTACCACCTTCATGTACTTAGGCATAAACTTTTCTGAAGATGGCTTAATTAAGCCGAAAACGTTTAAAACCAAATAAATGTAACAAATTATTGTAAACTAATAAATTTGTTAAATAGATAAGCACTGACGGTTCCTAATAAAACTTCTATTGTTATTGCAAGGGCGGATGTAGGATTTTTTTTCGGGGAGGGATTTGAGGAGATAGTAAAAATGGAGTAATGAGAAATAAGTTTATATACTCACAATTTGTTTCAGAGTCACAAACATTTACAAGTTGGCCTAAGTAGCGTAGTCAGTGTAGCCTTCTGTGCTCGAAGTTGCGGGTTCTACCCCAACCCAGCTCGATGGCATTTTAAGTGTGTTTAAATGCGACAGGCCTCATATCAGTCGATTTACTGGCATGTAAAAGAAGTCCTGAGGGAAAAATTCCGGCAAACCGGCGACGCTGATATAACCTCGGCAATTGCGAGCGTTGTTGAATAAGCTATAATTTTTTAATTTTAACATTTACAATGACTGCAATACAAAAACAATGACAGAATGACATTTACAGAAGAAGGCGACGAGGCTTCTTAGACATTTCATCAAGTACTTCATGAGCTTTTATTTCTACATTTTTATGTATATACATCAAGGCCAGTCCATTTAATCTGTCTGCTCCCATCGTGCTCCTCAAGTAAGTCTTCAAATACTGCAAAGTTGAGAACGACCGTTCTGGTGTTGCTGTAGTTACAGGCAATGTGCAGAAAAGTTTCAGCACCTTGCAAGTGCAGGGAAAAATAATTTCATTGCACCTGTTCAAAGATGATATAAAATCAGTAGGTATTAGGTGAAGATTTTTCTGATCAAGGAAATTTCTTCTCCAAATCCTTAATTCATTGAAGAAAGACTCTGGTAATGCATCAACATCATTGGGCCACTGATTTACTATAGCCTCAACAGCAGTTTCTAAATCTTCATCTGATGCTCGCACTATGTTTTTAGGCAGCAAAGTTTGTATGGACTTTAGGATTCCCTTATCATTTAAAAACCTATCCTTGAGTTGACCAATGAAATAGTCTAAGAAGAGAAGGAAAATTAAAAGCCAAAAATATTCTTCATGACTCTCTGTGTTGAAGTAAGAACGCTGTGTTTGTCTTCCTGCAGTTCTTGGAATTTAACATTTTAGCAAAGAGAATTTACATAGAAAACTCTCTAATTCCTATGTACATTCACGAATTAAAATTAATATTATTTTTGCTTCTTGTTTCGTATTTTTCTCAAAATTTCGGGAGGGGATATATCCCCTTAATCCCCCCTTGCATCCGCCCCTGTGTTATTGTATCAGCTTATCGGCCCTTATCATGCCTTTCAAATTTGATATGACATGGCGTGTGCTGCTCAAAGATATATTCCAATCAAGCTCAACTGTCAAGAAACCTGTGCAGTGGCCAATTCAAACAGAGGAGATCATTCTACCGGACCCTGCATAAAATAAATGCATGTTGTATGTATGTATTTATTCACACTGCAATGGGTATATACCCGGTGGCAGTGGTAACTAATTACACTCAATAATGACAATAATAAACTTATTAATTAAAAATACAATTAATAATAATACTAATAATTAATACTAACAATAATGAATAATAATAACAATAATAACAACAACAGGGAATATACTAAATTAAATGAAACGATCACTTAAAATAACATTTGAAATAAATATAATTTGTATCTTAAACCTAAGATCGAACTGAAACCCACGAGTATGATATGTTCATATCTGCACAAGTACCTTTCAACATTACACTCATTTCGCTGTCAACTCACTCACTGCACTGGAACTACGACACATTTCACTGATTCTATCCTGATTTCACTAACACTTCAAAAACATTTCACTGTTCAAATACTATGCACTGCCACTATAAACTATAAAGCTTCACTGACAGGAACACGTTTCACTTACACAGCACACTTCACTGACACGACATACTTCACTGATACAACACACTTCACTGACACAACATAATTCTTCACTGATACAACACTTCAATAACAACATATCATTTACACCCTTTAAATACTGTGTATAATTACCGTCTATTAGTAAGGTCCTTAAGCCTATATTTAAATACATTTTTGGTTGTTGGTAAAGCCTTTAGTAAGTCTGCAGGTAAAGCATTCCAGTCCCTGATAGTTAATAAGGCGTGTTTTTTTTTTCTGTAAATCACCTCGCAACCCCGTCAGCTCTTTACACGACCCCGCAGGCGGTCGCGACCCACACTTTGAGAACTCTGTTCTAGGGTATGTGGAACATTTTTTTATACTTTATGTCTTTTGAATTTCGCTAGAGATGAGAGTCACTGGGATTTCGGTCGGGGGAGAGGGAATCGAGGTATCTATAGGTAATTGGAACCAGAAGAAAGGATTCGTTATACTGAAATAATAAATAGATGTGCGGTCCACCTGCATATGTTAGAAATAACAGCTTCATTTGAAATTAAGATTTAGTGAATATTTCATTCTGGGACGTGTTGCTCGACAGTCTTGTTAAAAAGCAGTTCTGAGATACAAAAGAAACGAGCACGTATATAATAAAAAAATAGCATTAAATAATATAAATGAACAGAAACCAAACGATTACTGTGGCTTTTTAAATTACACTGAAAGATAATAAAATAATGGATTGGTATCGACGTTAGCATTTTACAAATTAGCACACAGTGTTCCAGGATAATTTAATGCAGAGAAAGACAGAAAATAGTAATATGCGTTACAAGAGCGGTATGTTGACGTTTTCATGTTCTCGGAAATTAAAAAAGCTCAACTACGTTTCGCTTTTTCAACCTTTTCCTCGAACATGAAAACAAACATACCGCTCGTGTATCGTACATTATTTTGTGCGAAGATCGTTTATTACATACCTGAAAGAGGAATTTCTAATTAGTTGCAATTAAATCTTCATCTTGGTTTCTGTTCAATGACGGCAACTTGGGAAAACAAATATATCTACCTTCAACATTGTTCCCATAAAATGTTTTCTGTGTTTACTATACTCCAGCAGGCCGTGACATACGTCTGTCTTCCCCCCCCCCCCGCAGTCTATGATGAGTCTGGAATCTTGTTGATTTTTTCACGGCTTCCTTAATGTTACTTGCATTACAAATGCAGTAACTTTTGTGGTGTTGTAGAGTTTACTTAATTTTTGCAAATATTTAAAAACAATAATTAACAGTGCAATTTAGGTGAAATTGCAGTGGTAAGTTTCCAGTTTATAATTATTACTATATTGAATGTCTTTAAAAATAATATGTTAAAAGCCTAAAGCAGTAAAATCAATATGACGCTTAAGCGGTAAGACTAGGGAAATTGTTATGTGTGTTACGTTGGGAATACTGAATGTGGCATTTCACACTTACCGCGTATTGGTTTTGTGCGGAAAGCATGCAAATACGCACGATCTCGCACAAAAGTATTTGTGTGGATAGCCAGTTATTATCAACGTTGCCTTCAACGTAACAGTCAGGTTCTGTCTCAGTAGGCCTATATTTTATTAATTAAACGTCGACTGTGGGAATTAGAAGATATCTAATTCTTTAACCTGCATTTACGGCATTGGCTGTTTAGTGCGATATAAAATAGCATTATACATTTCTGTATTCTAGTTTCTATGACTTTATTTCCCACAAGCTATAAAGATAATACATTGCTTCGATATATCAGGATTTCTGACTCGTAATGCTGCAGGACGTGTCAAGCAGAGACTAAATCTTGAGATATGTTTTGGTTACAGAATTCACTGCAAACACAGATACACTTATCTCTTCTTTTTAACCTTAAATCCAAAAACTGACGAGATTCAACCATCATCCACTTGATTATGTACATTAAAATAAATCAAACTCAAAGATTACATACCAATGGAACGGAAAATAATTTATTCTGAAGTTTAAAAAGTGCAGCAAAACAGTTTTGTTACGAAATATATATTTAGCTACTATAAAATATTTAGTTTAGTTCCGCGCGCGCGCGCGCGCGCACACACACACACACACACGCACGCACGCACGCACGCACGCACGCACGCACGCACGCACGCACGCACACACACACACACACACACACGATTATGCGCACTGTTCAAAACAGTGGTGAGCCTGCCTGGAGAGAAATAAAAAATAGGTTGCAGCCGCCAAATTACTCTTCAAGGAACGACCACTCATATAAATTGAGGGAAAGAAGACAGAGGACGGACACTGGAAAATTTTCTTTTCTCAATCGTATCATACTATCAGGGACTGGAATGCTTTACCTGCAGACTTACTAAAGGCTTTACCAACAACCAAAAATGTATTTAAAAATAGGCTTAAGGACTTTATTAATAGACGGTAATTATACACAGTATTTAAAGGGTGTAAATGATATTTTGTTATTGAAGTGTTGTATCAGTGAAGAATTATGTTGTGTCAGTGAAGTGTGCTGTGTAAGTGAAACGTGTTCCTGTCAGGGAAGCTTTATAGTTTATAGCGGCAGTGCAAAGTATTTGAACAGTGAAATGTTTTTGAAGTGTTAGTGAAATCAGGATAGAATCAGTGAAATGTGTCGTAGTTCCAGTGCAGTGAGTGAGTTGACAGCGAAATGAGTGTAATGTTGAAAGATATTTGTGCAGGTATGAACATATCATACTCGTGGGTTTTAGTTCGAACTTAGTTTTAAGATACAAATTAGATTCATTTTAAATGTTATTTTAAGTGATCGTGCTTCATTTCATTTAGGATATTCCCTGTTATTATTATTATTATTATTATTATTATTATTATTATTATTATTAACAATTGTATTTTTAATTAATAAGTTTATTATTGTCATTATTGAGCGTAATTAGTTACCACTGCCACCGGGTATATACCCATTGCAGTGTGAATAAATACACATACACTTGACTCCACACTACACAATATAGACGTACTCCCACCGGAAGTGAAGACACCGGAAGACGCAAGGACCACGCAGTTCTGAAGCTCCCAAGCCGAAACTAATAAGCTAAGGTATTTTTAAACTTAGTTCAAATTAACACGTGTTAATGTTATACTTTATTCCTAATTAAAACATTTGCAATTCCTCCTGAATAAACCTGTACCGCTATTGCCACTTCTTCATGCATACAGTTTTTAAGGGAATCCGGACCTTGAAAAATAGCGAACATTTTCATTTTTGGTCTTTTGCTGCATTATATTACAGACATGAAACATATAGACTACACTACTCACTCCGAAAGAGCCCCCTCCTTTTTTTGTAAAAATCCGCCATCTGGAGCTGCGATGTACTAAAATGTTTGAAGGTAAACTTGAAAAACAGTGAAAATTTTTATTTATTTTTTATTGCATTATATTCTCTGAAATTTCCTCTTTCCAGTGATATGAGAAACAAACACATTACTCACTTCTAAAAAGCTGTTTTTTTTTGTAGCGATCCGCCGTATGTAGCTGGGATGTACTAACAATTTTGAAGGCCATTTATTTTCGTAAGCTTATATTTTTTTCTACCAAATGCATCTTTTCTCAGTTTCTAACAATCAGAATCACTTCAGATTTTCAGGGAACATTCATTATAGCTGATTTAACAGAGTCAGTTTATGAAATTTCAATTACAAAGGAGTTAAACCTTAAAATGTAGCGTCGACCTGGTTGGCGGAGTTTGTATAGCGCTGGCCTTCTATGCCCGAGGTTGCGGGTTCGATTCCGGGCCAGGTCGATGACATTTAAGTGTGCGTAAATACGACAGGCTCATGCCAGTAGATTTAGTGGCATGTAAAAGAACTCCTGCGGGACAAAATTCCGGCACACCGACAACGCTAATATAACCTCGGCAGTTGCGAGCGTCGTTAAATAAAACATAACATTTTTTAAAATGTAGCAAAAAAGTAGTAGGTTATTCATATTTGCATTATATGGAAAAAATATATATATAACTTGGAGAATAAATTGTAGTTTTCCAAAAAAATCCTGTTATTGATGCTAAAAGTGTCAGGAATAAACTATAAAATCCCATTACTGTACTCCCAATATTTTCTGAGAAAAAGTGAATTAAAAACCGTTAATTTAACGTAAGTTAGGATAAGGGAGTTCGGGTTCTCTTAAAATCAATCCATCAGAATTAGACCTATGTCCCGAATTCACTGAAATAAAATATGGTAGCTCTGGTATAACAAGAACATTATGGGTGCTATTCATAGACATTTCGCTAGCCCGCGCTACGAGCGTGCTAAACTAGCCCCGGCTATCAACTGGTTACTTGTACAGGATTCATATCATATCAGATCGCTAAAGGCTGGTTCACAATAAACTGGGAACGAGAACCAGAATGAAAACGAGAAGCAGAGGACGTGAATATGAAAATTTTTGATTCACAATAAACCGAGAACGTAGACGACTATGCATATCGATATGCATGTCAATAAGTTATGTAAAGTCGATATTACGCATTCTGATGTTATTTGTGTATAATTGATCAGTGGCGTTCTCTCATGAGTACAAGGCACCCAACATAAACACAGGTTAACCAACTTCGAAATTTCAACTGAAACATTTCATTAGGTATGGTACTATAAATATGCCCATGCATCTTTATTATCACAACCTATTTTAAGTCTACCATAACGTAAAATAATTATAGAAGAAACATTTGTAATAGAACAAAAATGAACACAACAGTAGTTATTGAATTGAAGCATGAATATGTAGTGTGTAATACAACAAACACAGTAATAAAATATGATTCACTTACGAACGGTGTTCAAAGATGCAGCTATTGAAAGCCACGTATTCTCTTTCATTTTCTCATCTTTATACGAGACGCGATTTTCCTCAACACTCAATATTAGAATGTCATCAAATAAAACTTGCTCCATGATGCATAGCACAGAACAAAATAATGCATAGGGTTATGTCACGATCTTCTTGCTACAAAATATACGACGACAAAATAGCTTTCAGATGGCAATAGAATGAGTCTAGTGGGCTGTGATCGGAAACGTGAACGTCAAAGTTGAAACTTGACCAACTCTCCGTTCCCGATCCCGGGCTCCGGCAAGCTTTTCGTCGATTGTGAATGCTCACATTTAAAAGTATATATTTTAACAATTTTACAGTTTTAGTTTTCGTTCCGATTCTCGTTTCCGGTTTATTGTGAACCAGCCTTAACACTGGTTTATGAATACGAGAAACGTTAGTTCGCTGATCAGCCCACCGGAAGCCCACGCTAAGAATTTCTATGGATACGGCCCCTAGTGTCTTCTTTTTCATGGCAGCTTTGGATTTCATTCAGTGTCCTAAAAATGCTCAAAGGTTACTGGCGAATAGGAAATGCCATTAAAGTGAAGTTACTTGCGGAAAAATGTCAATGGATTGTGTATAACATAAACATTATAGATTTACTTGTAAGCTTGCTATCTGTTGTTACAACACGCGGTGTAGGATGTTTGTTATGCACGTACCTGTTTCACACCGCTTGCCTGTGTAGCCCGGCAGACACACGCATGTATCCGGTTTGACACAGGAGCCTCCATTCAGACACTGCTGCGTACACACAGCTGTAACAAATCAGTTGCACTTCTCAGAAAAACAGTTTCACACCTATTGAGCTCAGCGGGTTAGAGGAAGAGAGAATTGCTGATGTTAAATATAGTCAAGACTATGGTTCAACTGGATCATCGGTACGAAATATTTATTTCGACATTATCAGTCTTACTAATAAATAGTGTATAGTTTTTATACGAGACTTATGCAGAGTTGAGACAGAAAACGTTACTAATAAACCGTGAATAAGCTATGGACGTATAAACAGCTGTAACTATACAATGGGAATTGCTTTGCAGTAGTTATATACACGAAACCCCTTGTTTAAGCGTTGTATATAGCGAAAAAATGGCCGCCACTCTAACAGCTGTTCGTATCGACTGTCATTTTATCACAGTCTACTATATACTGTCGCGAAGCTCAATATGTAGTAAAAATGCAAACAGGGGTAGTTGCCCACCACTAGGATCGCTACTATCGCCCCATCATCGCAGATCTCTCTCCTAGTAGCCGACAAAATATGTTACACTTTCTTTGTCGTGTTCTTTTGGAAAAATTAACACCTTCCTTCCATTATTGAAATATTAAATGCATAAAGTTAATTTATTATTTTAATGAAGTATATTAAATTCCACCATAAACTCGAAGATACCTGCAAGAAATAAGTTAATATAATTTTTGTTTGTGCAAAACGAACTGAAAAATACTATAATAGCTTCACTCATTCAAGATTATAGCGATAATTAACTATGAAACCGATAAATATTAATTTGCATTTCTCTTTACAACAATAATAATGGAAAAATGAATTAATGGAGTAACTTACGTGTACCGGTACTTGTAGTGTAGGCTTACGTAGTTAACAAAATAGGATGAGGTTAAGTAATAATAATCACACCAGAATTGGAAATAAAACGTGATCAATACATTTTATTGTAACAGACTTTTTCTACGTCTCTAGTTAAAGCAACAAATAAAAATAACAACAAAATTAACAGCTATAATTAAAAACATATCCTTTGAAGAAAAAATTAGGCCTAACCAATAATAATCCCACCAGAATTGAAAATAAAACGTGATCAGTAAAGTTCATTAAAACAAACTTAATTTTTCTACGTCTTTAGTAAAATAACACATAAAAATAATAACAAAATTAATAGCTACAATTAAAAATATATCCTCTGGAAAAAAAAGTAGACCTAACGTTTATTTCTCTGTGGAAATTTAGCAGTCTAAGTGACAGAACTTTGACCGGTATCTAATGTCCTTTCGGTTAGACTGAAACATTTCATTGTGAAATTTAAGGATATAATGTATTCTAACAGTCACAAAGAACTTCAAATTAACAGTTTTGTTTCTGCACAGCATTCTTGTGGAAACCCAGGAACCTTTCTGAATCTTTCGGAAATCGGAAAAAGGATAACTCTGGCCTCTTTCTCTTACTGTTGCTACAATTTATAGCACTACAATCGTCTCCTCCTTGTCCCATATTATTATTCCAAATATTATATTTTAGCCATTAACATTTTCATTATAACCAATAACGAACATTTCACAAGCATCAATGTGAAATTCGCAACGAGCTAGCACTCGATAGAAATACGACACAGTCCAAAGTCGACCATGGACAGTCTATTGTTTCTAGTTGCTAACCGCTTGGAGCGCTTTATCACGAGATTTGCAAAAAAACACCTCAAGCTTCGCGACTGTATATAGTAGACTGTGATTTTATGATGATGGTTATCTTGTAACCACAGAAGAACAAACCAAAGATAATAGAATTATTAGAATAATATTGCTGTAGCTTGTACTCTTTGACCAAAATGTAGTGTGGTAATCGATTAGAGCCAGTTGTACTATCGATATTTAACACGCCAGAGCGCTCTACCGGATGCAATAGAGAACCTCAGATATTCTATTACCTTTCGTAACGAAGTAATGACGAAACTATGACGTAGCTGTGTAACAGTAATACTGTTATACACGACGTATGTAGTGATTATTAGTAAGGAATTTACTTACACACGACTTATAAACGAGCTACTCATTGTATAAGTATAAGACAGTTAAACGTCTGTATATAGGGTTTTTATTAGTAAGACCGAATCTATATGAGATGCAGTTCTCATGTAATTGCTAATTATATAAACATGGTCGCACTCAAACCTGAAAATAAAAGTGGTGGGAATCTATTAGTCCTCCTTGACGGGAGGAACATGGGCTGAGGACTGGTAGGCCGCTCGGTTAGGTGCATTGTAAGACTTTGTACCCTGACTGGAATGATGTGCATGCCCTAAGGCTCCGGGCGGGCGCCCCCAAACTCCCCTGAAGCCTACAGAATCACTTTGACCTTTTCATGTAAGAGAGGGATGTCAATTTTGTACTCTCTGACGAGTCTAGAGACCTTCCGCTTACAGAATCGCTTGAAACTACAGTCCCATGTTTATTGTTGTTTATTATTAGTAAAATAACTTGTACAAAAATACAGACTTAATTCTTCCCTGAAGAAGTAAAAACTCGTACTCAGGGAGTTATCTAAACACACACTTAACACAAACAAAGATAATTATTAAACACAAAGTGAGTCAAGGAGAAAGAAAATTATAGGAATAAATTAACTTTAAAAATACAATTTCAATTTTAACATTTTAACTCATACAAATACATATACATATTAAATCAATATATATTCTTTAAAAATTAAATTCCTAACGATATTTTTGAAATTTCTGATACTAAAATTTTCTAAATTTGGGTATTTTTTAATTGTTTTATTATATAACCTTACACCAAAGTAGGTACCATGGCTAAGAGCTGTGCTTGTGAAACACTTTGGTTCCTCTAGTCGTATAAAATCGGATCTTTTTGTTTCATATTTATGATGATACAATTTGAATTTATTGCGATTTTTATGTATCAAGTTTAATAGGCAATATAATAAATTTGTTTAATTTTCAAAACGTTAAAATCAGTGAACAAAAGCTCGGATGAGTAATCAATTGGTTTATTAAGGCATATTTTAATTATTCTTTTCTGAATAAGTATTAGTGGAGTGAGATTAGTATTACAAGCATTTCCCCATCCTAAAATTCTATACTGGAGAATGGAAATTGAATTTGTTACTCGCGTTTTTGCCTTGTTCTTGAGGTACCTCATAAGTGAGAAAGTTCTTTCACTTAGATACGTTGTCACAAACATGACGAAACATCTGAGAGAAACAGTCTCTGGTATTTGGAGCCTTTTTGTACTCGTATCTTCTGCTCCCCAGAGGCTATGAAGTTCTTCTTTTAAGCAAATATTTCATCGTTAAGGACTGGAGATCTATCAATTGAAATTCCACACGAGCAGCCATACTATTCTTTTGAATCATTTTTATTTTTCTGATTAATTCCACACTGAATTCAAAAAGGTTATACGAGAAGGCCTATCAGGTCTCTAACATGTTATAATGGATAGATAGTAAAGGCTGGTTCACAAGAAACCGGGAACGGAAACGACAACGGGAACGAGAACGGAAATATAGTTAAAATAAATGTATTTATTTTAACATTATTTCTGCTCTCGTTCTCGTTGTAGTTTCCGTTCCCGGTTTATTGTGAACCAGCCTTAACACTACTCATTCCGGCTCGTACTTCAGAGTTTGAATTGAAAACAGAACCTCAGGAGCATTCGTGCTCGCGAGCACATTTTAACTCGCATGACGAGAGCACCAAATGCCATTAAAAGACATCAGGTTGAAAACGCCTGTCCTACGATGTCCAAAGAGAGCAAAACCTGTAGCACGTTATCGTGGATCGATTTTTAACAGTCACAGTAATAACATTCTGATTCTATGGAGACAAGTATTATGTATAATAGAGTAGGCCATGAAGTGTGCAATAAAGTAATTTTATTTCACTTTGTTCAGAAAAAGGCTTACTTTTCATAAACAAAACTGTTTATAAAACCCCTACTTTTTGTGATAGTAGTAGTTAATTTAATTTATGTGTAAAGTGGAAGTATTTTACACGAGTGGAAAGATTCTCGCCTACGGCTTGTGCTGAAATTACACGCGTGCAAAAAAATCCACTTCATACACAAGTTGCATACATAATTTTATTCATTACCATAACAAATTACCATTGATTGAGATTCTGGCTGATATGTACATCTATTATCAGGCAGTACATCTCACTTGACATTATGTGTCAGAGGAAGAACAATTTGTATGTACACATCTGAAGTTTGATTAGCGTAATGTGTAGCTAGTCGGCGATGTATGCAATGGAGGGGAAAAGGAACTGGCTACCCATTACCTTCTGGCTTAGTTGCCTCATGAATTATGCCTTATTGGTGTCACTTATGAGGTTCAGACCTGTCTTCGGACAGTTGACTAAACAACAAAAAACAGCCATAACAAAGAGAGATATTTTCTGAAAGAAATTTATCCTGCTCTCATAATAAAAACATTACGTACGATGTCAAAAAACATAAAAAAGCAATCTACAGTAGATTGCAGTAGGTCATGGATCGAATTTTAACATTAATAGCAAGAGAATCCTATTTTTATGGTGACAAATGGTATGTGATACGATATGATATATGATATGATATGATATGATATGATATGATATGATATGATATGATATGATATGATATGATGTATATGATATGATATATATGATATGATATGATATATGAAATTATATATGATAAGATATGATATATGATATGATATATGACATATGATATGATATATGATATGATATGATATATGATGTGATATATGATGATATATGATATTATATGATATATAATATGATATATGATATGATATATGATATGATATAATATATGATATGATATGATATGATATGATATGATATGATATGATATATGATATGATATGATATGATATGATATATGATATGATAGATATGATGTGATAGGATATATGATATGACATATATGATATGATATATGGTATGATGTATGATATATGATAAGATATAATATATGATATATGATATCATGTGATATATGATATAATATGATATGATATAATATAATATATATATTATATGATATATGATATGACATATGATATATTATGATATGATATAGATATGATATGATATATGATATGATATATGATGTGATATGATATGATATGATATTATATGATATATGATATGATATGATATATGCTATGATATGATATATGATATGATAGATATAATGTGATATGATATATGATATGACATATATGATATGATATATGGTATGATATATGATATGATATAATATATGATATATGATATGATATATGATATGATGTGATATATGATATGATATGATATATGATATGATTTATGATATGATATATGATATGATATGATATATGATATGATATGACATGATATGATATGATATATTATGATATGATATAGATATGATATATGATATGATATATGATATGATATTATAGATATGATATATGATATGATATATGACATGATATGATATGACATATGATATATTATATATGATATGATATTAAATATGATATATGATATGATATGATATGATATGATATATGATATGATATGATATGATATGATATGATATGATATGATATGATATGATATGATATGATATGATATGATATGATATGATAGAGCAGACCATAAAGAAGGCTTGCTTTTCAGAGGCAAAACTATTCAGAAAACGTCCTACTTTGTTATAGTAGTAAATAAAGTTGACCTACTTCACGGCACAAAGTGATATAAAGTAAAATTTGTGTTAAATATAATTCGTAGAACTTGCTTTAAAACTTCAATAAAAGGAAGTCTACATTTTATTTATTACTGGTGTTTACATTTGTAATATTTATGGCATTGTTAACAACATTAGCAAAGCTTATACTCAAGAAGGTGAAAGTAACAAATTATGATCTGACACATTTAATGCATAATTTATCTGAATTTGAGATACTTCATTTCTCCCCACCAGAATTTGATTAGCATTACCAATTTTTTCTTCCAGGCACTGTTCCATGTAATCTTCGGCCACGTATGGCGACTTCCAGCCTCCAGATTATTTCAATATTGAAATATCTGCACCAGAACCAACCAACAGTCGCCGAGGAGCTCCTAGTATTAAGGTCCGTATAACTTTCTGGATGAGATGTTTCCAAGCATTTAGCGAAATGTTAGAAAAGTGATTAATTCCGACTACTATACTGAAGGAAGAATTGACGGTGTTCTACATTTCTTGATCGAAGTGATGCATACTTTCTCTTTAGTTATTTATTTAATTAATTAATTAATTAATTAATTAATTAATTAATTAATTTATTTGTTTTTGTTTATTTATTGATTTTTTATTTATTGATTTGTTTATTTATTTATTGATTATTTTTTTATTTATTGGTTTATTGATTTATTGGTTTATTTGTTTATTTATTTATTTATTGATTTTATTTATTTATTGATTTATTTATTTATTTATTTAGTTATTTATTTATTGATTTATTTATTCATCGATTTATTTATTTATCGATTTATTTATTTATTTATTCAGTTATTGATTGATTTATTATTTATTTATTTATTTATTGATTCATTCATTGATTCATTCATTCATTCATTCATTTATTTAGTTACCTATTTATTTATGTATTTAGCTAGTAGGCAAAGTGAGTACAAATTCAAAATTATACAACAAAAATGTTTCTAGCCACTACCGTAAGAATCATGCTAGTGTACTGTGTGGTCTTAGCCAATAATACGATATAAAATTTACAAATACAGTTTACTAAATACACTCTGTGCATTTCTGCGGGGCTTACGCTATTTTCTTTCTTGTTGAAAATCGTGACCAGACGTCCTCCTTTGTCCGGACATGTCCTTCTTTTTAGGCCTTTGTCCGGGGTCCGGGCGGATTTTTAAAAATCAAGAAATGTCCTCCTTTTCGTCACTCGTATGCCTGATATTTTGAAATTATCTGATTTGACGCCTTTTTCAAGTAATTTTCCTGTAGATGGCAGCACCATCGACGGAATATATTCTTTGCCAACGATCATAACTCTCTTTGCCCCTCCTTGTTATGGTCGTTGCACAGAGCCCTGATCACATATATAACAGATTGCTCAGTCTTATAGGCTTTGACGGAAATAACTATTAACAATTTCACTATGCTGCCATCTAGCTACTGCATAAGAAATCACGTTATAACTCTCTTTTGAATAGCGTATTGTACTTCCATCCCTGATCACGTATATAACAGATTGATCACTCTTATGGACATTGGAGGCAGCCGCTTTTATCAATTTCACTATGCTGCCAACTAGCGACAGTAGAAGCAGTCAGATTATAACTCCCATTTGAATTGCGTGGAACAACTGTACTTTCATCTAGCGGTCGTTACTAATCGACAATGGCGATCCTGGTGGTTGTTCTCTTCTACAAGTTACCGTTTTTAACATTGGGATGGCCAATCTGTTGTATATTATGTGATCTAGGCTCAGAGGTAGCTAGTAAATCGAGAGATCGATGTGCTAATGTAAATCTAAATAGATATTATCTGTCCTCTTTAATAATTATAGTTCCCCTGACTTTCATATGTAGTAGCAACTGTAAAATCATTATTATTATTATTATTATTATTATTATTATTATTATTATTATTATTATTATTATTATTATTAAGTTTTTAAATAATTATTTTGTAATAAAATAGATATTGGCGTACCGTAATTTAAAGTATAATATAGGCCTAAGCCTAAATCTAAGTACATATTTTCTGGCCTCTTTTTTCGAACAATGTCCTCCTTTTTAAAGCTTTGTATCGTCTTCTTATCGATGTGAATCTGGTCACCCTATGAATATGCGTTATTATGTGTTTTTGAGTGTGGTATTTTCACGGTCAAATAAGATCCTTCCTCTTCTTTATCATCAGTTCTTCCCTTTATAAGTCCATCTCGGCGACAATAACCCCATTAACAAAGTACTTTCTTCATAAGAAACGTGCTATCAGGCGCTCCTAGTAAAACTTTGCTTACAGCTTGGCTCATAAAATCCTTTGCCTCTTAGCTCTACACCAGCCAACTTCCTTTTGAGGAAAGCTTTCAGTTTAGCAAACTTGCTTATGTCCATATTTTGTTTAATAGCTAAAGTAGATTTAACATAGAGTATATCTTGACCGAAGACTTGATTACTTCAGTACCTTTGACTTCTCAGCAAAATACGGTAACTGTACAGATACTGCTATCTTTAGAATTTCTTTTTGTTTAAACCATTGGAAATATAAGTTCAGGGGTGCCACAGGGCAGCGTTCTGGGTCCATTACTCTTTATAATATACGTAAATGATCTATGTCAGGATATTACATCAAATGTGAGGCTATTTGCAGACGACTGCATTATCTATAGAAAGATTAGAAATAATTCAGATGTAGATGCTATTCAAACAGACTTGAATAAAATTTATAACTGGGCGTTAAAGCATAGGATGAAAATACATGGTTCTAAAAGTAAATCTATAACATTTTTTTTAAACCCGAGAGGAAACTAGTCTTAATTACGAATTCAGTGGTGTTGTAATTCCGCAAGAACAATGTTGTAAATACCTAGGAGTGTATTTAAACTCCAAACTTTCTTGGGGAGAGCATGTTGATAATGTTACGGGTAAAGCATGGAGGGCACTTCACTTTATTATGAGAATCTTGAGAAAGGCTAGCTCCAAATCGAGGGAAATAGCATATCTAACGTTAGTGCGACCGTTAATGGAATACGGAACTACGTGTTGGGATCCCTATAGAATATATCAGATAAATTCCTTATAAAGAATCCAGTATAGGGCAGCTAAATTTGTTAAGGGTAAAAGAGAAGATGGAAACGATACGATAAAAGAACTTAAATGGGAAACTTTGGAAAACAGACGTAGGAAAACTAGAATAACATCACTGTATAGAGCACATCTAGGTCAGAAAGCATGGGTAGACATAACGGCTCGGTTAGAAAAGCCAACGTACTATGGTAGGAACGATCATGATTTTAAAATCAAATGTAGGAAACAGAAAACGGATGTAGGTAAATTCTCATTTTTAAATAGAACTATAAATGATTGGAATGACCTACCTGCAGCGGTCTTTGAGGGCTGTCCTTCCTTAAGGAGATTCAAGAATAATTTAAAAGTTGTGTATAAAGTGAAAATTAAAATTAAGGTGACATTCAACATTTAATTTTTTAAGGTGACATGTATTTATCTAGCCTGTCGAGTTTACTTCCTTGGTTTGAATTGTAAATTATTTAAAAATAGCGTGTAAGAGGGCCTTAGACTAGAAATGTTTAGTTTAAATGTAGTTCTGTTTATAAGTATGCATAAGGATGTAATTATTTGACTTATTTGAACTGTTGTATCAGTGAAGCGAGGTGAGTCAGTGAAGTTATGGTTTTACAGTGCAGTGAACAGTTCCGATCAGTGATAATTTATAGCGTCAATGAAATGTGTTCTATAGTGTCAGTGAAATGTGTTACAGAGTGTCAGTGAAATGTGTGCTAAAGTGTCAGTGAAATGCGTCATAGTGCCAGTACAGGGAATAAGATGAGAGTAAAGTGAAATACTATTGAAACGTATGTAGGACCTATACATAATTATGTAGGTTGTGTTGTAAAATTAGGTGTTTTATTTTATGTTTTATTATTATTGTGTTAAATTGTATTGTGTATTCTTATTGTATTGTGTATAAAATTGTATATGTGTTGTAAATTGTATTATGTATTGTAAATTTTATTGTGTATTGCTTATCATTTTAACTGTGTATTGTTAATATTGTATATACCACTGCCACCGGGTGCTTGCCCACTTGCAGTGTAAATAAACACATACAATAATAATTTGCTTGAATTGATTGCCTGGTTTGTTTTTTCCGAAGTTTTTCCCAACCATAAAGCGAATGTCAGGTAATCTATGACGAATCCTCGGCCTCATCTCGCCATGGCATGTCAATTAGTCCATCTATGCTACATCATATAATGACGACTTTATTGTACCAACACAATTTTATGTTCAATACTATTCTGCTCAGGATGTTTAGTAAGCTGATAATCTGAAATTGACGTCTACACTGATTTTCGGAAAGCTTCTCCTTTTACTTCCGCTCCACATTCATATAATCTCTCTGGTCATGATCGTTAGTCAATGAAGGAAAGATCGATAATCGATATTCGTTTCGGCGCGGTATGAGTGGTCAGATGTTGGAGAGCCGGGTTCTACGCAGTGGAGTGTCTAATATCTACATAAAATCAGTCCTTTTTATATAAGTTAGACTTCACCTGGCAAAATTTGTTGCAGATTTGAATTATTGTATGTGTATATACGGTGGGTTATCCAAGGAGTGAAGGAAATGTATAAAAAAAGAGGAGAGAAGTAAGCAAAAAGTGCCAGTGTCAGTAATCTACACTCGGGTCTCTTGTTTTAGTATCAATGTCGCCATTACGCGTGTATTTCCTGGAACAAGCAGCTTGTTGGTGAAAGAGTTTAATACGTTACAAGTTAGAGCGTTCGAAATAATGTGGTATTCTGCTGAACAATTATTAAAAATACTGAATTTGGTGTCGATGTGATGTGTGTGAATTGTGCTTACGAAATTTAATGTTACAATTAGGTAGAACGAATGCAGAAACCTGACTATATTTTCAACAGAACTGTTGCTGTGATTAAGTTGTGTAGCGTTCTCAGAACTCAATATCTTGTGTTGTCGAACTTTAAGTACTTATATGCTGCAGCATAAAGTTTTACAACCATGGAAGCACGTCAAAAGCGTGGTGAGTTGCTACTATTTTGTTAAATGCAGGAATGTTCGTTTTAGTGCCTTGTTATTAGAAGCTATTAGCATACCAATGACCATTTGTACCACTTTAGCCTTCCCCATGTTATTATTGGAAATTATATGAAGCTTACACTTTTTATGAGACTACCAAGCAATTAGTACCGGTTACGATTTCCATTCATTAAATTCCGTACCGTACATAGTAACACATTTATTTTCTGCCAGTTCGTTACGTATAGTATGGAACACTTTTCAACAAATTATGTATACAATACTTAAAGAATATTAATGCAGATGTTGATATCAGTTTCAAACTCGGTAATTAGCTATGTAGCAAGCATCAGTCAGGCCATCTTCTCGTAATAGAGAGCCAATCACATTACCAAATATATAATTCATTCAGTCAAAGTTTTCTGCCCAAGAGCAGGTCTTTCACTGCAAACCCAACATTCTCCAATCTTTATTATTTTCCACCTTCCTCTCAGTCTCCGCATATGATCCATATTATCTTAATGTTGTCTATCATCTGATATCTTCTTCTACCCCGAACTCTTCTCCCGTTCAGTGCATCCTTCAGCAGACCGTTTCTTCTCGGCCAGTGAATAACCCAACCAATTCCTTTTTCTCTTCCTCATCAGTTCCAGCATCATTATTTCTTCACCCACTCTTTCCAACACAGCTTCATTTCTTATTCTGTCCATTTCACACGCTCCATTCTCCTCCATATTTCAAATGCTTCTAGTCGTTTCTCTCCACTTTGTAATGTCCATGCTTCTGCTCGATAGAATGTCTCACTCCACACAAAGCACTTCACTGGTCTCTTCCTTAGATCTTTTTCAGGTCCGCAGAAGATGTTCCTTTTTCTATTAAAAGCTTCCTTTGCCATTGTTATCCTTCTTTTGACTTCTCGGCAGCAGCTCATGTTACTGCTTATAGTACCAAATATGGACATGTATTTTAATTTTATGATTCATATATTGTCATTCTCTTTACATTCTAACGGGAAAATATGTGCTCTGGACTGGAAGATGACAGCCTGGTCGATGCTTACCATAGAATTATTCTACTGTCTTTATATTGAAAGAAATGATTTTTTTGTTACCTCCATATCACGAATATTTTTTAATTAGGTGTATATCTAGATTATTTTCGACCATGACACAGTATATAGAGATGTGATATGAATCACTACCGTGCGGTCTCCATTTCATAAAAGTGAGGACATTAAATAAGACAAAAAAAAAAAAACCTTGCGCTAGGCGGTGTTTGAACCTATTGTCGCTTATGAACAATAATTCTGGAAAGATAGGCATAATTCCAATTATCAGAATGTTAAAAATGTGCAGATATTATTTTAATGGAAGTAGATTAACTAAATTAAACAATTTATTATGAGCAGACTAGGATGAAACATGGATCTCTTTTACACACAGCACACGAGAGAAAAACTTACTTAGCCTAAATCATTAAATATAACCTCAAAACTGTAGCACACCTCTGTAGAGACAAGATGTGACCACTACAAAACTGATGTCTTTACATTATTTTAGAAGTATTGACTGTAAATCAACTAGGAAAGTAGTTCTATCTTCTCTTTCCATTGAATCAATAAATATAATGACTTGAAATAGGCCTACACTCATAAAAATTAACAACTGTATTACACTGAAATTATTGGTTAAACTAGCGCTGAGTTAGTTCTTTTCGTACTGACGTACTCCACTTACACCATCAGGTGTTTAAGGCTCTTTCCTCAGTCATTTCAACTTAACTTTGGTGATATTATGAAAATTTCACGCTAGTGTACACTCAGGTTATGCTTTGCATAGGCTTATACGAATATGTAAGAGGTTAGCTTAGTCTCGTCATGCCTTGCATATACGAATCTGTGCATGCTGGACAAAGACTGGTGATTTTTCGTTTTGTGATGGTATCAGTACTGGCCTGTAATAAGGTAGCGTAATAGCTGACTTTCACTTCCGAAATCACCAGAACTAACTGTGCGCTAGTTTCATCCATTTCAAGCAATCTTCTCACAGCAGAAAATACATATTGATAACCTTGTTGGATTTGTATACAATATCTGTTTGTACCCTGTGCTTACAAAACTGTAGAAATCTTTCTACAGCTCTGTTCTTAGAATATTTCCTGAGAAATAGTTGGGTAATTTTAAAGATACGATGGATAGGCCGTAACGTCATGTGGCTAACGAGAAAGAAAGGCTTTGGTACGAATTGGAGTCACGTGATTATCATGGTCTAGTCATGGCCCTCTTGACAATCGCCTAATATAAATACATGTTCAAAGTTCTAAAAAACAAAGGAATTTCTATATTAAACTGAAGTTAAACGTGTATTTACAAATAAACTTGTTCAATGTCGTCCATGTTATGAGTAATAATGTGACGTCGCGCCGTAGCCTGTCTTTCTCGTTAGCCACGGTAACATCACTGATGACGTCACGATCGTATTTGTAACAAATACAGCAGCCATATTGGGTTATAGTCACTATTTTTATAATACTTTTTATGAAACAGGTCACAAAATACTCAAATTTGACCAATTTTAGGAGGCTATGCCTCTTAAATCTCCCAAATATTCACTGCACCAAGAAAACTTCCAAACATCATATACCACAACATAAAAATGCTGTGGTTTTCATAAAATTTCTTGCGGTAATAACGACTATATTAAATATAATATGGCTATCAAATAATGTAGCGACGTGAACAATAAAGTTACGGCCATCCATTTTACACGACATAAAAGTAGAAAGGTACTCAAGAAATTAATAAAATTGCTCATCCACAATAAAATTCAAAATAACAGACATAATTTCAAACTACATTAATATTTACAGTATATTTATCAATGTACACTTGACTATGCATCTACGCAAAAATTAATACAATAATTATGCTGTTGAATATAATAAACACCTAACAACTAAACCATGTATTTTTCGTAGTACGCTGTCCTCTTTCCACACATATAAATCAATCCGTAGGGGTAATTACGTTTCTCAAATCGCTTGCAAATCTTTACACTTCGCTCCACAAACCACAAAAGCCTTCAGAAATTAAAACACTCTCCACACTCCTCAGATTATGAGCTACACTAAACCTAGTAATCGACGATCACACGCCATGTCCAACTTTGAAATGTCAGAAAGTTCAAATGTCAAAACAGAAACGATATACTGCACACTCCACCTATCGATCCATCGTTCACAATACCGCCATCTTATAACGATAACTTATGTCACGTCCATTCAATCATAGTTTTCTGTCCAAGTGCAGGTCTTTCAGTGCAAATCCAGTAATCTCCAATTTTTCCTATTTTCTGTCTTCCTAATGAAGTCAAAATGTTCACATGTCTTTAAAATTACGAAGAGTTGTATAATATCTTTTGAACAATATATTGCATATCGATGTGAAAAGCAACCATTTTGTATTGCAAACAGTTATTTAAAGTGTGAGCTTGACAGCCGACTTCATTCAGCTCTTGCTCTCTCTTAAAGAACGTAAGAGTTTGGTGATTACATTATTCGTGAAGGCTCTTGAAACCCCACCAAACATGGTGTTATAATTATGGTATTAATTATTGTTTTGTCAAGAATTCCAGACTTTGTCACAGTTGTATGCACATATTCTGCAATAGTATGCGCAGATTCATTCGGTTTTGTTTGAATGTCAGTAGCAACACCTGTCTTACGGTCTTTTTCGAAGGTGACTTTGTCGATCGAAGTTTTCTTGTTTTAATTTTTGACACGTTGATATTTCAATATAAATTTTCTTGCCCATTATAATAATCTGACTAGATACTAAACCGATCCGAATATTTTTGCCAAAATGCTATTCTCGAACATGTTTGATTTATTTTCAATTATTTTAGTTCAAATTGGTTTTTTTGAAAGAATTTAAAATAATACAGTAATAATAATAATAATAATAATAATAATAATAATAATAATAATAATAGTAATAGTGGTAATTATTTACTTCAGCGTTGTCATACTTTTCTATCGTTTATGAAAATAATTGAACAAGTGTTGAACGACATACGGTAATAAATAACAGTGTATGTGGCCATTGTGAACGGTCAGTGAAAGTAAATAGAAATAGTTTTGTTTTTAATTGCGGTAAATATTATACAGAGTCAGTGTCAGTTTGGTCAGTAATCCAGGTGACCTTTAAATCAGGTGTGTCGGCCATGTGCTATGGTTTAGTCCCATTTAACCTACTTACTGAAGACTTTTTTTATTCTATCGGATAAATTTATCTAAAGCTATACTTTAGCATTCGTGAACCTTAACAATCATTGTTCCCAGTGGGATTTTCAGTTTTCACTCACAAGGATATTTGTGGATTTCGAAGTATCAATACACAATTGCTGCACTCTCATTATGGAGTCAAGCAAAAATGTTGTGCAAAGAAATTTTACGATGTTACATTTGTTCAGGTCAAATTTCTGCACATTTAATGAACAAAACTAAAACTCTTTCAATAATTGTCAAAATACACTGCTCTCTTAAATTGATCGAGTTTATTACGAATTCAATCAATGGCTTTCCCAAAACACGCTATGAAATGTTTAGTATAAAACAGTTTTTTTTTCTTAAAAAGGAAGCAAAAGCGAGAAAAATTGTATTAAACTTTTTATTTGAAATATCTCAAAGAACAACCTCCGAAATTAATGACATTACTTACGGTTCACTCTGTACTATATCACGTTGGCCATTTCTCATGTTATGAAATGGTAACATAAAGAACAACCACCATCAGAGCCTCCAATGTCGAAAAGGAATTTTTTGGTAACGACCGCGAGATGGAAGTACAGTTGCTCCATGCAGTTCCATATTTTTTTTTTTTTAATTGGTGGCACTTTATATGGCAGTTCCATAAGGATTTATATAACGTGACTTCTTTTGTAGTAGCTAGGTGGAAGCATAGTGAAATTGATAAAAGTGGTTGAAAGTCCATTAGGCTGATCAATCTATTATATGTGATTAGGGCTATCTAGATGAAAGACTAGCGCGCTAACGCTGGGCCACAGATGCGGCTAAATATCTATGTTACTGAAATGATTTAATAGTCTTCAGTTTTATAAACAACCTTAATGAAGATGATGTATCAACACAAGGACCGGATTCAAGGCGGGGTAGGGAAGCATAGGCGGAGAGAGAACCGTTTCCTTGGGGGGGGGGAGAAAACCATAGAATCTCCATATAGCGGGGTTATGGGTGACATCATTTACCTACTCCCTCCTATTATAGCTTGATCGTGGTACAGTATATCGAAATATGATAATTTAATAAAGGCATTTTCGGGGGCATGTTTCTTACAGTGTTACATCCACATCCGCGATGTTTCGGACCGAGTTGTATAAGGCTTGAACTGTAGGTCTAATACAAATAATTATAATAGGGCCTGGTGTACATTATAGTGTACATTGTTTCTTTTTTTTTTTTTTTTTGGAATGTCTTCGATACTTTTAAATATTTTGAAAAATTCAATGTGATAGAAATGGAGAATATTTTGAAACATTTCTATACCTGAATTAAAAATAAAATTTAAAATTTTGGGGTCCAGGGGTCAAAATTGTCCCCAAATTTTGGTTCTCTGTGAAAACTTAATTTGGGAATTTTGGATCCCCAGAATGATTATGTGACCAGTTTTTTGTATACCTATAAATTCAGGTCTGAAGGGGTTAAAACAATCTCCCTCTTTTTCTGTCTCGTTACCTTCTTGAAGATATAACTATGAAATGCAAACTCTAATTATTGTATTTAATCTCGTCTTTAAGTTTACACATTATACCGGAATCACTTTACTTTTTTCTGCATTGTTGTACACTATGTTATTCATATTTCTCCAAGTGGCGGCCTGAAGACCTGCAGACTTGTACAGGCTGTTACTAAAGAAATATTACAGTGCTTCTATTCCTCAAATGAGGTATAGAAATTCTTACACATTCAGAAATTTAAAATAAATATTATAGTCCAGACACATGATCTGAAGACATTAATTCATCAATTTAAGAACAGGAACTTAATCATAAACAAAAGCAAAAAAAGATCTTGTAGTTTCCTAGTACCCGGTACTCGTTACATAGGTCGTTTTTATGTTTACACAGTGGCTCCTTTCTGAAAATAATTTTAATAGTTTGTTACTAGATGTGATTCTAGTCAGTTTGTAATATATTTTTGAATGTGTTCTTAGGTTAGGTTAGGTTAGGTTAGTTTACTTTACTTTAGGATGTAGTTCATTTTCGACAAAAGAAAATAGTTTTATCGTTATCTATAATAATGTGCTCTTAGGTTAGGTTAGATTAGTTTAGGTTGTAGCTCATTTCCGACAAAAGAAAATATTTTTATCGTTATCTATAATAATGTGTTCTTAGGTTAGGTTAGGTTAGGTTAGGTTGTAGTTCATTTCCGACAATTGAAAATATTTTTATCATTTTTCTTTTCAGACAGGAACCACTGTGTAAACACAAACACGACCTATGTAATGAGTACCGGGTACTAGGAAATTACCAAATATCTTTTGAATTCAATATTTTCTAACGTTAGTAGAAAAAAAAAATTCAGACAAGTTTGGGGGAGGTGCAGTGCCCCCATAACTCCGCCTATGTAGGGAAGTGACACGTCTTTCTCAGTTTAAGCTTCGATCTCAACGTAATGCTTGTGGGACATGGGGCTGACACAGTGATACGTTCTCTTCCTCCCCACCCCGATCGCCATTCGACCCAGGCACCGCACAACCCCTGCGGCGACAGACTGGCTTGACCAGTCGGAACGTTCGTTTTAAGTCTTCACCTTTGACCAGACATTTGACTGCACCGAATATAAGGGGCTTCGGTCTTTTTTTATCGCTGCGTAGGAGGGAAGAATGAGTAAATGTGACATCTTTATAAATTACTACCTCTATTACATCCGTGGTCAATCTTGGTGACTTGCGTCCACCCCGGGCAGCAGACGTAGCTGGTTTGCCTCGTGATTTTCGTCTCGTAAACAGTCCTGTAAGCGGTCTCGTACACCAAGCTGCAAAGTGAACAAAACAGAGCTGTCAAGTATCCATATTTTTATTGCACACAGACAAGACGCCAATTTCAGCGCTGCTAATAATTTCATATCTCCTATCATAATCTTTTTCCTCATATTCCTCTTTCTTCCACTGTCACATTGATACGAGAAATCCAGACATTGAATTTGAAAGTACGGTATCCATTATGTAATAAAATAATTCACTGCGTATTTAAGTTATACTAAGTACTATTACTACTGCTACTACCATATGGGTAGACATAACGGCTCGATTAGAAAAGCCAACGTACTATGGTAGGAATGATCATGATTTTAAAATCAAATGTAGGAAACAGAAAACGGATGTAGGTAAATTCTCATTTTTAAATAGAACTATAAATGATTGGAATGACCTATCTGCAGCGGTCTTTGAGGGCTGTCCTTCCTTAAGGCGATTCAAGAATAACTTTAAAAGTTGTGTATAAAGTGCAAATTAAAATTAACATTTAATTTATTTAGCCTGACGGGTTACTCCCTTAGTTTGAATTGTAAATTATTTAAAAATAGCGTGTAAGAGGTCCTTAGACTATAAATGTTTAGCTTAAATGTAATTCTGTTATAAGTATGCATAAGGGTGTAATTATCTGTCTTATTTGAACTGTTGTATCAGTGAAGCGAGGTGAGTCAGTGAAGTTATGGTTTTACAGTGCAGTGAATAGTTCCGATCAGTGATAATTTATAGCGTCAATGAAATGTGTTCTATAGTGTCAGTGAAATGTGTTCTATAGTGTCAGTGAAATGCGTCATAGTGCCACTACAGTGAGTGAGATGAGAGTAAAGTGAAAGACTATTGAAATTTATGTAGGGCCTATTACATATGTAATTATTGTGTTAAATTGTGTTGTGTATTTTTATTGTATTGTGTCATGAAATGTGTTCTGAAATGTGTTCTATAGTGTCAGTGAAATTTTAGTTGAGTGAGATTTGAAAGACTTTGAAACTTATGTAGGGCCTATTACATATGTAATTATTGTGTTAAATTGTGTTGTGTATTTTTATTGTATTGTGTATATAATTGTATTGTGTATTGTAATTTTATTGTGTTTTGTTTATATTGTGTATACCATGCCACCGGGTGCTTGCCCACTTGCAGTGTAAATAAACTACTACTACTACTACTACTACTACTACTACTACTACTACTACTACTACTACTATTATCATCATTATTAACATCTTGAGACGAACCGGGATGAGAGAGCTGCGCCCGATTTTTGCAAGCACTGATAGTCTTTCTCTAAGTTCTCCAATTACCAAATAATGGTCAGAATTACAGTCTGCACCCCTGAAGGTTCGAATGTCTACTATACTAGTATGTTTTTTTTTATTTATCAAGATGTGATCCATCTGGTTATGTGTCAATCCATCTGGAGAAGTCCTAGTATATTTATGTATATCCTATGGGGGAATGTTGTACTTTTGACAATTAAATTTTTTGATGTCGCAAAGTTGACTAACCTAACTCCATTGTCATTACTAGTTACGTGTAGGCTCTTTTTTCTAATAGTTGGTTTAAAAATATCCTCCCGTCCTACTTTAGCGTTGAAATCCCCCAATAAAATGTTCATGTGATATCTAGATTACTGGTCAAAAGTTTGCTCCAATTCCTCATAGAAGCTATCCTTTATATGGTCGTATTTCTCTTCTGAGGGGGTGTGAGCACTTATAACTGCGATATCGCACCATCTACCCTTAAGTACTAAATATGATAATCTGTCACTGATAAATTAGACCTTTTTGCTGCTGATTTGATTATTTTATGAACAAAGAATCCTGTTCCTAATTGGTGATTATTGTTTCCTTCCCCATAATACAAGTAATCTCCTATCTGTGATATGCTATTCCCATCTAACCTAACCTCTTGTACTCCCACGAAGCCTATTCTATATCTAGCTAAATTTTTTGCTACTAGTGTTACCCCTACTGTTCTATAAAGACTAGTTACGTTCCACGTACCAAATCTCACAACCTTATTCCTTTGCTGTGGTCGTGCCAGAGAATCTGTCCCATTCCGAGGCTTATTGTATGGATTCGTAACAGGCTGTTTTTTTTACGGTGATGGGTTATTAGCCCTTCGCCCAACCCCCAAGCTGGAGGACCACCTCTTATCGGTTGTCCACGACAGCTTATTCAATATATTCGCAGCTACCCTCCATATTTGGAGGCCGTCTCCTCTATCCGCAACCTGAGGACGCGCCATGCCGTGGTGATAGGGACCCACAATACATGGAATAATGTGGCGATCAGTACAGAAAATAGTGGAGCGTGTGGTTTAACTGAGTCAGGCGTTTCCGATATTAGAAACAGTAAAGGTTGGTTCACAATAAACCGGGAACGAGAACCAGAATGAAAACTAGAAGCAGAGGACGTGAATGTGAAAATTTTTTATTCACAATAAACCGAGAACCGACTATGCATATCGATATGCATGTCAATAACGACATGTAAAGTCGATATTCCGCATTCTGATGTTATTTGTGTATAATTGACCAATGGCGTTCTCTCATGAGTACAAGGCAGCCAATATAAACACAGTTTAACCTACTTCGAAATTTCAACTGAAACATTTCATTAGGTACGGTACTATAAATATGTCCATGCATCTTTATTATCACAACCTGTTTTAAGTCTAACATAACGTAAAATAATTAGAGAAGAAACATTTGTAATTGAACAAAAATGAACACAACAGTAGTTATTGAATTGAAGCATGAATGTGTAGTGTGTAATACAACCAATACAGTAATAAAATATGATTCACTTACGATCGGTGTTCAAAGATGCAGCTATTGACAGTCACGTATTCTCCTTCATTTTCTCATCTTTATACGAGGCGCGCCGCTTATCGCAAACATGAGGATTTTCCTCAACACTCAAAATTAGAATCTCATCAAATAAAACTTACTCCATGATGCGCAGCACAGAACAAAATGATGCATAGGTTATGTCACGGTCTTCTTGCTACAAAATATACGACGACAAAATAGCTTTTAGATGGCAATAGAATGAATCTAGTGGGCTGTGATCGGAAGCGTGAACGCCAAAGTTGAAACTTGGCCAACTCTCCGTTCCCGATCCCGGGCTTCGGCAAGATTTTCGTTAATTGTGAATGCTCACATTTAAATGTACACATTTTAATAATTTTACCGTTTTCGTTTTCGTTCCGATTCTCGTTTCCGGTTTATTGTGAACCACCCTTAATAATTACTTCGGTTGATCCAAATGACGCATGTAGGGCGGAAATATTTTCTCTGCCAAGTAGCTAGAGTCGCTCCTGGATTGTGCCATGTTTCGCAGACGGAGCGATTGCTGATCCGGTTATCATACCATCCTTCCTACTTGCAAGATGTTGTGTAGCTTGAAAATAGCGTTGAGAATGGAGACAGCACGTAAATACATGTCAACGCCTTTTCCGTGACGCTAATTTACACTTTCAATAAGGAGAAATTAAAAGACCGCGAAGACTCGCGCCTGACTAGCTGTGAAATCATGAAGAATTGCAATAAAATATGCACGTCCAGTGTTTCCACACACCTTGCTATCACCGTATCGCGCTCATTACTAATTTATTAGGTGCTGGAGAACCAGATTCTCGGCTGATAGGACGGCTTTTAAATGACTTGAATAAAAATTCTTTAATCTCCGAAGTGCTATCCTACTTGGCACAGGTACTGGTCTGGGTAGACAGGCTACCGTGTAGATAGTTGTTTTAACGCGCCTAACAACCGTGCTGCGTGTATTCTGCATTCAGGTGAAACTAAAAATAGAGGATTTAATCTGTCAGGCGATAAGCGAACTCCTCCCCTTAGTCGTGTTAAATGTATTCCAATCAGGATCGTTATATTCAGCAGAGCCACACTCTGTAAATACTGAAATTATCTGTGGTATGCACGTCTTTCGTGACCCCACCTCTGAATGTCTGTAAGTTACACGTTATTATGAGTTCTTTGCACCTCGCAACATGAAGGTAAAGCCTTGAATGTCTAATAGCTGGGAACGTTTGACGTCCGACTTTACGATATTTAGAGAAATTTAGTGTTATTTTCCTTCCTGACTTTTTAACGTGTAACGTCTAGTATAAGTTATTCGACCTATGCTTATATAAAAAATACAGGATTTTATTGAACGGAAGTTACACAGACGTCATTCAACTTCGGTTGCCATGCAAATACGTCATATACGATAAACTCAACAATGTGAACTAGTTTATTCCTATGTAGAAAGGGGAGTCCACATATTTTATATCCTCTACACAACCTACTTGGAAGATTTTATTATAATCCAAGGGGGTCCACTTCTGTGAATAACTGTTAGCATATCTGACTGTGAAACGAGTGGGTCCGAGTTCAAATTCTGGTTGGAACAAGTTATCTGGTTGAGAATTCCCCTCTCCCAGTAAGGGGTTAGGTACAGCTTACAGCAGTAAAATTTCTTTCCTCCATTGAAAATTAGTATGTATAAAACACTATCCTTCTGCTATATGAAACAAATATTTTTACGATTTAAAAAATTATTTACATTTTTGTTTTCAAAATTCAGTTCACTCTGCAGTGATGAAACGTTTCCCACAGAACTCAAAAACTGTCCAACATTCTGTGATGAAATATTTTGTGTGTATTTATGCATTTCATATCTACAATATGATGCAAGATCACTTTTCTACCTTTGATAGATTGTCTGATAAAACATGAATTCATTTAAAAAATGCTCAAATATCACAAAATAAAAAAAATATATTATTTATTGAGGAATCTAGTTGAAAGAGCATGATATTGTAAATAAGGGTTTCAGCAATAAAATAAAAGAGAGAGAACATGAAAAAGTTAACAAGTTTATAGGTTATGAGGGAAAAGCTTCATACTGCGCAGTAAACTGCCACCATTATGAATTTTGAAAAACAAAAATTTTTATCGTAAAAATATTCTTTTCATATAGCAGAAGGATAGTGTTTTACACATACCTATTTTCATTACTGTACAAGATACAGTAATGGAGGAAAAAATGTTGAATATTTCTAAAAATTTTACTGCTGTAAGCTGTATCTAACCCCTTAAGAGCAAATGCTGGGTAACTTTCTGCTCTGGACCCTGGATTCATTTCGCTGGCATTATCACCTTCATTTCATTCAGAAGCTAAATAACCTTCGCAGTTGATAAAGCGTCGTAAAATAAACCAATAATAATACTAATACTAATAATAATAATAATAATAATAATAATAATAATAATAATAATAATAATAATAAAAATCCATAAGGGGTTACGATATAGTCCAAAATATCGTTAATAAGACATTTCCCTCCTAGCAAAATATTATTCCCCTTCAAAAAACACAGCGCCCTCTAGAAACATTTGAATGTTTCAGTAGGCCTATATGGAAATTTCATCACTATAGAATTTTGTTATTCTAGGTTTAATTTGCAATTCAGTAAATACAAAAATATTCTTTGTTCTTAACTTCTATGATAAATTGTCTAGCTTGCATTAATCAGGTAATCTTCTCGTACTTTAATTCTTATTGTAATTGTAATTGTAAATTTAATATTAATTGTAATTTTATTCTTCATATTATAGTTGTAATTCCCTGGTAGAGGGGCAGAGAAGGCCTAATGGCCTTATCTCTACCAGGTTAAATAAATAAATAAATACTAATGTCGTTCTGAGCAATGCTTCTATACCAGAGCTAAAATGTTCGATGCTCTGTATCTCATATTCAAGATTTTTGTAGTTAAGTTCTTGAAAAACAGAGATCGTTTCAATTCTTCTTAAAGTGTAGATATTGTTTATAGGCTGAGGTCTGCTGTGAAATGAAAAAAAAAGAATTGTACAAAATTAGGAAAGAACATGCATAGATCAGTTGTTCATATTAAATGTTGAAAATACGTGTTCTGTCACTTGGATTTCTTGTCTCAGATCATAGTGAATTATGTTTTTACAATGTAAGAGTCTGATCCGTTGCTAAGCAAGTGACATCAGAATAGTGTAACGTACTGTGCGGCGTATCGGAAGCAAGTCGCTGCTGTAGGTTTGTTGTCATCAGTTTGTGGTTAAATTACAGATTAAAATGGTCGCGGAGAAATATTAGACTTCTCTACTCTCTCGTGAAGCACGTGGAACGTACGGGAACAGAGCGCGACGTTGCAAATAACAGCATCCTCCCTTCCCTTACCTCGACGGCAGTAGGTGAGCTGGTAGGCGGGTGGGTGGATCGGATGGAAGGTAAGGGCGGATGGAAAGCAAGGGAATGTAGCCTCTATACATGGCAGCATCGTGTCCATTTCCCTGTGTGGCGCCAGAAGGGCGAGTGACGTTTCCAGTTCCCACTGGCTGAGGGATCTGAGGAGTGGATTGGAGTTCAAAAATATATGTTGCAAAACTGTCAAAGGTGCTTCTTCGCTTATGGGAGCTTTACCAAATTCTTTGTATAATACTCGAGTCATCCGCAATTAGCTTACGACTTCAGCTCCGGCGCATTCACATGATAATCTCTGGGGTTTTGAGGTAATCGCATAGTTCTTGTTTTATTTTTGTTTTCATTTACTACTATTATTATTATTATTATTATTATTATTATTATTATTATTATTATTAAAATGATATTTCCTATTAAATGTCAATCTCCCCTATCTAATCTCTCTTCCGCATGTCATCTTTTCTAGGTTGGCAGGTCTGATTTAAATGCACTCTGCGATTGTAAAGAATGACATAAGACGTTTAATTTAGTATTTCGCCGATATGTCTGAACGCTTAGTCGCATAGTACTAATTCAATGCCATTGCTAAGCAAGTGACGTCAGATTTGTTTTTTCTAATGGCGTGTACTTGACTGTTATTCAGTTACCCATATGAAGTCAGTTGTGAAGACTAATTTACCGACAGAGTCGTTGCCCAGGGTGCGACATAGGAAGCTAGTCTACACTACATCCGCGATGAGATGAGATGATGATGGAGATTTGTTGGGATGCCACAGGGGAACCAGAGCTTCCGGAGAAAACCCCGGTGTTATCTGGACCAAGGGCTTGCCCAACATCAGTTATAAATAAATAGGGGGTACACCGGGGTTCGAACCCGGGTCCACAGGATTATAAGTTTGAAAGATGTTGAACGTTTCGTAACGTTTCATTAATTTCAGCTCGAGCATAAATGTTTCACGTTAAAAGACATTTGTAACAATATCTGATTGGGTCTTGTAATGCAGAACAATAAAGCATCTGATGTGGGAACTTACCGAATTCCATTGCAGTTTTTGTTGTCGAGACAACGTTGCGTGTAGGGTTTGAAAGCCGGCTTGCAGTAGGACTGTAATGTCTTCACAGGTTGTGTCACAGCCTTCTGAACGGAACACACGTGGCGCCTGGAAAAACACAGGTTGTGTAAGGTGCGTCTATAATGTTCTTTGTGTCCGATGGGTTCGTCTCCACGTATGAAAAACTTGTCTCACGGGAACATGAAATTCGACTCTCACACCGCAGTCTATCTGTGGGGCTTAATGATTTGTTTCAACTGCTGTCTTACAACCAATATTTTAAGCAAGCACATCGAACGTAGTCATATTTAACTTCCTCGTAGTTAGCCGCACCTTTAAGTGGGTAAGAAACTAAAATTAATGCGTCCAATAAACCAAATGCTTGTAGGCTTTCGTATTACTAATCCATTGTGGTAAAACAATTTAAGATTAATGTTTTAAGAAATCATCCATTCATGCTGCAAGTAATATTTATATATTCAGAGTCATTAGGTTCTAATCTTGACTTCTTTGGTATGTCGTCTATAATGTTCTTTGTATCGATGGGTCTCGTCTCCACGGAACTTGAATAAAACTTGTCTCACGGGAACATCCTTTCTTTTAACCCCAAAAGCCTATTCTTCATATCATCTTCGCAATTATCTGTGGGGCTTAATGATTTGTTTCACTACAGATATGTTTCACACATAATATTCACTTGGTCCTACCTTACACTTTAAGTGCAAGCTAAAATAAGAAACAGTGAAATTAATGCGTCCAATAAACCAAACCATTTTTTGTAAAAGACTATTTTTACTGACACTTTCCTATTACTAATCCATTGTGTTGAGTAAAACCGGGTGTTGCGTAATCAACGTTGAGAGTTTTGAGGCTGCTTGGAGCTCATAATCCTGCGTTTGAAACTCGCTTGGACTGTGGCACTCTTTTCCATCTGTTATAAGAATGACTTTTAATTACATCGTCAGAATAGGAGAAGAAATGTCAGAAGGAAGTGAAATAGGGAGAGGAGTATGACAAGGATGCTCTTAATTATCTACACCAGCGTTTCTCAAACTATGGTCCGCGGACCACCTGTGGTCCTCGTGGTCTGCTCTTGTGGTCCTTCAAAAAAAGGCAGAAGAAAAAATACAATTCAAACTAATTGTGTATCGCTCTATAGCTGAAAATATCAGAATTTGGAAATGACACATGGCAATCGCCTTTCACTTTTTCTTCCAGTATTGACATTTTATGAAATTAATTACCCTATCTATCTACAGACTTCCCACTGAACTCTCAATATCAAAAGAGGGATTTAAAGCACTATGAACGTGGTGTTTCTCGCTATCTTTTCCTTGCACATCTGAAGCTGCACCTGGGACTACACAAATTCATAATAGAGGAACGAACCTTTTGATGTATTTATGACTTTCTTAATAGTTTTGCCGACATCCAGTCTGCACATTGAAATGGTCACGTACTTTGCGTCGTACACCAATAATACAACTCTGAGATCACAATTTGAAACTTATTTTCCAAGTAAATATGACGAATTTTCATGGGTTTGTGATCATTTTCATTGCGATATTCAAACTAACAAACTTTCATTGAGTGAAAGAGAAAGTTAATATTCAACTCTCAAATAGACTGGACTTTAAAGAAACAAAAATGAATTTTCTTGTATTAACATTAGTAATTAGTTAATTAGTTAAATTAATTAATTTTTAATTAATTAATTCTATTTTAAAATATAAGTACAGTATACTGGTATTAAAATATGCTACAAAAATGATAAATTTACTTTCGAAGGGAACAAGAGTAAGGTGGTCCGCGGAACTGTTCTGACTTAAAAAGTGGTCCTCACTTCAAAAAAGTTTGAGAAACGCTGACCTACACTGTTCAACATCCACTTGGAGAATTTAGTGAAGAACCTATTTTCAGAACATGGGAGGAGTGATAAGTAGGAGGAAGAAAATAAACTATAAGATTTGCTGATGATACGGCATTGTTAGCAGAAGAGGAGTTGATACTAAGGCATATGCTACTGGAGCTAAATGACAGCTGTGAGCAGTCTGGGATCAAGATAAATGCAAATAAGACGAAGACCATGGTCATAGAAAGAAAATACCATCATCATCATCATCATCATCATCATCATCATCATCATCATCATCATCATCATCATCCTCACCATCACCATCACCATCATCATCAGTCTACACCTGTGGAGTAACGGTTAGCGCGTCTGGCTGCGAAACCAGGTGGCTCGGGTCCGATTCCTGGTCGGGGCAAGTTACCTGGTTGAGGAGGTTTTTTCCGGGTTTTCTCTCAACTCAATATGTTCAAATGATGGGTAACTTTCGGTGTTGGACCTCGGACTCATTTCACCGGTATTATCACCTTCATCTCATTCAGACGCTAAATAACCTAAGATGTTGATAAAGCGTTGTAAAATATCATCATCATCATCATCATCATCATCATCATCATCATCATCATCATCAATAATCTCTCATTGTTAGTGCAGCGTGGATCAGGATCCTATGGCGCACCCTGGGCAACGATTCTATCGGTAAATTGGTCTACACAACTGCCTTCGTAAGGGTGAATGATGAAAAATTAAGTATCGGCCTTCGAGTTGAGAAACGCAGAAAACTACATTGACTCTCGCTGCTGTATCAAATCATGCACATTTCTTGTCCATCTTATCTGTCATGTCGGTTTCAGAATCTCTCATCTTTCACAGCTTTGGCACTCGGTCTCAACAAGAAACTTCTATTCTTATACCTAAGCATAGAACATGCCGTTATTCTAAATCATTCACAGTCTACACCTCTCGAATCTGGAATCTCCTTCCTGCCGATATTAGAACCTGTCGGACGGTATCGTTTTTCAAAAATTACAATGAACAATATTACTTAATTCAATAGGCATAATAAATTTCTAAATTTCATTCGCTCTTAAATGCAATACACATAAGAAATATTTAATATACTGAGTTTTGTCGGACTAGTTTACTAGTTGTCTTAATATATTGAACAGTGATTATATTTAAATATCTAAATAATTGCATTTTTCCTTTATAAATGATAGTCCTAAGCAATTATCTTTATATTTTCAATGTATTCAGTTTAACTGGTAAATTAAATAAATTTCAGTAATTGCATTTCACAACGTATCTATTATTATTATTATTATTATTATTATTATTATTATTATTATTATTATTATTAGTAGTAGTAGTAAGTACCTGGTTAGTGAAGAGAAGTAGTAGGTAAAATTAAATATATTATTATTATTATTATTATTATTATTATTATTAAAAATTATTATTTAGTAAAAGTTTTTTTGGTTTTTGTTTGTTCTTTTTTATCTTTTTGGTAAGTCGGTTGAAACTGAAATCATTTAACTGAAAATTGTAACGCAGATCAGATATATCCATTACAGTTTATAGGTCTGTATCTTATTTTCATCTATCCCTCTCAGATAAATAAAATGACAAAATAGGTTTCAGCTAATAAACGCTACTTTTTCAAATATAATTAATGATAAAATGCTATTTTTTAAATCTTTATGCTGTAAATACAAAAAATGAATTGTGTAATTTCACACTTTCATTTGTAGCTGAAGATACTAATTTCTGGCCTGTGAAGGTAACCTTCAAACGGATGATGTCCTATTAACTCGCATGAAAGCTCCACACACACATTAATACTGCAATACTTTTTTTGTTTTCATGGTGGGATACGTGCACTGATTCTCATGTTGGTATTATAAACACCTTTGCGAGTAAACAATCTTTCATTCTTTACACTTCAACCTTTTATGGCTCTTTGTATTCTGAAAAATATTTCGTGATTGGTATTAGTTCCATTAAATTAGCTTGTTTTGACATACACTTTAATGACTTGGTGATCATACTGTATGCGATAGTTTTTGACCATACTGTGTAAGTATTTAATATACTGTTGAAAATTAAAAATTATAGTTGTGCCAAAGAGCAAGTTGCAGCTAATTTCTTGTGCAGTTAATTTTTAAAGACATTAAGACATAGCCCTGTGGTAAAAGTAGAAAACCGACATTAAGGGAATGCAAAAGACTTGTTATTGCCAGGAGGACAAACAAAAGTATTCGCAAAGTACATTAAACCGAGGAGCAAATTGTAATTCAAATTAACGCAGCCTTTAGCAAGTGCTTCAAAGTCCGTGCCATATATTTCTTGGAAGCAAGACTACCACCATGCTCTCACAGGAGGAGGAAAATACAGTAGACACTACGGTATGCTGTAGTCTGCATAGTAGTGGGGACGATCTCGAAGATCAGGCATTATTGAAATAAATATTGTAAAAAATTAAATAATACACTAATTATTTATAGGAATATAAATATTGGAAAATGTAAGTACAGTATGAGAGATAACTACACACTAAATGAATGACTGAATAAATAAATTAAGTAATAAACGAGTAAGTGAATAAGTGAACGACTGAGTGAGTGAATGAATAAATAAAATGTTAGACATTGCATCTTCTATTGTTTTTTCATCTACTGTATATAGGGTGAAAGTGAAATAACCCTGCAGATTTTTTAGAGCGAATAGCTAATGTTGTATGTAACAAAAACTGTAATACCATTTTGGTGGAAAGTTCATAGTTTTCCAAGAAAAAGTTTTTTTTTTTCAAATGTTTAACACCCTCTTATTTGATAACTATTGAGAGTAGAATCGTGATTTTTATCCATATCGATAGAAAATGTAATAAAGAATAATTTATATCCCTGCCGTATTTCAATAGCGTGGACGGTTTTCGTGTAAATTTAATTTAAAAACCACGAATTTCAAGCCACTGGACGAAGCGAACAGATTGCAACGTTGTATCAGAGAGGAAGGTTCACCTATGGAAACAGACCTGAGTTCGTTGACCTCTTACATCTGTATTACGAGAAGAAAGAGCAATATGTTAACGATGATGTTATCAGATTGCTGAAACTTCCAACTTAATTTTCTAATTAACCGTACATTTAATCATAAAACATAGGCTAATATAGGTTTTCTATTCATTTTAGTGTACCCTATCGTAGCTTTCTATCTGCAGGATTATTTCACTTCCACCCTGTATACTTTCTTCAGAAGGGGCATTGAAATTTTAATTGTCGATAAAAATACTGTATGTTAGCAGTGTTAACCAACGACTCAAATTGTTGTCGCGCTCAACTCAACATATTAAAAAGAAAAGAGAATCGTAGTTATCTGTTTTGTTAATCTGTATTAATAATAAATCTGTAGCCGAAATTTTTCTGGTAATTTTTTATTTTCCAAAAATAATTGGTCCTAACATATATAATTAACCACCCTGAAACCGAAAGTCGCTTTTTTGAAATTTTTGTTTGTCTGTCTGTCTGTCTGTCTGTCTGTATGTTTGTTACCTTTTCACACGATAATGGCTGAACGGATTTCGATGAAAATTGGAATATAAATTAAGTTCATTGTAACTTAGATTGTAGGCTATAAGGCATTCAAAATGCTTTATTTAAAAGGGGGTTATAAGGGAGCCTGAATTAAATAAATCGAAATATCTCGCTTATTATTGATTTTTGTGAAAAATGTTATATAACAAAGATTTTTTAAAAATTATTTCCGATAAGTTTTATTCTTTGAAAAATTTTGATAGGACTGATATTTAATGAGATAAATGAGTTTTAAAATTAAAATAACTGCCATCTAAGGCCGTGTAATGAAATAAACAAATGACTTCGTCTATAAGGGACCTTGGTCAACAACAATCGAAAGCTATGAATCATAGCCTACAGAAAATGTTTCTGTGTTTGTATGAAACAATATCGGAAGCTAAATTAACCGATTTGTATAATTAATTATTATTTCACCATTTGAAAGTGTAGTTTCCCTGTATGGACATAATGCTATAATGTTATTACAGTAACTTCTGAGTGAATTGAGGACAGGTAAGATTAAAATACCTTCTTATGCACAGAAAACTTGACAGGCTATTCTGTGTATTCGTTTCCTGTATTTCTTAAAATAATGTTTATCTCAGAGAATTAACGAACAACGAGAATGTATTGATTTAGTATGCAGTAATAATATGTTAGCTTAGCATTTCATTATTTTATAATCCAAATTTTAACTATGCTCAATTGAATCGAGTTAAAATACATAAAATACATATGCATTAAATGCAATGCAAAAAATTTGGGCAATGAGCCAAGCAGATTATGTTGCCCTGTTGTAAAATAAAATTTGTTCCTCCTGAGATTCAAGAGCCCCCATACTTATCGGGGTACATCCGTTATCAACACACTTTTTATGTAATATAATATAATATTTAATAAAGGTTCATTATAATATAATATAATATAATATAATATTAATCCAGTAATATCATATAATATCAAATCCATTTTAATATTATCCTCCCAATATCTCGGCCTATAAGGTCTTTTTCCCTCCGGTCTCCCAATAACACTCTATATGCATTTCTATTATAATATAATGCCCTGCCCATCTCAAACGTAATTTAATGTTCCTAATCATTTTATATAATATAATATATAATATAATATAATATAATATAATATAATATAATATAATATAATATAATATAATATAATATAATATAATTTAAGTTATTTAAGTTATTTGAAGGGTTCAGAATCATAGTGGGCCAAGCGCCATTTACTGAATACGTAGAAAACAAGAGTTAAAATTAAGTTATTATCATAATTCAATGGAAACATATAACAAGTAAAATAAAGTATACACATTAAATGTAAATGATGTCAATGTTCATTGAACTATGGATGCATGTAATAAAAATTAAGAAACATGTTAAAGGAATTGTCATTGCACCAAATGAGTGTCCCTGGACCAAAATGATTCCATTTTAATCATTTAAATATAATTGAAATTAAGTAACATGTTAAAAGATTTATCCTTCTATCAAACACGAATATTCCCTGGATCAAATGTCCTATTTTAATTATGTAATTACTTTATATTTATTTCTAACGGGTGCAGCGGAGCGCACGGGTACGGCTAGTAACATATAAAATACGAAAACTATACATTAGGCACCTGAAGGGGATAAATTGTTATCCCTGGCAGGGTATGTTTCAGTAGGGGACACCAGATCTGCCAGGGGCGACGATCTCTGGCATCTCCCCCATCAGTTCTCACCCTGGTACCTATACATTTATGATGTTTTGTTACAGATACGACATAGGCTTACTAACACAGTGCTATTAAATTTCTCAACTATGATTATGAAAGAAGTAAAGAGTTCTTTTTATGACTTAACGTTCAGCAGTTAATAAGGATATTTTCAAAAGTTCTTTTTGGAATGACTGCATATTACTATGCATCGCTGTTGGCTGTTGGAAGCAATTCGTATTTTTATTTCCTTTAAATACTAACACTGTAGAATGTTGGGAGCAGTTTATGTCAGAGTCGAAAACATATTGCTCGGCATTTTAGAAGTGCTGGCTTACCTTAATTCTCCTAACGACTTAAGTTACAGTTTATAGCGCAGTGCGTTGCAAACCTATAAAACTAGAAATGAATAGTAATAACAGTAATAAGGCCTTAAGTGTAGTTCAGTTATTATACTTTGCAGAAGGAATCTGAGGAATTGCGAAGGATAGAAAATAACTAGGTAACGTAAATCATAATTAATGTTCGGAGTAATTTAAAATATCCGTTGAAATTTGACTACAAGTAAAATCACTTTTCAAGAGTTCATGTCAGTTTGTTTCAACCTGCAGTGCTTTGGATTCCTTCCTAGACATTGCCACAACTAGATTATTGTGGCTCTCTAGAATCCGTGTATGACAACACAGGGTGGAAGTGAAATAACCCTGCAGTTTCAAAGGGGCGATAGGGTACACGTAAAGGAAAAGAAAACTTTTACTACGTTTTGTAATTAAATGCACGGTTAATTAGAAAATTAAGTTGGAAGTTTGAGCAGTCCGGCAACATCGCCGCTTACACAGTAATCTTTCTTCTAGTAATAAAGATGTAAGAGGTCAACGAACTCAGGTCTGCCTCTATGCGAGCCTCCTTTCTCGCTACGACGTTGCAATCTGTTCGCAATGTTCAGTGGCTTGAAGTTAAATTTACACGAAACCGTTCACGCTATTGAGTGATAAATGATTCTTTATAAGATTTTCTATCGATATGAACAAAAGTCACGGCTCAGGATAGGGACCGAAGGCGGGCTTATGTGAGGACGGCAATGAACCTCCGGGTTTCTTAAAAGCCATAAGTGTATTTAATATTTACAGAACCTAACTGTGTACAACTTTCAATATGGTTTCGATAGAAGATTATTTTGAAAAGTATCCTTGTCAGTATTTTTTTCATATTGACCGTCAATTTACATATTTTCGTTTATAGAGATGAGAGACGTAGCAGCAGAGAGACAAATATCTTGGAGATATGATGGCGGGGTGAAGCAGAACTTGGAATATAAAGCTGCATTGTAATCCAATTTTTTTTATTGGATTAGAATGTTTCGCCTGTTCGGCGAATTCTTTGGAGAGATCTGCACAAAGGTGCAGTGTGAGGTACGTTTTACGACAAGCTGTTTACAATTAACTGCGGACAACTCTGTTGGTGTTGCCCTTCCTGCGGATGTCGCAAGCACATGTAAAGAATAAGCAGTCTTAACTTACTGTGTGTAGCTTTGAGAGTTCCAGACCATGCTTCGTATCAGGAATACGTTTAAACTTTGCATTTGGCTCAGCCTACCTTTTCTGCTACCAGTCGTTGTTGATGTCAGTTCCAAAAATTACCATTAGTACCCATGCTACATACCGATGCACTTTCTAACTTGCTTTCATTTGCAATATCTGTAATGCGAAAAAATTGTGAATTGATGATAGGATCGAAGAGCACATCTTGAAACAACTGAACTATTTCTGTCATAAGTATAATTTAGACGCTTCAGTATACGAACGTTATTATGGTAATATGGGAGGTACATTAGCTAACACTTAGTCACGGTTTCCAATTTTAAATCTACCAAGGAGGGACATCCTTTTTCGATCATATACAGTACTTACGTTTTATAATAATAATAATAATAATAATAATAATAATAATAATAATAATAATAATACTGATACTGATACCTTATTTGTCAGAGATCAGTACATAAGAAACTGAAAATGACATCGTCAGTTATGCATCCATTAAAAAGAAGCATTCATCTCACACTCAATAAATTCATTAATACTATAGAAAAGTCTTACAATTAGCCATTCATATATAACCCGTTTAAAAATTCTGTATGGCAGATTTCTATCTGATACAGGCAACTTATTAAAAAAATTTAATTCCATTAATAAAACATGTGTTCAAATTTCAGTTGAGCCTACAATATGGTATATGGACATTTGAATTATTTCTTGTATTAATTGTATGTATTTTTGATCTTATTTCATAATCATGTACATTATTATGAATATAAGTTAAAGATGAAAAAAGATATAAATTATACACTTCATAATTTTAGTTTGAATAAATAAAGGTCTACAAGTCTCTCTATAGTTTCTGTTCAACATTATCTTCAGTGCCTTCTTTTGATGTAATAATATTTTTGTAACGTCTGTGGCATGCCTCCACATGTATATCCCATAATTTGTATGACATTGAAATAGTGAAATATACATTTCAAAGAATATAAGTTGAGATGCAACTCTTCAGTTTTCTCAGTAGAATAGAACTTTTGATAACTTTACACAAATATTGTCAATATGGAATTTCCATGATAATTTAGAAATCAAGTGAAAACCTAATAACTTAACACTAGAAACCCTGTTTTGAAATGAACTCGCCTTAAAGAAAGTGTCTTATGAATGTGGATATAGTTGACATTTTCATGATTGTACAAAAAATATAGTTTTTATATTCAGTTGAATCTAATATGAATCTGAAAATTGCAATTTTAATAAAAAAAAATATTGTAGATAAAGATTTTTAAGTACAAAGCAATATTTACCTGCCTGTAAATTACATCACGTTTCTTTGGCGTCTTTCTTTTGTGGCAATAATATGTCGTGCAAAACTATTAACTTAATGACTTAATAGTAGTAGTTCTGTCTTATAGATTCCCCAGCTGGTTTATTATTAATTAAGCACAAATTCTAAAAGATGTCATTACATGTGACAAAATATTGATTACAATGACATTTTTAGAATTATATATATATATATATATATATATATATGGACATTTGAATTATTTCTTCTATACATACATATACAGTATTTATCACTGGATTTCAGCATTTTAACAAGCTTTTTTCCATTCTCTGTGCCGTGTATTTCTGATGAACGTCTCTTTTCAAGTGTTTAGAAATATCATATTCACCATTGAATTCGCTGTCACAAATATTACACTTGTCAAAATATTAGTTTTTTTTTCCAATGTACAAACCCACATTAATATAAGAAAATTAATTAAGTTTAATGTAATTACTTAGGCCTAGAAGAAAATAGTTAATATGTAATGCTAAAATTATACAAATGATGTTAATTTTCTAAAGGAGGGACTTTTTGCGTCCCGTCTCGAATCGAAGTGGGACTCAGGATTTTTATACGAAAATCGAGGACATCTGGCAACCCTGCTTACAGTACATATTATCGTCAGTCAGTGATATTCCTTAGTCACGTGTGTGGTGTACTGGTATATTCTTTTATTATCTTCGGGATTATGGGTGGGGTCCTTGGACTCCAGGAGACTCAATAACGTTGAGTAGAATTTCTAAGTTAAGTAAATTTGTAAGATGGTTTATTTTGGTATTTAATCCTGGTACGTCTGTCACAAGATCACAGACATACCTCACACAAGCAATAACACAGAAAGACATTATATTCCTCTTTACACGGATATTTATAGACTAACTCTCAAAGTCAGCTAGGGGTTAAATCAAAGTACAATTTTGATGAAATGGTTTCGGTAGATTTCGTGTTACTTGTTCGAGAGAGCTCTATTTAATAGCGGCTGTTGCAACATTCCAGCAGTATCATCAGTATCTGGGGTTCAGGGTTTGTTGTCACACACAACCATGCTTTATAAAAATGATTCAATTACATGAGAATAAGTTGTAACATCACAACATGATCTGCATTACGCAAAACCACTGCTTAAAGCTACACGACAGCCATATGCCCAGATCTGTGAGAAGAAAATAATCTCCATCTTTTCTATCGGGAATCGAGTCCAGGACCGATAGTTTTGCTTTAAATAAAGCTTCCAATTGAACCACAAGAGAAGAATAGTAGATTTCATTTCTGAGTGTTTCGGAAGACAGTCAACAAGATTTCAGTGAAAATGTTTATGGTGCATAAAGAATGTGGCAGAATGAATAGCGAATCAACAACGCATCCATATTAAGGCTGTTTCCCTGTGTAAACACAAGTAAGTCATACGTAGAGAGAAATGTGCTAAATATGGTAATGCGACATGGCTAGGAAATGAGGCAGAACTTCAAAATCGTGGTGGAAAATGTTAATTCGACATTGTTTAGCTTACAATGCGTGTGTAGTTGGAGTAACGGCTAAAATGTGGTCGGCGGGAGGTTGGGGCAATGTCGGTCGTGTGCGATCGTAACAAAACCAACATACACAAAACTGCAATCACGCCGGTGCAATGACGATGTTTATTTGTGCACGTAAACTACATGTCGTGTTTACAGCGCTACGTAAATCTCAGTCCCAAAATCATTACTCAGCGGATGATAATTAAATTTACAAATCATTTATTCAGGCAAAAGCTCCAAATGGAATCTTAACTTAAATGAGGTGGTGATATTATTATGATTTGAACGAAATATTCGACAATACTTGGAGAAAGGTATAAGTTATATAGAATTACGTTCCATTAGGACGAGTCGTGTTTATTCTTCTCCCTATGGTGCAAAGTTTGTCTTGCAAACTCTGTCTCATGCTGGTTGTGACCCTGTATGTACAGCTTACGTCGAATTTTTATCATCGGAAACCATTCCCTATAGGAAAACAAACTCGTTCCCGTACATAACATTTGCTCGTATCATATCCATAGCATAGAATTTCCTATTCGTCTCTCTAAGGTTCCTGTTATTTGAATGTTCAAAAAGTAGTTAACATAATCTCTTACTATACAATTATATATACATAAATAAGTACATACGTATGGGCTATTCCATCTCAAATCGACCGAAATATAGAGAAAATTGACCTTGCAATTTTTAAATACAATGAAACTTTTTCTGTCCGTTGACAACTGTGATACAATGCTTTGTGCAAAGTTTGAGGCATCAGAACTTCATAGTGTTTAAATTAAAAATATTTAAATTTATCGTATTTTCATAAAATTAGCAACTTTAAACTGTTGTGGCTCCGAAACCCTTTCGCCCAGTGATCAAAATCATGGTTTATTTTATGCTGACAAGTTAAAGTTTATATTGACATGTAAACAGTTTTTCTTACTTTTTATGGAAATGGAGAAATTTAGATTTTTCTTCATTAAGACGCTTTTGCCCACGAAAAACTATTTAAAAAATATATGGTTAGATTCCGCATTGAAAGTACAAATAAACACATATTTTTTACTGGTGCACCGTTGATAAGAAAGTATTGAAAATATCAAATAAAGAAAATAAATAGTACGCGCGTGAACTAACCAGCTGACTGTGAGGCGGGAGATAGCCTAGGCAAGCAAGGCCAGAATACATAAACACGTGATTTTTCGTGTAGTAGCGCATAGCTGGACTAGCTTTATCACAAGTTTTCATAAACACAGGAATAAAATGACGCCCAACGCTCGCTTATCTTCATCTCTCGGCCAGTTCGTGCGGTACTGCGCCGTTCAAGTCTAGGCGTGTGAATATAATTTATTTAATACCCTCGAAACTTATTGCCGAACCACTAAGCAAACAATGCCGAATCCCTCTTAATAATGCAAGGTTTTTTTCTCAATATTTTTACATTTTTACAAATTGGCAAAAACCTAAAAGTAAGTAAAATCAGATTATCTGTCTCTCTGTATACAATAAAAATAAGGATTACTTCTTAACATAACCTACCAAATGTCAGCTTCAAAATGAGCTCTCGTTCAGTATTCTGTAGTAAATGGTTCCAGAGTTCTGAGCGCTGAAAAAGGCTTGTTTTTCTAAAATACGCTAAATTTGTCGCTCAATAATACGAAAAGCGTTTGACTTTCGATAGTATATTTTTTGCAAATGCACTCTTCTCAGCACCTTGTATAAATAGGGAAAAAATTAGAGTATTAAAAAATGCGAGGTTTTTTACTGATAGATTTCATATGGAAAAGCCCGTATATAATAAAAAGACGCATGTATAGGATGTTTAAAAAAGATTGTAACAAATTTAGCAAGGTTGTAGGGGAGGACATTTGGAGCCGTTTGAGATAGGAAATGCATGTCTACGAAGCCTCCTTTCAGAACTACGTAATTGTAAAAGTGCTAACCCCTGCAGGTAGGCAAGGTGCTTGAAATTAAAGACCCTTTTGATTCTTGGTAACTGAGGGGTTCACTGCAAGAGGGAACTATGCGAACAAATGTTGAAGTATGAGATTTCATGTGTTTTATGCAGCCCCTATCGTCTGTTCTCCTTTCCTTAACATATATAGACGTGGCATTGCACAAGCCAATACTAGAGCGCTCTGATTAGTTGTAGGATAGTGCTCTTTTTTTCGTAAAAGTCTACAGCTGCCTCTTGCAGTGAACCCCTCAATTGTGTCTATGAACTTTCCACCAATATGATGTTATAGTATTTTGTTACATAGAACATGAGCTACGTGCTCTGGAAATCTGTAAGCACAGTCTAGTATATACAGTCACGAAGCTTAATACATAGTAAATATGCACCCATAGATAGTTGCTAACCACTAGGATCGCTACTATTGCCTCATTACAGACAATGCGAAATAGTACCTGCACAATCTATTGTTACTAGTACCCTCATAAACTCAAGCTTCGTGACTGTAGTATATACTAGACTGTGCTGCAAGGCTTTTTTACTTCCACTTTATATACCCTATGTTGCAAAGTGATAAGAAATCATAGCATTTTTCTCGGTAATGTATTTATTTAAAATATTGTTTTTTCTTGTGTGTGTTCGTTACCTATACATTATTATTCGTACGAAAACGTATAAAGTTAATGCAATTTTGGACTTATTTACGGTTCTGTATGACAAGCACTGTATCGTTATGAAAGGTAGGTCGTGATCCTTATCGTAGTCTTTGTCGTTGGCCTCGTCGTTGAGCTTCTCATGGCTCTTGTCGTAGGCATTGTCTTTGTCATGGTCCCTATCGTGGTCGTGGTCTTAGTTGTGATCCTTTTCATGTTCCTTGTCGTGGTGGATGTTGTGGTTCTCATCATGATCCTTGCCATGGTGATTGTCGTGGTCTTTATAGTGGTCATTGTCTTTATCGTTGCCCTTATTGTCTTTATCGTGGTTCTTATTGTCTTTGTCATGGTCCCACATTTGTCACTTCAAAATATTACTGCGTTTCTCCTTTGGTAGGAAACTTTTGTGTCATACAAAAGTACCTTCGATATGTATCAGAGGAAGAACAATTGTTTGTATGCATCTGAAGTCTGATTAGTGTAATATGTTACTAATCAGCGATGCATGCAATGGAGGGGGAAAGGAACTGGTCACCTTACTCCATTATCTCTTGGCTTAGTTTTCTCATGAGTGATGCCTTATTGGTGTAACTTACGAGGTTCATACCAACTTTCTTCGGACAGTTGACTAAACATAAGGTACTTTCCATACGGCCATAAAAGATACTGTACTCCAACCAGGAGAAAGTCTCAGGGGAATGCTGTGAATGAATGTTGATGTCATAAGGTCACACATGTGGATACACGCATCTCCATTAGCTAACTCTCAAAGCACAAACGATAACACTGATGCACACATATTTATACTACCCTAGTTACAAAATTAGATCACGGTTAATTTCCTGGTCTTTTAATCCCTCCATACAGGAAATAACATATGCAGGAGAGGGCATGTTTTTAAAACTGACGTTATAACGGTAATATTATCTATCTTCTTCGCTCCAATAGATGACGCAATAGTAAGTACATTCCTTTCACGGTTAATCTCCTGGTTGGAGAACAGTAAGAGAGCATGGAATATACAAATGATAACATTTTGCACTGGTGTGTACTTTGGAGTAGGGTTGCGACAAGAATGGGAGTTGGGTGAAAATATGCATGTATGGCCAGATATCTTCCTGTTATACTCAAGACTGTGAGCTTCACGCGTCGTCGATGTTTCACTCCAACTTTTGCGTACACCGCGGTCTGAAAGCTATTTCTAAGTAACCAACATGAATGGAGGACTGAAAACCTCTTTTACAAAGATAAATACTAGTACTCATTAGCCCATAAACAGACTTGATGGAACAATTTTTTTACTTTGTTGCTAGCTGGCTGGAAAGATTGAGCACTGCCATTAAAATCCATGTTATTTTGTAGTTGGAATGTGGTACGATTTATAAAGCATTGTTTGTAGAGTTTATGATAGTCTGGGAGGGGCGGTGCCGGGCAAGATCCAGTTGTCAACAGCTGCATCCGGGCCAGTCCACCTAGTCAAACAGAATTGCACCTCATTAACAATGTTTTCACCTTACCATCATGAGCAATTGTTCTGTCTGCGATCTGTGCTCCAAGGTCACAGGTTGAGAGGTCGCGGAATTGTATTGTTCTAATAATTTGTTTCGTCTGCATTTGTGATTCAGTTAAAGGTTGTTCCACTCAATTGAACATCTTGTCCTTCATTTCCATTCCGCTGCAGCAGGTTGTTCTGTGTAGCCCATAGCGTTCCGAAATGTGCAATAACCGCCATATGGCTCATTGGATGTGTTAGCTGTTTGGATTTGAAATTGCAGCGTTAGCTTCATGAGTTCGCAAATGTAATTTTCTTCGCTAGCAAATAACGCTGCTCGAGCGTGGATACATGTAATGCTTTGTATATAAACAGTGAATTGAGTTTCGGGCTTCACAGTTAGTGTCGTTATTTAACAATTTATATCAGTATTTCCATTTTATTCTTTCCCCATGGACTGGGCCAACGCCCGTCTTTTGATTTTTCTTTTTGTTAACGAGACCTAGCAGTTTCGCTGCTTGTAGTCTGTTTTGTCCACGATAACTCGTATCAGTGAAAATCGAAAGGACCATCTGGAAGTAGATTGTTGTTGTTATGTTTTATTTAACGACGCTCGTAACTGCAGAGGTTATATCAGCGTCGCCGGATGTGCCGGAATTTTGTCCCGCAGGAATTCTTTTACATGCCAGTAAATCTACTGACATAAGCCTGCCGCATTTAAGCACACTTGAATGCCATCGACCTTGCCCGGAATCGAACCCGCAACCTTGAGCATAGAAGGCCAGCGCTATACCAACTCGCCAACCAGGTCGACTCTGGAAGTAGATGATGATGATGATGATGGTATAAGGAAATGCTGGGTAACTTCGGTGATGGATCCCGGACTCACTTCACCGGCATTATCACCTTTATCTCATTCAGACGCTAAATAACCTAAGATGTTGATAAAGCGTCGTAAAATAACCCACTAAAAACAATAATCGTTTGTATAGGCCTACATCTGAAGTCTGATTAGTGAAATATATTACTAGTCAGCGATGTATAAAATAGAACAGTGATGTCAAAGAAAGCGCATTTTTCTGACCTTGACGTTGTGCGCGGGCATGAAGCGTTAAGTATGGAAAGAGGAAGGGTTGCGTATATGCATAAGCAGCCTGTTAGATTAAGAAAACAGTGGTGCACAAACTTCAAACGGAACGTCAAATTTTATGTCGTCATTTTTATATGGCTTCTTTCTGTTTGATATTATCTATATTGTCTGTAAAACAAAAGTAAGCTACTAATACAAATTTCTTAATATTGCAGTTGTGTTTTAAATGTTAATAACATAATAAAGAGTCAAGAAGGAATATTCGCATAAATTCCATAGTAGTACAACTATACTGTGCTAAATCGATGAAACACATCATTCATAAAGAAAGTGATATCCCAAAGAAAGAGATTGAGTGTGACATGATAAGTTGGAATTGATATTGATGGTACCTTTAGCCTTATAAAAGTAATCAATAAACTAATCAAAACAATATTACAGTACAAAGCAAAGTTACCTAGGTGCTGTATATGTTTTAAGTGTAACTAATATTCCATAACAAAACTCTTATCGCATTATGCTTTTAAGGTGATATTGGTGAGTAACTTCCTATCATCAGAATATTAAATTATTTTCTCGAAATCTACTGAAGCTATAGAGCTGACATTTTTACAACACATGGGCACGTATCTTGTGCTTATGATGTAACAGTAGTTGCTTTGTTAATTCATTTCCTTACAAACAATTTCCATGCGAATATTTTCAAAATTTGCAATACACTATCTTCAGTAATACGTATTTACGGTGTATTAGATTTACGAAAACATTCTGTAAGGCAACTAAATAAATAGGCCTATATCTGAAAATTTCACTTTTCTATAAAAAAAGTTGAGAAAATATTTCTTTTGAATAAAAAAATCAAACTTGTGAAAAATGAGCATTTAAATTAAAACTTACATTCTTATAATACACTTATACTTCTCAGACAAATCTAAAAATTAACATGGATACAGTTTTAATAAGTTCTCTTCCCTTTATCTATTGAATCAGTGCTGGCCATCCCTGAATATAGCTCGACCAAGCGGCATATACTACCTGTTTCGTCTCTCTTTTCCTTTCCGCTGTAAAGCGCTCAGGCTCTCCTGAGCTCTAAAGCGCGCGCTTGCTCCTATGGGCATCAATTGACATGACTGAAATAGAGGAAAGGAACTGGCCATCCTATCCCATTATTTTCTGGCTTAGTTGCCTCATGAGTAATGTCTTATGTGTACCATGAGGTTTAATCCTATCTTCGGACAGATGACTATACAGCAACAAAGAAGCTAATATTATATTATTATTATTATTATTATTATTATTATTATTATTATTATTATTATTATTACTATTATTACTATTTTAGTGCCTATTTTGGTAATTTTGGAAGTTAATTTCTATGTGAAAGAATTGATTTTTAAGGACCTAAAAAGCCGAAGTTTAATCATTGCATATTTCTCTTCTAGAAATATATATTTTGATTTAAATATAGCCCATTTATCAAGGAGGTGTTTTTTTTTTTTACTTTCTGTTCTTTAGATGTGTTCGTATTTTTTAAGTTCAGTTCAGAAATTAAAATTTATAGAGGACCTGCTTACAGTGTAAATATTTTAATTGTTTAAATTATTAAAACTACTAATTTATACAGTCTACGTGAATTATTTCACTTTGTTTATACCATTAAAACAATTTGTTCATCTTTATCCCATCCTCACGTTTTTTTAGTACTGAGAACTATTCCTCGTGCATGAACGACGTACGCCGCGCCGTTTCATCCTTACACAGTGCATGCACGCAGTACAGAAATCTGCCCAATACTGCTTTAAAAGAAAGAAAATAAGTAACATGTAGCTTAAGAGATGAAATGTTCGTTCTCAAAATCATCGAAGCGATACTAATAATAATTCCTACTACTGGCTTAATCCGCCTTCAGCTAGTGAAAAAGTATTGACAGGTCACAACTTCAGATGTCGACGGTATCCAGACTGCAAAACTCAGCGATTCTAAGCACTTGCTACATAACCAGGTGTTTCCTTAAGAATTTTACTGTGTATGACAGTATCGTGTATGGAAGTTGTTAAAGGATTATGCCCCTTGTTTACTTTTCAAACTGCAGTGTTAAATAAATATTCAGTTGAGAAGAATAAATAACAATGTTAGTAGTGATAATGATGGTGATTGTCCTCCGTGGCTGTGGAGAAGGCGTTTTAATCACAAGTTCAACGTACGTGATTTCGATTCCCTTTTGGAAGTGTATTTAACTCTATCTTAGTGTATCCCTTTTCTTGTTTGTTCTATGTTGTCTTCAGCTTTTTCTTTGGGCCATGCTGACCACATCTCCAAGGGATTCCGCTGAATAAATGTTCGTAATTCTCTTAAGGCTGAGGATAGAACGAGTCAAAGAATATTTGTGGTGGTGGTGGTGGTGACGACGACGACGATGATGATGATGATGAAAATTAAGAAAAAGATAGCCCACCGGAGTAACTCAAGGAATAGACGCGTTTGCCTGTTTATCCGGCGCTTGGGTTTTATTCGCACTTTTCCTGAATACACGGTTAGCGCGTCTGGCCGCGAAACCAGGTGGCCCGGGTTCGATTCCCGGTCGGGGCAAGTTACCTGGTTGAGGGTTTTTTCCGGGGTTTTTCCTGAACCCAATATGAGCAAATGCTGGGTAACTTTCGGTGCTGGACGCCGGACTCATTTCACCGGCATTATCACCTTCACCTCATTCAGACGCTAAATAACCTCAGATGTTGATAAAGCGTCGTAAAATAACCTACTGAAATAAAATAAAATACATTTCCTGAGTACCTGGTTGGAACTTTTCTCAGGTTTTTCCAACTGCAAGGTGGATGTCAGATATTATTACAATTACATGGTGAATCTTCGGCCTCATCTCTCTATAAACAATTCCATCGATGCTAAATAACACTGTACAACACGAAATTTGTCCTTTTTATAGAAATATGTGTATTCGATGTATTTTTCGATTGCAAAAACGAATCTGCAGTTAGTTTTTGTCCAGCACGTATTATTTATCCAAAATAAAAAGTTATTTAATGTTAGTGAAATGTTGCACTACTTTCACCTTATGGGATGCAACATGTCACCGAAATTACACTTTCTTGACAGCCACCTGAACTTCTTTCAAAAAAATCTTGGTGCTGTAAGCGATGAACACGGGGAGAGATTTCATCAAGAAATATCTACCTTCGAAAAGCGATTCAGTGGAAGGTGGAATGCAAGTATGCTGGCTGAATATTGCAGGTCGCTCATCAAAGAGACTGCAGAAGCTGTCTACTAACGTAAAAGGTCAAAAAGACATTTTAATTTGTCAATGTTGGCCAAAAAAACGTTGCTTTATGTCGTAGTGTAACAAATTTGTTCAAATAAGTGAAGTGCGTGGTATGTGTTAGAAAATGGTATGTGTTAGAAAATTTTGGTTTTCAAAAATTAACTCAGCACCTCTCATTTAGTGAAAATTACATACTTTCATCTAAAAGATAGAAACAAAGTTTAAATTTGTTGTCCAGTGTAATCTGTTACTTCATACAGTGTCATTAAATACTATGGTCTCACTAATTTTCTGAAAATTGATATGTACAGCAAAAATATTTCTGATTTCGGCTTTATTGTTTCTCAAAGTATTCTGCCTTAAATGTTATGCATTTTACCATTCGATGCAATAGTCCTCAAAGCAATGCATCACATTTCCAGGGGCACTTTAGACACCAGCTCTGTGATGGTCAATCAATAATTTATTAATGAATTTTGTGTAGCAATATAATAAACATTGTATTACGAATTAAACTTTATTACGTTTTTGTTTAAGACTATTCTTGCTTCACATTTCTCTAACATAGTGACAAGAACAAATATTACGCTCAAACCGAAGGCCTACCCAACGGGATCACCCATTTCCAGCATACTAGCAGAAATATTCATATACTACATAGAACAGACATATATACTAAACAAAGACAACAACAAACACGCAGACAACATCATATATTGGCACAGATACGTAGATGATATACTAATACTATACAAAGGAAACAAAAGACAGATCCAAAACCTACATCAACACATAAAATATACTCAAAGCTACACTACACATTAGAAATTGAAAACAACAAATCCATAAATTTTCTAGACATCACAATAACAAAAGTCGACAACAAACACACATTCAAAGTCAACAACAACAACAACAACAACAAAACACATACACATCACATACAATCCTCCAACACAACACAAACAAGCTGCATTCCGAACAATGGTACACAGACTACTCAACATATCAATGAACCAACATGACCACAAAGAAGAGCTAAACACAATCAAATACATAGCACAAGAAAACGGATAAAACCCCAACATAATAGGCAACATAATCATAGAAAACATAAGAATACAACACAAACACAAGAACACAAAAAATACATCACACTAACATACGAAAACAAAAACACACACAAAATTGCAACCTCATTCAAGAAATTAAATTACAACATCGCATACAGGAGAAATAATAATCTACAAAAACATCTCAGCACACAAACAGCACAAACAAATATAACCACACAGGCGTATACAAACTCAAATGTAACACCTGCAACAACTTCTACATAGGACAGACAGGCAGATCATTTCAAACACGTTACAAAGAACACATCACAGCCATAACAAAATTACAAAACACTTCCAAATATGCAGAACACATCACAAATGCTGACCACATATTACAGAGACATCAACACAGACATGGAAATTCTACACATCCAACCAAAAAGCCAGAAACTAAACACACTAGAACAATACGAAATATACAAACACACAAAAACACATCCAAATGAAATTCTCAACACACAACTCAATTTCAGAACACACACACACTTTGACTCCACACACACACACACACACACACACACACACACACACACACACACCCTCCACAGGAAAAAAAAAAGGCGCCAAGACCAGCAACAAACAATTTTGATAATGGCCAATAGCAGGCCGAAACATGTTAACAAGGTAACATAAAATTTAACACGTGAAAGACACATAATACGTTTTCCAAAGTGATATAGTGTTAAAAGTTGTGTAATCAAGATACATAAAAATGTATTCTAATGACCAGAGAATATGACAAGATAGCATTCCAAAACCAGCTTTCTAATGAAGAAAAGAATCCTAATGTCAAATCTCTTCTCTAGAAATGACAGTTCGTATAATACAGAAGGTTAAGAGGAAATCCTTTTAAGAAGGCGATCGTGCTTAACGAGCAACAAATAAGAGTCTGACTATGGCAGTGGAGGTACCATAAAATATAATTTAAATCATACAAAGCGTGGAGAAACAGAAGCTGGACGAGCACGGGACATTAGAATTGCGCACGGATAGCGTAGGCAGAGGGCGCGACCATCGTCCTACACAATCTTGTTCCATTCATATATGAGACAGTCTTACAGCAGGCCGCCTTGCGTAGGATTTCCAGCTTAGCAACAATGTATTACAGCATCGCGCCTTGCATTGCCTTTATACTGCATAACATAAGTCATGAATCGTGATGGACTAGAATGATTTTATGTACATTTACCTCATTTCGTGTTCAGCTCAAGGATCTGGACTTGTCCCACATCTTGTACGTTGAATACAGATAACTACACGGATAACATTTATGTCTTATCGTAAATCTAATGATCAGTATGTACTCTACGCCCTCTACGGTGTATGAAAAGATGTAAGAACATTTGTACAGTTAAACGGAATCTTGTTTGTAAATAAATGTCATGTTAATTATGAAAATATAATAATTTCATAAGCAAATTAAACAAATTAAACAGAGAGAAATGAAACAAAATAAAATACAAATGATAGTGTAAGGGAAGGACAGAAAAATAAGGAACAGAGGAGAGTGACAAGACAATATGGAAAAGAAGAGAGAAAGAGAGAGGGAGAGAAGAGATAATAAGAAAAGACAGACGAGACTTAAAATAGAAAAGAAGGAAAAAACATAGAAGAAAGGAAAAAAAGAAAGAACGCAGAAAGAAAAATACGGCAAAAATGCGAAGAAAGAAAGAAGAAAGTGGAAAAGAAAAGGAAACGAAAGAGAGGAAGTAAGAAAAAATACGAATACAAGAGGAAGAAGAAAATAGATAGGATAAAAATAGAGAGAAAGGAGGAAAGAAGTATGTAAGAGGAAAATCTAGGAAAGAGAGAAACGTGAAACGTAGAAGAGAATGTACAATAAAGATAAATGTTGGACGAAAAGAAAAAAGTAGAAAAGAAAATAGGAAGTAAATGAGTAAAGAAAATAGAAAAGTGGGACGGAAAGCAGGAAATGAAGGAAAAAGAGGACAGGAAGTGGGAAATAAATGAGGAAAGAAAAGAGAAAAGTAGGACCGAAAGCAGGAAATACAGGAAAAAGTTAGGATAGAAAGTATAAATAAATTACGGTAGGAAAGAAAAGAGAAGAGTAGAACTGAAAGCAGGAAATGAAGAACAAAATCGGGATAAACTAGGAAAGAAATAAGGAAGGAATGGAGAGAGATAGAACGGGAAACAGAACAATGTAGGAATAAATTAGGAAAGAAAGGAGAAAATTTGGATGAAAAGCAGGAAATAAAGTAGCAGGATAGGAAGAAGTAGAATAGAAAGTAGGACGGAAAGCAGGAAATAAAGAAAAATCAGAACAGATAGTAGGAAAGAAATAAGGAAAGAAAGGCGATAAGTTGGATGGAAAGAAGGAAATAAAGAAACAGGATAGAAAGTAGAAAATAAATTAGGAAAGATAGGAGAGAAGTAGGACGGAATGCAAGAAAAAATAAGAAAATTAGGATATAAAGTACTAAAGAAATGAAGATAACATGGAGGAAAGGAAATAAAAAATAACTTAGAGCAGAAAGGACAAACGTATGACAGAAATTACAAAAGAAAGGACAAATTAAAGAACAGACGAGGAAAGAAAAAACAAAATAAAGAACATAGGAAGGAAGGAAAAGAGAATAGGGCGGAATGTAGGGAAGGAAGGAGAAATGTACGAGAATACAGGAGAGAAAATGCAGTATGAAAATAGAAGAGAAAATAGAATAAGCAATAAGAAAAGAGAAAGAGAGCTGGATGAAAAAGGAAACAAAAGACGAATGCAAGGAAGGATTTTGTGAAGAAGAATACCAGTACCATTGTAACCTGATATATAGCTATATCCATAATTTGAATGATTATTACACTTTTACTACGTCATACTACTTTTAACCAATAAAACTGTACGGAATGACGTGTTTTAACCAATAACAGCTGCTTATCCCACAATTTTTATCACCTTCCTAGTATTTGTTTATTATATCCGTAACATTTGTTTTTATCACCTCCCTAGCATTTGTTTCTTTCTTTGTTAACATTGTACTTTTAATGTATTTTTTAAATAATTCTTGTTTACTTCATCATTCTTAATTAAAACTTTTATACCATTTATCTTCTTCACATTATTTAGAATATGTTATAGCTTCTGCTGTATGAGATTATGGATAGTTACGTATCAGAGATGTTTAATATATATTGACAATTGAAGTGGAATGCAACAATTTTAATAAAAATGAAACTGAATAAACAAAGCTTTCTTGACTACTAATCGTCCATAGAGTTCAATGAAGATTATATAGTTGGCACAACTGGCAACAAAAGAACAGTTCATCATAACACACTACTGCCATCTAGCGTAATATTTGTAATGATGAAATGGTACAATAATACATTTTCAAGACAGTTTAGTATTTTAGTAAGTCAGTATTTTATTGTACTGTATTAGAGTGCTTCATTTTTTCTAATCTTCATATACTTTCTTCTAATCGTGTAATAGTCAATTAAATCCCACTCGAGTTTTGATTTTTTCTAGATAAATCAAAACCTCTAGTGAGATTACTATTTCGTTTATATGTCGTCATTCCATTTTCGGCCAATGAAGTGTAATGAAATTTTGAATTCCAACCAATCACACTCATACATCATGATACTTTTTGCAGCTCGACTTATCACTATCAATTTATTGCATGGTCGTTATTTTGTTCAGTCTGTGTCGTCAACTGTTTCCACGTATATCGATGAGCATGAATCCATTGTACTAAATAAAGTACGAAATCCTAATTCCACATCTACATCTTTATCTTCTAATTCCATGTCCATTGTATCTAAAGAAAATGACACTCATGCTCATTTAATTAATGTATTAATCAGGTTATTTGTAATAATACTATAAAATGTTTAAATTAAATGATTTCAACAGATAATGAAAACGTATTTGTGTTATAATAACAAGAGAAAAGCGCAGTACATGTAATTAATACTTTTAAACCTGTATTTGGCTTTTCTCAATTGCATTACTGAATAACATTCAATTTCTTTATTGCAGTAATAGTTATTCATCTATTTCGACTTTATAATATCTGAATAGTTTAAGTATTCATAAATATATAATTATTAACATTTTGTGAGCGAATTTTAGGGATATATTATTTACATTTTTATTTTATTCACGAAATAGTCCTAATAAATGTCACTCGAGGTCTGAGATTTCTCAAATAAATCCACGAACTTCGCTCGTGGATTTATCGGCAAATCTCAGACCTCTTGTGACATTAATATAGATAAAATATGTCCGTCTAGTTTGAGTTCGGTAACAGCACAAACAGGAGATAAAATAAATTCTCTAGTAAGCTTTTATTACCCTTTTTAAATAGTAGAATTTGAATTTCGGTCTTGGGTGGTTAGAGCCTGTGAAAAATTAATACACCAGATTTCTTTCTCATTGAAAATTTAAACTGAACAGTTCTTTCTGTTTTGTGTGGTGTGAAAGGATTAAACTCATTCTTACTCTCAAAAAAGCCAGGATTTTTTTTTTCTAGAGCAGCCTATAAATATGCATACGAAGCTCTCAAAAGAATGAAATGAGAATCCGCAAATCCTCTGTTGGAGTTCGTGTGCATCCGATCCAGTGCTTCCACTCGATCTCGAGTCCCATCTCGCTGCTGGATTGTCACCGATCCCTGATCTATTCGTGTGTTGCTTGCCTTCATTGACCTTGAGGAACGGGTTTAAGCCGAAGCTATTCGTCAAACCTTTTCAGGAACACAGACCACAATTTTATTTCACTGTTAAGCTCGCCTCCTTTTTAGTAATGTGCTATATAAGAAGCAAAACTACTCAGTCTGCAGACTTGACTGCTAAACGCAGTAAAAACACCAATCACCTTTACTAACTTGAGCAGATGTCCTTTTAAGGAAAGAGCGGAGATGTCCCATAAGTTTCTGATGCCAACAGGGACACAGTATAAGCATGCAGACTGCAATTTGTGGCGCACTGTAAAAGATACCGGCCCTACTTGTTAAAAATGAGACATTAAATAACAAAAGAGATGCTGTAAACATCAGAGATTGCGTCGTGTTGGAAGGATGTAATGTATCAGTGTAGTATAAATGTTATGATAAGGGACACCGGGAATATTAAGATTCAGATAAATATTACTTTCTTCCTTAATGTTTATACTTTTTATTTTATGAGCTAACTTGTACCCTTTTACTGCGTGCTTTTAACATTACACTACCCGGTAGATACAGTGTATTATGGAACGCCTGAATTAGACAGGAATCGAATTCATGACTGCAAGTATATTTATGAATAATATTATAATTTCTTCCTGTAATCACTACAGGTTTACAGTACAAATTATGGTCCACGTCTATATAATTCGATAATAAAATTCCATCCAGAATTGACTACTTTAAGCAATGAAATTTCCAGATCCAGAATTTAAAAATTTATATGACAGACTTCCCTGTATTATATTATGTACTATGTATTATAAAACAAGGTTATTTCTATCCTAAGTATATTACTTCTATCTTATCTTGGTTACTATAACAACATAACCTGTACTAATTATACTACTAATAATAAGTTTAATATTAATCCACCAATCTCAACATCGTCTCTTTTTCACTCAGTTATTACTAGTATTATTATTAATAACTTTATTATTATCATCTTTATGTGACCTTTTTTCTTAAGTATTTTGTCTACAAAGTATGTATATCTATGTAACGGAACTGTCCCCGAACACGAGCTTTGCTCTTTCGGGGTACATTAATGTAACGTTTTATGTATATGTTATTATTAAAAAATCTAAATAAATAAATAAATAAAATAAAAAATAAACAAAGAGTATCATAAAACAATACATTTCAGTAAATGTCTTGAGGCTAAATGAAACATATTTAACTTATGTTGATACAGTGAAAAATAACAAATTTAAATAGATCAAAACACACAACAATAAACGGACAAATGTCAAGAAGATGTGAATTAAAGTCATGGCCCGTAATAATAATAATAATAATAATAATAATAATATTTATTAATACTATACACTTGAGCTACATTAGGCATTGCAGCCCGAAAGAGCAGAAGCTCGTGCTCGGGCGCAGTTCAGATCAGTTATACAAAATATATCACAAAATTAATAGAGTTCATTGAGCACAATCACATTACTAAATGGTAAAATACATACAGCATGTAATAACAGGGTCTATATACAAATAGAAAATACAGAAGTACATGAATATTAGAGTAACAATTTTAACTCAATTGGCTTAAACAATTAAATAATTAATCTGATTTGTTTCTTAAATCTATGTGTGTTAAGTGTACTTAGCTCAGGGTAAGCTCTAATTAATGTATTATATATTTTGGGTCCAAAATTTCTGCTGTGTTTTAATCCAGCAGTTGTGTGGCATTTGGGAGTATTTAGAAAGAAACTGTAGTTTTGTCTCGTCTGGTATTCATGAGGATCATATTTAAATTTATTGTGGTTTTTATGGAAGTAAATCAGCAATTTTTGTTTATAAATTTGTTCTAGATTTGATACGCCAAATTCCTGAAAAATTAATTTTGTTGGGTAATCAAAAGGTTTATATAGACAAATTTTGATAATTCTTTTTGGAGCAGATTTAAAGGACGGAGAGTCGATTTTGCCATTCCTCCCCAACCTAAAAAATACCATACTGAATTATTGATTGAAACAGAGCTAAGTACACAGTACGCAGAACATAAACAGGTAAATAAGAGCGTAGAATGGAAAATTTGTGTGGATTGTTTTACGCAATCTGTTACACAGAAAGGAGATATGCTTGTCCCATTTTAAATGTTGGTCAATAATAATGCCTAAATATTTAACTTGTGAGGATATACTCAAAGCGTTACATGAGCAAGTAGGTAGGTTACAATCATGTATAGTTATACTTATATTATTATTTATTTCTAGTTGCTCAAGGCCATGTGATGTTAATGAAAATGGTATTAATTTTGTTTTAGAAACGTTCAAAGAAAGTAAGTGAGCATCCAGCCATTCTTTAATAATATTAATACCACTGTTAGAATTTTGATAAGTTTCATTCCAACTCGAACCGCTAAATATAACCACAGTATCATCAGCATAAGAATACAGAGTACCAGAATATTTCTCAATGTCAATTTTAAGTAAATCGTTGATATATATTAAAAACAAAACAGGACCTAAAATCGTCCCCTGAGGTACACCTATATCAATGTTACGTGATTTACTAAGGTGATCATTTATTTTAGTTGCTTGAGTTCTGTTACTTAAGTAAGATTTAAATAATTTTAAAGCAATTCCATTAATTCCTAATCTATCCATTTTATTCAAAAGTATACTGTGATTGACCGTATCGAAAGCTTTTTGTAAGTCTAGAAAAATTCCTAGACATTTATTTCCTACATCTAATTCTTGAATTATTTTTGAGGTAACTGCCATAATAGCATCATCAGTGCACAAATTTTTCTGAAACCAAATTGATTATCATTTAGTAGTTTATTTTTTCTAAAAATGTTATTAACCGTGTTTTTATACATTTTTCAAATACCTTAGAGAGACTGGGTAATAGTGAAATGGGTCTGTAATTATTAAGATTACTTTTGTCACCAGACTTGTGAATTGGTATCACCACAGCATGTTTTAGGCTGAGGGAAATACACCTTGAGATATGCACAAATTAAATATAAAGGCAAGTGGTTTAGAAATAGCTTCGATAATAAGTTTCAGGGTGTTTGTTGTAATACCATCAATACCAGGAGCCACATTATTTTTTAAACTGTTTACAATATTAATGATTTCACACTCGTTTACAGGAAACATAAACATAGATGATATACTTTTATTATAAAGCTTATAGTGATGAGTACCAAATACTTTCTTTTTATATTAGATACGATGTCATGACTTACATTAGTAAAATGATTGTTAAATTCATTTGCGATAGTTTCCTTATTTTCAATTGTTATTCCATTTCGACTTATAATTGTCTTTAATATACTATTTTTATTACATTGGGTGTCAGTAGCTTCGTTTATGGTCTTCCAAAATTGCTTTGGATTATTTTTATTTTTGTTAAATTTTTCAGAATAATATTTGATTCTCTGATTTCTTATTACATTAGTGAGAATATTTCTATATTTCCTGTAGTAATTTAATAAAACATTGTTTTGTTGGTCTCGTTTAACTTGCTTAGCTAACTTATCCCTAGATCGTATTGATTTAACAATACCTGTGGTAATCCAAGGTTTAATTTTTTTGTACTTACTTGAGAATTTGAGAGGGACATGATTAGAATATTTACAAATTAGGTTACAGAGTATTTTATAAAAATTATCGAAACATGTATCTGCGTCTTCATTGTAGAATATAGATTCCCAATTAATATTATTAATATTTGATATTAGGCTTTTTTATGGTTTATAATTAGCTTATAATTGTCCGAAGGTTCAGTGGCTTCTCTGCTAATACTTTTATTACTGATTGACAACAATGCAAAAGTCATATAATGATCTGTTATTGCGCTTGCATATACTCAGGTATAAAATTTAAGTTATTTCCCGTTTTTAGGAAAATATGGTCAAGACATGAATTGGATGATGGACGAGTAATGGAATTTAAGTATTTCACGTATCCATATTCATGCATGATATTTAAATACGTGTTGCCAAAATTATCTAATCTATTTTCTAAAATTTGAATGTTTGTCACCAAGAATAACATGGTTGATTAAATCTTTGTACATTGACAAGAAGCTTTCAAAATTTTTCAGAAATTCATTTTTGCATAGTTTTGGAGATCTGTAAATTGCAGTTAGGTTAACAAGAGTATCATTAATAAGTGTTAATTGAAAATGTATAGCGTTGCAATGGGAAATGTCAATATCACTTAAAGACACTACGATGTTTTCCTTGAAATATACAACTATACCATCACATTTATTATACTTATTGCTTTTAACAAATTTTTTATAACCATTAATATCATAGCCAGAGTCATGATCAAGCCAGGTTTCAGTTAGAACTATAATATCAAAGTAAAAGGAAAAATTATTAAGTAAAACACAGAGTTCGGAAAAATTTTTGTTGATGCTACGAATGTTTAAGTGAAATATTTTAAGATCTGATAGAATATTGGTAATATACTCATTGCAGTGAAGTAAATCGTTAAAAACCATTGTGTTATTATTGTTATTAAATTTGCAGTGATGGATTTCATTTAATATAGTATTACTAGCCATTTTTAAGTCAATTATATTGTATAATTAAACGTGGTTACCGACACAATAGTATTTACAAATTATTTATATCGTCAACATTAGTGATTTTACTCACGGGGCTGGCTTCATCTTTTCTTGCAAATATCTTACCGTCTCTTGTCCATACAAATTTATAATTCTTCAGTCGTGCTGCATCCCTTGTCTTGTTCAAAAGGTCTCTGGTCACTGCTGTCAGTTGGTCACCTGCTGTGATTCTTCCTTCCGGAAGTTCCCTGTTGACTTTCTTTGTCGCAATCCCAGGGCCGCTGTCGTCTTTCTTGGCCTCGTTCCTGAACAGCTGGAGCCATTCATCACGACTTCTCCTCTTTGTGAAGCGGATGACAATAGGACGCGTCTTTCCTGGCCTGGATGGTATACGATGTGCTATGCTTACATCATGTTGCACCAATTCACTACCGCCTATGACTTCCGATATTTGGTCAATGACTTCATAAGTTGATTGTTCATCGACCTCCGGAACTCCAAATAACATTATATTGTCTCTGCGTGTGTACTGCTGCAGATCACTCACTTCCTGCTTAAGATGGTCATTTTCTTTCACTAGCCTCTTCATCTCCTCCTGCGTGGAGTTGAGTTCATGTCTTGTGTGCGCCAATTCCTCTCTAAGACTATCGAACTTGGAAGACATGAATTCAACTGATTTTCTTAGTTCATTCACCTCCATCTGCACTGAAGATTTAAGATCCTCAAACATAAGTTTGATTGTGGAAATAATCTGACTGTCCTGATCCTTCCCACTCCCTCCTTCACAGTTTGCACCCTTGTTTCTACCCATTGTTAAGACTGTAGTAACTCGCACCACGGAGCATACAAAAACCCGACTGCACTCTCCGAGCTTCTGAACTGAACTGATGGTTGTAAATAACTATAGATCTTTGTGAGATCTCTTAAAATACAGTATCTTCATCCACGCCAAAAGATTTACAGAAGTTGACTAAGAACCGAGTGTAGTCCCACGGGCTCTTATCATCAGTCCCATAATGACGTTGGATTCTAGATTGTATTATTTTGTCCTTACAAAGTTAATTGTGCGTTCATATAGTATTTTTTTCCTGATATACTTCTTCTGGTTGATGTTCATGCGATTCGAATCTCACGGTAGGGAGGTTTAAATTCAATTATGTTGATGCTTTGATTACTGTCCTCACTGAATATACCAGGTACTTATTCATAAACTGAATAACCTTTGTTCCTTAAGTTGCTTACTGTATGTTACCGCGTATTTGGTAGAAGTTCAGCGTGTGGATAGACCTTCAGGACATTGGCAAAGGTTTCAACATTCCTGTCGCAATAAATCATTATTATTATTATTATTATTATTATTATTATTATCATCATCATCATCATTATCATCATCATTAGCGCTTCAGTTAAAAAAGAAAAAAATATTTACGGGAACTCACCTTATCAATTAGCAATTGCCAAATGGACTCGTACTGGATGTCAAGTTTGACACTTCATATTTCCAGCTTGCATACATTTTTATTTTCCGGAACGGCGTTCCGGCGCATCTAAACAGCTTACGACGACGATGATAGTAATACGTAATATAATAATAATAATAATAATAATAATAATAATAATAATAATTATTATTATTATTATTATTATTATTATTATTACTAATCGTGTCGAAAAAGACGACGTTAATAATGGCAATGACGTTAATAATGGCGGTAATGTTGAAGCCGAAAGTCACGACGATGCCGAAGACTGACGATAACGTTGTTGATGACAACGACGGTTTTGGCGATGCCAAAGACGACCACGGTGTCGATGATACCGAAGACGACGATAATGTTGCCGAAGACTACAACTGTGATTACAATTCTGAACACGACAATGATGACGATGCCCAAAACACGGTAGTAATGACGATGATGAAAAATACTGTAGTGGTAGTAGCGATAAAAATGTGGAAGAGAAAACTACCGCTATATTTTGTCCTATCTACTTAGGCTTATTATATAGGCCTACACAGTTAAAGGAATCTTTCACTTACCTTCAAAAATAAAATTAAATACAAATAATATATTGCAGATCATAGTTCTTATAGGTACTATGAAATTGAACGTTTTACGAAAGAGATACAGAGCGATGATAGGTCTGGTTAACAATGTGGATAGCTGACGTCCGTTATTAATGATTTTAGGTACTCTCTTCGAGAAACAGCTGTGTGAAAATAACGAGTCATACTGAAATATTCTCCAGACCGACTTTTCTCCACTTGATGGAAGTTGTGCTCGCAAGTTTATAAACCGACGCGACTTGCTCCGGAATTACGTTTCCCTGGAATGTTGCCCTGGCATTCAAACTACGCGAACTGGTTGAATGCAAAGGCCGTCTTGGAAGTAGCGGCTCCTGAAAGATCCATTGTTTTCAGAAGTAATTGAACACAAAACCGTTCAATTTGCTAGTAGTCAGACAGACGGCATGGCAGAAATTCTTTCGGTACTAGGTCTGATTAAAACGTGCATTTCCGTCAATTTGTGGAGTCACTTATTTGTACGTTATAACAATGTTTAGATCGTTTATTTATCTAGCATCGGCAGAATTGACGATTGCGAGGTGAAACTGATAATTCGCTATGGATTAACTTACATTTGGGGAACACCTCTGTAGAAATCCTAACGTCTTATTCCTGAACTACGCTATTGGCCGGGAGTATGTCTGTATATGTATGTATATATATTTATTGTCACCAAAATCATACACAATTTCTGTATCATTTGTTATTGGTGATCCTGTTACATTTCTGTTTTCGAGGAAACCACCCTTAACTACATTTTACTATATAACTATTACTACTGTATATATATTCTGTAGTACATGTAGCCTAATCATTGTAGTTATTTATTAACAAAAACCCTTTCCATTTGATGAAGAATAACGCAGAATTCCTGCATGAAATATAAGTACTTCGGTACATCACTATAATATAATATCTTTCCATTTATTTAATATTTATTATATACATATGTTTATATATTAGTTTTCCTTTCCCATCTTTCTTTACTAATTATATACAAAAATTTTCCGAGTTCTCTCAATTTTCTTCCGTTTACTGTTCTATACAATTTTCTATGCGCTATTTCTACATTTAGTTTCATTAATGCTTCCTGAATAAACATTTTTCTTGTTATTTCATTTTCTGGACAAGATAGCAGAATGTGTAATGCGTCTTCTTTTCTATTACATAAAGGACATAGCTACGTCTTTCCCTACGTCTCCTCTTCTATTTTTTAGCTTCCAAATTCCCAATCTCCACCACGCTAGTCCCATCCTTTCTTCCTGTTGTTAACTTTTGTATATTCTTCCTGTCCCCATATGATTTTCATTTCTTTGTAATTTATTAATGATTTTAAACTATTTAAATTGCTAAACATTTCCTGTCTCACTATCTCGTTACGTCTCCTCATTATGATTTTACCTATCAAATTTATGTTAATTTCCCCAATTTCTTGCCATAACCAATTTAGTCCTAAACTGCTTACATTATTTTCTAATTCTTTTATCCAATTTGACTTAGTTTTCGTCGTTTGTAGGTACCTTAAACATCTTTTGAAGATATCATTTTCTTCTTTCTCTACGATATAACCCAAAAATCTAATTTTTCTAACTAATATTGTTCCCCTACTACCCTCCATCCCATTTCCAATCTGGCTGCTATATTTGAGGCATTTCCATGGGATCCCCAAATATTTCTTACAAAATTTAGATCTTATTCTGTCTATATTTACTTTTCATAAGTAATTTTCCCATATCTTAACATTATATAATATCTTTGCTTCAACCATGGCTCTGTAAATATCATTTATCTTTTGCTATCTATGTTGGGGTTGGCCGGAAGTCTTGTCATGAGAGAAAATATGTCGTAATTTCTGAAGGATTGAGCTTCCTTTGACGTGTTCTGTCCTTTGCCTTGGGAGGACTTTGGACGAACGATTGATTTTTCGTAATTAACCATGTTTCCCGGTCCCGTTTAACACACAGGACAGGTCACATATTCAGTTCCAATGGTAACATAATAATGACTACTGTCACATTGAAAATCAAAATTTAGACTACTCTATCTTAGCCAAGAGAGAAGGCTAGAGTGGAAGCAGGAGCAAGGAGCAGGAGTAGAAGAAGTACCAGAAGTAGTAGAATCTCGTTAAAGGCTGGTTCACAATAAACCGGAAACGAAAACGACAACGAGAACGAGAATGCAAATGTTAAAATGTATTTAAATGTCAGCATTCATAATTAACTATTGTGAATGCTCACATTTAAATACATTTATTTTAACATTATTTCCGTTCTCGTTTTCGTTTTCATTTCCGTTCTCGGTTTATTGTGAACCAGCCTCTATCCGGAATAATTGTAGGATTAGTTGTCCAAATGAACTAAAGCCCGGATTATCTAAAATAATCTAGTAGAAGAGTATTAAAACTCCGTTACAACAACAAACGACGTCTGTTACACACTGTTCCATTTCGTAAATTAAATGAATCACAGAACTCGTGAATAGAAAATCCACCAACACAATCATACGTGTCACGAAATTGAAAGTAACTTGTGCTTACTTCATATGTTGACTTTATTTCATGGCCTGTGACGTTATTTAGTTGAATTTCTCAACTTCACGGTTAATATAACTTTATAAAAACATTGTACTTGAAAAAAGACTAATCTTTCCTAGATAAACCATTCAATTAGAACAAAATATTATTAGACTGTTTTATTGAATGCACTACAAACAAATCGTCTTCTGTACAAGTTGTGCACTCTATAAAATTAAAACATACACATAACGCACAAACCTTGTGGTTGCTAGGCATTTTTAACGGAATTTTCACGTATTTTTCGACACGTGTAACTTTTCATTCTGATTTAATTAAAATTTAACTGAACTATTGAAACCGAAGTACTGATTCTATACCATTGTAACAGAGTGTATTTCAACGATGTTATATAAAATGGTCGATCCTAATAAGCAGCGACAATATAATTTGCCGTTAATTGCAGGTTGAACGTACTGATAATGGTAACGTATAACATGGCCCATTACGCCATAACGTTACACTTGTGGGTGGGTATAGCCTAGCTGATGGACAGCGTAACTAGTTCCAACTGTTCTGCTTCATGGTGTGTATAACATTCATTTTTAAATTAACGATACAGCACAAAATTATATTTCGGAAAAAAAAAATACTGGAGTTCCAATGTTGTGCCGTCATATGCAGTGAAAGAGTAATTGGATGGCTGGGTAGTTGAAGGAATGATAGATGAATGGTAGAACAAGTGAATTGACGATGGAAAGAATGATTGAACGGATGTTTTATTCGATGAATGATGGTTAGAATGAATGCATCGTTGGATGGATGGTGGAGTCAATGAATGAATGAATGAATGGTGGAACAAATTAATATAGTATAGATGCTGTACCAAAATGACGATTTTGCTTGCTATTATTTTTCTAATATGTTAGTATTCTGCTCTTTAACTTTTGTTTAATTTTACTGCTTGTATACTCTGTGACCTGGTAGAGTATAAGAGAAGGCCCTATGGACTTAACTCTGCTAGTATAAATAAATATATTATTATTATTATTATTATTATTATTATTATTAAGTAGGCTAGACAGGACAAAATAGCTCAATGGAGAACTACAGTAGCGTGCAAATTAATCCGAACACGACATATTTTTGCATTTTCTGTCATTGTTGGCCTCACAGCTGCTCATACCGCTTTAATTGACATCTGTAGTACGTGTAATTCCATTGTTGAAGGTCTGTCGTTATTATTTTTTTATAATATGTGACATTTTGCCTGTCGTTTTGTACTCATAAGCATTTCAGTTGTGTTGAAGACTTAATATTGCAATCCTGTGTACATTCTGTCGTCTTCACAAATGGATACAACTCCACGAAAACGGTCTAAAATTATAACATTAGCAGAGCATTCTTCTATGACACAGAGGCAAATTGCTGCAGAACGTCACATCGGTATGGCTACTGTTAATTCGATCATAAAACGATACAGGGAGACTGGATCCATCGCACCCCAGAAAAATGGAAACTGTGGTCGGAAAAGGAAGACCACCTGCAGATGATCGTTTAATTGTCAGGAAAAGTAAATTAAATCCTAGACTAACTGCTGTCGACTTAACCCGCGAGTTAATGGCTACCAATGGGGCGAATATTCACGTCACAACAGTGCGGCGTAGGCTTTTGGAAGCTGGACGAAGGGCTCGTAAGTCTATTAAGAAGCAACTGCTAACCCCTGTTATGTGCAAAAAACGCTTAATGTGGGCAAAATTACATCAACACTGGACAGTGAATGACTGGAAGAATGTACTATTTTCCGACGAGTCTCATTTCGAGGTCCACGGCCACCGTGTTTCTTACGTACGGAAAGGATCCGAAAAAGTAACAGCAGCTCATCTCCAACAAGCACCCAAATACCCCCTAAAGTAATGTTTTGGGGTTGTTTTACACATGAAGGGCCTGGAGCATTAATACCTATCAAGGGAATGTTGAATTCTGACAAATATATTCACTTATTGGAAACCAGAATCGTACCCCAGCTGCAAAAATCATTTCCGGATGGCAGAGGTGTGTTCCAACAAGATCTGGCACCATGCCATACGTCTCGAAAAAAAACTACAGAATTCTTCAACAAGAAGAATATTCAGGTACTCCCCTGGCCAGGCAACTCACCCGACATCAACCCCACTGAGAACTTGTGGTCAATTTGCAAAAGAAGAATGCAAAAATGGATTGTTCTACAAAGGAGAAGATGATTTCTGCCCTCATTGGTGTACGGTTTCGCGATGAAGAAATGAAGAATATTTGTGGGAAATTAGTGGAATCCATGCCAAATCGTCTCAGAGCTGTTATTAGGAACAAGAGAGGCCACATAGATTACTGAGGTATGTCTTAGATCCTTTTTTAATCCCGTTTGTGTGTTTTTGCATAAGTAATTACGTTGTTCGGATTAATTTGCACGCTACTGTACTTGGCTGGGACATGTCAGTAGAACGGAAGACTCCCGTATTCCACAAAAAATCCTAACCTATAGGCCAAGAGGAAGATAATCTAGTAGGTCTAGACAACTTTGGATTGAACAGTATAATCCTTCATGAGAAAGGAACAAGTCTACTGGGCTTAATTCATGTTTGGCTGATGATGATGATGATGATGATGATGATGATGATGATGGTGATGAGTAGGAACCGTACTTTGTCCCACGAGACTACAATATTAAGTGTTACTGAAGTTTTTAAGTGGACGATGCGCGTGCATGTAGCGAGCGAAGTACTTGATCCACTGCTCACGCGACTATTGCTTGGTGAAGTTGGGCACAACAAAACATGGACCCAGTTACACTAATATTTACAATTTAAATTATTTACACTACGTACACTAGAATACTGTTTACACTGTAATAAAGAATGTAGGCGTACATTGATCAAACATTATTTAAACTATTATGCAGAGTGTTGTTTATTGTAATGCAAGGTATTTTTTTCATATTACTTTAGTCTACTTATTTTGTAAATAATGTATAACAGTGTAAGTCTAAATATGTTCGATCAATGTAAGCCTACATTCTTTATGATAATATAAATAAAAAAAATTGCGTATCTAGTGTGCACAGTGTAAAGAGGATGTCAAACATTGACTACTTTTAAAAGCCGATTGTCAGAAAAACTGTTTTTAGACTTTAGAATATAGTCTTTCTTTAAATATTACTTTAGTAGAATATGGTTTTTATTTTCAATTTACATATCAGTTTTCCTTGATTATGTTAATAATTTCTTTGGTCCAAATTGTATATTTAACACCAAATTGTAATTAGAATTACATATAGCCTACCTAATCACATATACATTTTCTCTTGCTATAATAATAATAATAATAATAATAATAATAATAATAATAATAATAATAATAATTTCATTATTATTTTATTGTTTTCTGTATTGCTGTTACTAATATTTGCTATGTATTTTTATACTGGTTAAGTGGAAGGCAAGGCCTAATGTCTTTGACTCTGCCAGTAAAAATAAATCAATTAAATTAATAAATAATTCAAATTGTAAGAAATATCATCGTAATATCAGTCCTTATAGCTATAATGCATTGTGAACAGTCTCCAAGGTCTAGTTTTGAATCATGAATAGAACGTCAACTGCAGCACAAACAAGATGCAAAACTGATAGACTTGTGGCATGCGCCAAACATGACGTCACGTCAATATAATCTATAAACAACTAAGCTTATTCTCCATACGCCCTGATCCAGAATACGTCCCTAATGATGATAATATAGTATATTATGATACAAAGTTGGGAAGTGCTTTTTACAAAATCGAGGAAAAGTTTGGAAAACGAGCAGAGCGATTTTTTAGGTTTATATTTTTTCTCCCTATAACATAGTTCTACTAAACATATATTAAATTAATTCTCATCATTTTACTAGCTATCTCAACTTAATTATAATTCTTTACATATTGCATATAGACTGGATTGAATTAAATTAGCTTATAAATTAAGTTATTACTTTATCTTACTTGTGTTTTCACACGTGACTAAGCGACCGGACTTCAATGTCAACAAACTCCTGCTTCCAGCACGGAGGTACTGCTGGAGGTCTTACAAAAGTTGTTTCTGCTGCAAAACATATTGATAATATTATGGTAGGTTGAAACACGTAATTTATAGCATATATATAATAAAAATAAAATAAAACATATCAAATTCTGTTCTGCTATTACATTTTTTATTGTATGACTATTCTACATTCGAAGATTTTCGGTAGTAGACTTAAAATACTGATTTTTCACTGTTACTGTTTTCTGTTCGATTTTCAGCAGTTGCAATAGCTGATTTTGTATCTGAAAAAGATAAGTATATCCTAAATTTTCACGAAAATATTTTTCAATTGTGTGTAATAATAGGGCAATAATAATACGTTTCGATCCATAATAATGGACAGATTTTTCCAATTTGAGGGACTGCAATGTCTTTCAATGAATTCCGTTTCCAGCCTCAACCAGCAAAAAGTTACAAAATATAAACTCTCCATTCGAAAAAAATTATGTATTTTCCGAATTCTCCACGAAATTTATCTAAAATTAAAAAAAAAAAATGTATTTTCAAACTTCTATAATAAACCCATTCGAATAAACGTAAAATTCCTCAAATAGACCGTTTACCTATAATTTCTGAATGTCATTGGTAATATAACAGTTTCTTCGTCTGTCTTTCTGTCATTAGTTGTGGCCACTTTTTTAGTAGGATGACTGTCCCTGAGCACTCGCAGCGTGAGCTTTGTGTACGTTGTACCTTTAAACTCATGCACATGACACAAGTCCCCAAGTTCCGAGCTTTGGTTATCTTTTATCTGTATATTTATCACAATTTAAATAAAAATATACTAGTCGTTAGAACTTAACTGAAGAATACTGCTGGAGAATCTTTGAGTGTATTGTAAATACACTATTGATTGATTAAGCCTGGCTGAGTGGAAGAGAAGGCCTTATGGCCTTAACTCTGCCAGCGAAAATAAAACATTCTATTCTATTCTATTCATATTTTGTAATGCACTTCAGAAAGTGTATTATACAACATTTTTTTTGCATGATCATCTTTTTAAAATTACAAATACAATATATATTTTTTGCATTGAAAATTTACAGCAATATTATCCCAAAGAGCAAAACTGTGCTGTAATGGTAACTAAGTAACAATAAGTGCACTGTAATGGGTCTATTTCAGTATAGTTTTATGTTATGGAGAATGGTTTCGTTAGGAACAAGTTTCTGTGTGGGCATTCTAACTTTAAGGCCTAAGAACAATAACTGTAAATACAACAAAAAAACACGATAAAACACGATCGTGCAAAAAAGAATATTACTTTAATCATATGCCGAAGCTGAAAACAATACCAGATTTAAAACTACAGGTAGTTATGTTACACGTATTTCAGTCGTATGTGATTGAAACTTGAACCCCGTGTCTGAGGAAGGCGTGAGCGTGCTTGCAGTACGAACCAGACTTTCTTGTGTTTACGTTCGCCTACGAGAATAGCTAGCTGTTCTAAGATGCTCTGCGGCGTGACTCAGATATAGAATCGCACGTGGCCATCTAGGAACATCATACATCATCCCACAACCATTATTTCGTCTACCGGATTTCTTTAATGGTTTTGAAAAATTATCCTCAAATTGCATGCCACAGTTCGCCAAAGTATTAAATTAACAGCGATTTGTGCACTGTCATGAATCTCTTGGTCTCCAAAGTATGTTTATACAGCAATTTTCAACTCTTTTCAAACTCTGTAATGTTCCAGAAATGAACCTCAGTGCTACAAATTTTCCTCCACGGACGCACTTACCGTGTTGTGAAGGACTACAAAGAGCAGGAAGAAATGGCTCACCAAGACGTTATATTGGGTTGATGAGAAAGTTCATAGCGTTTTTATCGCTCTAACAGAAGTTTTTGATGTGAATAGAAGACCGATATTAATCAGTAATATACAGTCAACTCCGGTTGTAGTGAATCTTTGCGGACCAGCATATTTCGCTCATCATATCTGAGGTTCATTAAATCCGAAATGTTTCTTCCCTAACTTTAAATGACAGGAATGAATGAAATTGTGAACAAGAAAATAACATACTATACAGTAATTAAAATATTTAATTTTTGTGGAATGAATTACACTGTATACTGTTACTCACAGTTGATTTACTTAAACTATGCTGTCGACCCACGTCCGCTTGCGAAAGACCACTTTCTATGTCACTTATAATATTCGCCTTATCTTCCAAGAAAACACTTTAAGCTTCGACATTTTTATACAGTGCATTCACTACGAACACTAGAAACCGACTGATCAGGTAGAAATGACAAACATTGTTATGGTGTGACTGCGTACTCAGCATAATGGAAATGTTTCTGAGAACAAAAGGCAACCATTGGACGGTGGAGAATTAGAAATAACAGTAGAGTAGTGTGCCTGAGACCAGAATGGCAACCCTTCGACGGTGGAGTGAGGCAAGGTCGTCACGCGTTGCCAGGATTTACAGTACAGCTCATTATCTAGGAATCACTAATCCTACCTTTGTCCTTTGACTAAAAGAAGTATGAAACTTAGAATGTTGTTCTCAACAAATTCTTTCAATTTTATACAAGGAGGTCTGACTTCAAATAAGAATTTGTCAGGATACAAGGTTCACTATAGCCAAAGCAAGGGTTCACTATAAACGGAAATATTAGTGTACTTTTTAATGTCTGCCGGTCGGGACCAACGATTTGGGTTCACTATAGCCGAATGTTCACTATAACCGAGTTCACTATATCCAGAGTTGACTGTATTCTCCTAGATTATTTATTAATCTGTGCCAACATTCGGGTATTTTTTTCAATTCAGCGTCTGAATATAAGCCTATGCTGATTTTAAGTTATCAAAGGAGTTCCCTTGAAGGTTAGAGAACGGAAAAGTGGAAATCTGAGAGCGCAAGATCGAGAAAATAATATGGGGAATATGGAATCACCTCCCAACCAAGCTCCTGGATAGCTGCTTTCAACATGTTGGCGGAGTACGGACGTGCATTATCGTGTTGCTGCAGCACTTGATGCAGTCTTCCCGGTCTTTTTCTTCAATTGCGGCCTCAAGGCGTTCGAGTTGTCGGCATTAAATGTCACCAGTTATGGTTACATTCCTGGGAAGCAATTCGTAGTACAAGGCGCCTTTTTCATCCTACCAGACGCATAAAATCATCTTCTGTGAATGTACGGGGTGTTGTGTGTTGAAACGACAGAAGAATTTTCTTGCAGTGCTTTCTCCGATGGCATTCTCCACCTACACAAATGTTCCGAGCCGCCTCCGCTATCTTTGCTATTCTATTAAACTCAAACAAGAATATTTAGTAAGTGTTGGTTTTTTCCACTTGATGCTCCATCTTTTTTAGCTCACAAATAGCACAAACTTTCTTCAAATCCTCAACATTCAAGGCGTATTTACAGGCAAAACACTGCAAATGAGAAATGACAAACAAGAAATAATCTTTTAATATCGCAATATTGTGATGAACAAAAACGCTACGAACTTATACATCAAGTAATATTTACGAAATGGTTGGTGTCATTACTGTGTTTCACGTTTAACTGCTGGTGACATAGATTTCTAATTAAATTCAGGAAAATGACTGGAAAGATGAGAAGGACTTCAAGACGTAAGACAACAATGGAAAACAACTAAACCATAGCAGTCCAAATTTTGAGAACCCCCCCCCCCAAAAAAAAAAAGATTGAAGCTTCAGAGATTAGCTTTCTAAGACACGTAACCCCGTACACTTTCGCAAGGACAAACTGTACTTTTTTATGCTCGACCATGCCGAAATTTAGTAATTATACACCTGGTAGCAGTCCTTTAATGCATGTCATTAAAGTACACCTACTCATTAAAGTAAAGGTGTTCAGCCAATGACAAGTCAGCTTTGTACCGTTATAAAAAAACAAGTCAGCTTTGTACCGTTATAAAAGCAAGTATTTATTTTCGGATATGCAATCGAAAGAGAATTAGCGAAAAGTCACGGAGGCTGGAAATCCAATACTGTCGCAGAATGTTATATTCTGTTACTATAATAATTAGCGTTAATTGTAAATAATATTCAAATAAATTAAATTTATCATCTCGTTTTTCAATGTCTAATTTAATTTCAATGTTATATCAAAGTTAATATTTACTTTACTCTGTAGGTTCTTATAGGCTGTCAAGGTCAATTTGGACATCTGTTCCTCGGAAAAAATCAATACTTTCGCGTCTGCGCACATCTCACAATTTACGAGGTATTGCTCAAGGTCAGTTAGATACAAATAAAATGAATAATTTCAAGTTAGAAATATGGTCATAAAAGCATAAAACTCTATAATGGTAATTGCTCGTATGAAAATTTCAACAATTAGGACCGTCATTACTTACTATCATTATAGGCTCGGACGCATTTCCACAGCCTTAGGCTTATTGTGCTACCTATTTTTATGATTTAATACCGATTCATCAGCCCTGTTACCTTGGTTAAAGTATACAGTCCGGATATAGAACTCGGTTTAAAAATCGTTTGCTTCTAGAGAGTCTTTCCCAAAGATAAGATATCTTCTGCGAGCCAATGCATCGCAGGAGCAAATGATGTGCTGGGCTGTTTCAGTCTCCTTCCCGCAGAATCTACAGTCTAGGTTACCTTGAAGTATGCCCATTCTATTAAGATTTTTTTCACAGGAGCGAGACCCGTGAGAAAAGCTGTGACTGCTCTCAGCTGAAATCTATTACATTGAAGTAATATTTCAGCTCTTTTGTTGTACTTACTGGCTTTTAAGAAACCCGGAGGTTTATTGCCGCCCTCACATAAGCCCGCCATTGGTCCCTATCCTGAGAAAGATTAATCCAGTCTCTATCATCACATCCCACCTCTCTCAAATCCATTTTAATATTATCTTCCCATTTACGTCTCGGCCTCCCCAAAGGTCTTATTTGAGGGTTTCGTAACAAGCTGTTTTTTTACGGTGATGGATTGTTAGCCCTTCGCCCAACCTCCAAGCTGGAGGACCATCCCTCATCGGCTGTCCGCGACTGCTTATTCAATATATTCACGGCTACCCTCCATATCTGGAGGCCGTCTCCTCGATCCGCAATCTGAGGACGCGCCATTTTTGTTGCATGATCTAATGATACATTGTTTCCCGTGGTTTATACCTGGTGTCTTAAGCCAGGTTTTGTAGTGTTGAACCTTGGACCATTACTTTTTAATTGCCTCTCTAACAGAGCACCTAGGTATTCCGAGAGCCGACGCTCGTCCAATATATTTTGTAACCGCACCTTGTCTTGCAAGTTCAACTTTTTCGTTTCCCTCAATACCACAATGCTCTGGCACCCAGATGAGTTTAATCTCATTCTGTTCTGCCAGGACAAACTGTACTCCGTCTCATAATGTTCTCATAGAAAATTCTTTCATAAACGTCACCTGTACCTCTTGTTCCCATTTTTATGTATCAAGCACAGATTTGGTCTTTAAGGACTAGGGAAAGGAAAATGTTAGAGATACGCTAGAGGGTTATGGAGAGGATGATTCTAAGCGTCAGTCTGAATTTCGGGAAATAATGGTGTCTTATTATAAGCTTCAGTACATTTTATGTAACTTTTAAATATCAATTTTCGTAAAGATAAAAATATTATTAAAAGTAATTTCATTAAAATATACGAAATGGGCCTATCTATTTATTTTCAGTGAAATGTACAGAGATTGACCTAGCGGTACATCCACTTATATCGTACAATCCATGCAAAACATAACGTCGATAATCCGAATTAATTGGGACTGGGTGTTGTTCGGATTTTCAATTTGTTCGGATTATCATGTTTATAAAATATCACATTGCAGCTTATAAAAAATTAGTTTTCATCTAAAAAATCTCTTTCTGCCTTTTAATATGTAATTTTAAATATCTATCTTGTTTCATTTGTTCAAACTTTATTCTTTTTTTCTAGGACTAAGAGAACATCATAACTACAATGACAGATAATAAAAAACCATAGAAAACAAAAGAAGGAAGGAAAGAAATAATGTTGTATTTCTATATAAAAAAACTGCGGTGCCTTTCTAATGTCTAACGTACGGTTTAGATAATTTTATTTAACTATAGGGTAGACCAGGGTAATTGTAAACACTTTGCGCTAACTTGCTCTTTCAACTACATTGCTTAATAAATAATATATTTTTTTATTTTGTGTTAGAAGAAAATACTGATATTTGACCATTTTTAAAATGCATTTATTTTTTATCAGACAATCTATCAAAGATAGAGAAGTGATCTTGCATCATATTATAGATATGACAGGCATAAATACACACAAAAAATTTCATCACAGAATGTTCGATACTTTTTGAGTTGTGTGGGAGACCATCACTGCACAGTGAACTGAATTTTGAAAAATAATTATGTAAATAATTTTTTTAAATTAATTTTTTTTTCATATAGCAGAAGGACAGTGTTTTACACATACTAATTTTCATTATTGTACAAGATAAAGTAATGGAGGAAAAAAATGTTGAATATTTCCAAAATTTTACTGTTGTAAGCTGTACCTAACCCTTAAAATGTTATATTTGTTAGGATCAAATTTCTGCACATTTAAAGAACAAAACTGAAATTCTTCCAACCATTTATTAACATAATACACTGCTCTATTAAATTGACTGAGCATATTGAGAATTAAATCAATGCCTTTCCCAAAACACGCTATAAAATGTTTCATATAAAGTAATTTTTATCTCGAAAAGGAAGCAAAAGGAGCAACATTTTATTAAAATTTTTTTGTTTGAAATATCTCAAAGAATAACCCTCTGAAATTAATGACATTACTTACGGTTCACTCTGCATATTGTATGCCCTTCATTAATTTACTGTTATCATAGATCCATGCTCTCCATTTTTAAACGGAAACAAAAATAAATCATTCAAAGTATCGCAACTGTAGTTTCATTACCACAACAAAGTGACGTATCTTACATGTCGTTGTATCCGTGATAAAGGGCAGAATTTTTAATGAAAGTAGAACAGCGAAGTTGTCCCATAACGTCGCGTACACTATTTCACACGGCGCAAAGAACTAAGAATGTTCCCACCTCCCTATCCACCTACTCACTTACTTACTGGCTTTTAAGGAACTCATAGGTTCACTGCCGCTCTCACATAAGCCCGCCATTGGTCCCTATCCTGAGCAAGATTAATCCAGTCTCTACCATCATATCCTACCTCCCTCAAGTCCATTTTAATATTATCCTCCCATCTACGTCTCGGCCTCCCCAAAGGTCTTTTTCCCTCCGGCCTCCCAACTAACACTCTATATGCATTTCTGGATTCGCCCATACGTGCTACATGTACTGCCCATCTCAAACGTCTGGATTTTATGTCCCTAATTATGTCAGGTGAAGTATACAATGCATGCAGTTCTGCGTTGTGTAACTTTCTCCATTCTCCTGTAACTTCATCCCTCTTAGCCCCAAATATTTTTCTAAGAATCTTATTCTCAAACACCCTTAATCCCTGTTCCTCTCTCAAAGTGAGAGTCCAAGTTTCACAACCATACAGAACAACCGGTAATATAACTGTTTTATAAATTCTAACTTTCAGACTTTTTGACAGAAGACTAGATGACAAAAGATTCTCAACCGAATAATAAGAGGCACTTCCCATATTTATTCTGCGTTTAATTTCCTCCCGAGTGTCATTTATACTTGTTACTGTTGCTCCAAGATAGGCTATTTGGTGCCACCGGCGTGGCTCAGTCGGTTAAGGCCTGCCGGTCTGAAGTTGCGCTCGGGCGCGGGTTCGATCCCCGCTTGGGCTGATTACCTGGTTGGGTTTTTCCGAGGTTTTCCCCAATCGTAAGGTGAATGCCAGGTAATCTATGGCGAATCCTCGGCCCCATCTCGCCAAATACCATCTCGCTATCACCAATCTCATCGACGCTAAATAACCTTGTAGTTGATACAGCGTCGTTAAATAACCAACCAAAAAAAAAAAAAAAGATAGGCTATTTGAATTTTTCCACCTCTTCGAAGGATAAATCTCCAATTTTTATAGATCCATTTCGTACAATATTCTAGTCACGAGACATAATCATATACTTAGTCTTTTCGGGATTTACTTCCAACCCTATCGCTTTACTTGCTTCAACTAGAATTTCCGCGTTTTCCCTAATCGTTTGTGGATTTTCTCGTAACATATTCACGTCATCCGCATAGACCAGAAGTTGATGTAACCCGTTCAATTCCAAACCCTCTGTGTTATCCTGAACTTTCCTAATGGCATATTCTAGAGCGAAGTTAAAAAGTAAACCTATCAACCTGTAAGATTGAAATCTGGAACCATACATGGTCCAAGTCCCGGCTCCTACAAGAAAATTTGTAGAGTGCCAAGTTGTATTTTATATGAATTGACATAAAAAGCAACAATTTATTTGCATACCTCCTCACCTAAAGTTTAGTAACTGCAGTAGTCGTGAAGACCGGTTTGTAAAGAGATTTCAGTAGAGATATTTTGTGGTTTCTTCAATGTCATCGCCACATTCCATTTAAAATTGCACATACGTGCCGCTGTGCACGCTTTCCAAAACTTTCATGGGACCACATAACTAAACGGATAACATTCACACTTTGCGCTAACTTAATTTGAAAAGAAGATCCTTTTATTCGTATTACCTGTTTCTTACCTCGTTTGTAAACTTGCAGCTTGTATTACGGCAATAATTTAGCATTAGTCACCTAATAGCCTAGTCTCTTGGAAATGGAAGACAACGATGTAACGAAGTAGAGGTTCTTGTCAAGACAATAACTAGTGCAGACTTGGGGAACAGCCGAAATAATACTTAAAAATGAGGCCATGAGTTTTATATATATATATATATTCAAATTGATACAGGGTCAAGTAGGGATATTACGATACAAAAATCAATTTCTGCTGTAATTTTGTTATCTAAGCATAAATAAATATGACTGAATTAAGTTATGTACTACTTTAGACATATTATATGAAAGATTTGCAGTTAAATTAATTTCTTTTTTATTTGCAATAATGGACAAAATTAAAACAAAACCAGTGTGTCATAATATCCTTCTGTGTTGGCTATTGTGATAAACCTATAGGACTATTCTGACACAGTGATTTAAACGTGGACATTTTGAGCAATGAAGCAAGGCTATTGTGATACTCACAGATACTTAATAAATCTCCAGTAAAAGTTTGGTTGAAATCGTATTAGAATTGACTAAGATTTAGCAACTTTTCTAGTAACATATTTTCCATGAAATTTAGAGAATTTACTGAAAATTTAATACCTTACTGCCAATCGTAGAAAATTTCTGTGTCCCAATAACTTTTTGTTTGCAATGAAATAGACTGAGAAAATTATGATACAGTTTGTATTGCTAAAATGAACTCAAAATACTTTAAGTAAAGACGAATGCATTTTATTATTATTAGTATTATGCATATTATTATTATTATTATTACTGTTGCTACTGTATTGCTATTAATATTATTATTATTACTATTAAATCACTAACTAGTAAATAACTGATAATAGTCATCAATAGATAAAAAAAAATACAATGGAGATATAGCATAGTCAAGTAATTATTTTATCCTTCAAGGAAAGATGGAGGTGTATATATTCAGGCATGTATATAAGAATTATGGTAACATTTGTTGATAAAATAATAATAATAATAATAATAATAATAATAATAATACCTGTTATGCCTGTGTATTCAGCGTAATGCCCTGTAATGTCGCTTCTATATACTGACTAATTGAATTGAACAAAGCAACATATTACATTTTCTCCGACAGAACAGCGAATAAATTCCTCTTCCCATTCTGTACGAAACCTTCTGTTCCTGCTCGTAGAGACAGAGGGTTTGCAGAGCGACATGGTACCGACACTGCTTACCTTCAGTACATGAGCAAGACAGAGAGCAATGTACAGGAAACTCCCCTTACCAGTATGAATGTCTTTGATTACACGATGTAATCACGATACCCGGTTTGGTCACCGCTGATATAGGGATTCAAGAGAAGATTTAGGTACTTGACAATGAGGTGAGCAACATTTCTCAGTCTAGCTAGCAGTATGTGCAATATCAGAGTTCACTTTTTCGCTTTAATGTAATACATACATAGGCCTATACTTAATGTTCCCGATAGCACACTTTGAGATATGTACACAACGTTATGTATGCATTGTAAGTACACAATGC